>CM052801.1:17214722-17239702 GCA_028533885.1 Nasua narica
TCTCTCTGGGAGCTGCCGGACCGCATCTCCCTTTTCCGGGAGGGCCAGAGGCAGGAAGCACGCACGCGTACACAGCAAAGCAAAGTGGAGGGAGACAGGTGGCCCCTTCCAAATTGTAGTGCGACGAACTATGAGCCGCTCTCAAAGAAATCCCCGCACACCAGCGTTCCTAGCGGGACTGACGAGGGCCGCGAGGTGGAAGCAAGCTAAACGCCCACGAGGGAGAACGGGCAGACACGGTGAGGCGCGTGCACAGCAGGCAGCAAGACCCCGCCGGACAAGAACGAACAAAGCCTGGCGCGTGTGACCCCACACGCGGACCTCCAACACGTTCTGCCCAGCGAGGGAGGCCACACGTGAAAGGCCACGGGCTCCGGGATTCCGTCGTCAGCAAGCGTCTAGAACAGGCAAGTGCACAGACACAGAAAGCAAACCGGTGCTCCCGGGGCTGGGGGAGGGGCGCCCGGGCGGCCAGTGCCTCTGGGGGCTACAGAGGCCTCTCTGGGGGCCAGCAAGCTGTTTGGGAAACAGAGCTGGTGATGGCACAGTGAGTGACACTCAGCTGTCGCCCAGGGGATGGGTGACTGTCGCTCAGGTGAAGGGCACCGCCGTCCACAGAAAGGGGAAACAGAACTTCCGGGATGTCGTGAGCCCCACCGACACGAGAGCGCAGGAATGGACACGGGGGAGCCGAGCTACCCAACAGCCCGCGGGCACCAGGAGGGCACAGGCAGGAACGGGGTGTGGGGGTCCCACTTCACAATCTGACCAGAGGTCGCCAACACTTGAAAAGCAAACAAACGGAACACATTTTCAAATGTGTGGCTCTTTAATTTCTGCAAACAACCTGGAGTTCCAAACCAAGTGAATGACCATACAGGGAGAAAGCAAGACATCCCCCAGGTGCCTGTGCAAGGCCAGCCATCGTACCTGGAGGAGAGGGGCTGGGCTCTGCGGGGGGGTGGGGGGGGCGGGCACGGCGGGCACCGAGGGCAGGCTGGGGACGGCCACCAAGCAGGGGCGCCCCGGAGCCACTCTGCCCACCTGGGAGGTCTCCCACATCCTCCATAGAAGCCTGGCAAGCGCATCCTCTTTGGGTACGTTTCACAGTTTCTTTCAAAACAAATTTGCAAAAACTGCATTTAATACACAGCGCACAAACACTGAAGCGCGTACAAAGACCCTCTTCTAAAAGGGGTTTCTAGTATTTAATAGGTCACTTCAGTACAGACGATGTACAGGGAAACCATCTGTAAAAAGCTACACCCTTCCCGTCCCAGGCTACAGCGCCGGAACCTTCAGGACCTCAGGCCAAGCCAAGTAAGCCAGTCCCGGAAGGACAGACTCCGCTTCAGGACTCATACAAAGTATCCGAAGCAGTCCAACTCGGGGAAACAAAACAGAATGCTGGGTGCCTGGGCTAGCCGGGAGGCGGAAACCCCGAGCTGCTGCTACATGGGGATAGTTTCTCTTTTGCAAGAGAATAAATAGTTCCAGAGCCCCCTTGCGAAACAATGTCTATCTACTGAGCATCAGCTGAACCGCACCCCTTCAGAGCCCTTAAGACGGTACATTTTAGGTCAGGATTTTTAGCTCACCTAAAAATGTGTACAACCATCCTATTCCAGTAATACCATGTTAACTGTCTTTGCTAGTGTAGTTTTATGGCTTTCGAGAAATGAGAGGCTTCAGGAGTGTAGACTGAACCCAGTCTGGAGCTGGATCTCCTCTAGAACATTAACAAATAAGGCGACTCTGTCTCCAAGGACAGCAACAAAGCAATGACTTTACAAAAACAATCCCAGTTTCTTAAATCGGGCCTTGTTTCTACGAACCGCTCACGGGGGTGGTGCTTCCGAGGACAGTTAGGAGATCGAAACGTAAAATACCGACACGTTAAGGAAAAGAAGAAAAAAAAAAACAAAAACCGAAACCACCAAAACCAAAACCAAAATGAAGTGAAAACTCGGGAACTGATTTGGGCCCATGCTCTGGTGTTTTTCACAAAGAGAAAACACTGCAAGACTCAGGATTTGGGAGGGGAAGGCAGGCCTCTGTCCATTTTACCTTTGGCCTGGCTTGCGGGCTGCTGACCCCCAGGCGGCCCGGCTGTCTCGGTGGCGACTGTCGTCTGGGCCACAGGGCCCTGCAGGATTCTCAGCTGTGGTCCCTGCGGCTGGGGTGGCGGCTGCGAGGCAGGGGCCGGCCGCAGCGGGTGCCCGTGCCCATGCCCGTGCCCGGGTGGAGGACCGCTCCGCCCGGGGCTTCTCGGGCCCTCCGCGGAGCCACGCGGGGCCAACACCGACGCCTGGGGCTGCTGCGGCAAGCACCCCTCTCCGGCCAGGTTAAGGAGCACAGCCGGCTGAGCAGATGAGGCCCTTTCTGGACTGGCTGCACCTCTTGCACTTGAACCCTGGGGCCCCGGCTGCCGAGGACCCCAAGCGGAGGCTTGCTGAACTTGTTCTTGGGGAATCAACTGATAGAGCCGCTGCTCTGGCTGCTGCGGGGTGTTCCAAAGGAGCGAATCTGGGGGAAGCTCCAGTAGAGTTACTGGCCTGAGGCCCGAAGAGTGTTTTAAAAAAAACTGGACGCGGACCGGAGGACCCCGCACTGCAGTGGGCACCGCACTGGGGGGCCGAGCTCCTGGGGGCAGGCTGCTGGGCTTGAGCCCCGCGGGAGCCCTGGCGCCAGCCGGGGCGCCCTGCCCCGGGCCGGAGCCCCTCTCCAAAGCCTGCACTCCGCAATCGGGGCCCGCCACTTTGAGGAGGCTGTGGCCCGCAGGGTTGGCCGTGACCTGGGCGGCCGGGCTGCTTTGCGATGAGCTGGCGGGGCACGGGGTGATCGCAGGCAGCCTGCTGACTCGACGGCCCTGCTTCACAGACGATTTCTGGGACTTGGCCGTGACCGGGGTGGCCGGGGCTCTCTGTGAGGAGCTGCTGATGGGCAAAGTGCCTGCAGGAAACACGCTGACTCGAATCACTTCGACAGAGGATTTCTGGGTCTTGGCCGTGACCGGGGTGGCCGGGGCTCTCAGTGAGCAGCTGGCGGTGGACAGGGGGCCTGCAGGAAGCGTGCTGACCCCAGCCACACTCACAGAGGCCTGCTGGGAGTTGGCCGAGCCCGGGCTGGCCGGGGTCCTTTGTGGTGCGCCGGCAGTGGACAGGGGGGCTGCAGGAAGCGGGCTCCCTCGGTTCACGTCCAGGGAAGATTGCTGGGAAGGACTTGGCGGCTTAGAAGCAGGAGCAGGAGATGGAGATTTAAGAAAGCTGCTGGCCTCCCGTGGAACAAAACCGTTCCCCGACAGGCTCGTTCCCGAGCTCCAGGGAAGTCTGACACGCAGAGGGGGTGGTCTGACGCCCTCCCCCTGGACTGCAGACCGAACCGACACCATCTCAGGCTGGTCTGGGTCGGACCCGGGAGGAAGCCCGCTGAGGCCGCCTGAGCCGTGGGACGCGGTGACCGGACACTTGGCCTTCTGCGGGACCACCACCGCTGGCCCAATGACTACCCCCCCGGCAGCAGTCTCTGACTCGGGAGGGACACTGGCTGCACCGTCATCTGTGCAGGGCTGCGGAGGACACATCTGTCCCTCCCATCCGTCTCCCCTCCAGGGCCTTCTCGGTCCAGAGAAAGGTGGGTTAATCGGCGGCGGCGACTGCATGAAGGTCGGCTCCACGGTCTGAGGCTCACGGCCGGCTTCATAGCCACGCGCGCCACCGTCCCTCACCTCACGGGCTGGCCAGACTCCCAGAGGTGAGACGTCACGTCTGGCGGACCTCTTCCCTCTGGCATATTTCTGCACATCCACCTCCGAAGGCACCGCCAAGTCACAGGGTCTCCGTTTCCACGTATCTACACAGCTCCCTGCTTTAGAAATTTTGAGGTCATACCGCTGACGGTCTGGGCTCTCTCTGCCTCTTCTGCAAGAGGCCCATACTCTCAGCTCAGGAGGAAGTGGACAAGCAGACAGCTCCCGCTGCCGATTCAGAGAGGGTGCAGAATACCTCCTGAAGCTCCTTTTCATCGGGCGCGTGTTCATCTTTTGCTTGTTGTAGAGCAGCCTGTTCGCAGTGCAGGCCACTGCTATAGAAGGATCGAGACACAGGGGTTCAGCGGTAGCCAAGATCAGCTGGCTCTCAAGCGACAGTCTGTCTTCCTGGGTCCACTCCTGGCCGTCGCTGGTTATGGACTGCACGTCGCAGGCCAAAGTCTGCATGGTTGGGCGCAGGAGAACGTGCCTGCTCTGGTAGCCGGGAGGTTCCCCACCGCTGCACTGCCTGTAGTCCCGCACCTGTGCTACGACACACCCACAGTGGAAGAAGTTAACCTCAGATTTTTCCAGGAGGTCCAGCAGAGCAGGAGGTAATTCTTCGGCATCCAGGTATTCAAGCAATTCCCCTTCTTCGTACGGCAGCCGAACGGCCTCCGAATACGCTCCGTGTTGCCCCTCGAGCATCAGCGAATATCCCCCCTCTCCCGGGTGGAGGTTGACCACTAAACACGGCAACGACTCCCTCCGAACGAGCTTCTCTAGCAAGTTCACGTTGCTTCTTAGCTCCTCCGGAGCCTCGGGCTCTTTCCCACATTCCTCCACATAGATGTCGTAAAGTTTTTCATAGAGAGATGCTTCCCCACTCGACGAGCGTTTCCTTTTAGGAGGCCTCTGCTGAGCACTTGCGATAACATAGTCCGCACGGTCCAATGCTCGCTCTATGGCCCGTCGCATCGTGGTACAAAGGGGCCCTAAGGAGAAGAGAAAACGCAAGCGCCCTGAGGGGCGGGCCAAAAACCCCGGGCTTTCAGGCTTTCACGTCGAGGTAGAGTTTCGCCAGCGCCGCCACTGCCCCGCGGAGCTACGAGCCTCCCTCCGCAATGGACGGCCAGAAGCCCGCCCCACCGAAGCACCACAGGACTTACCTGCGATTCGGGAAACACCTACACGTGCACCAGCCGTCCCCGCGCCAGTTTGGCCTCCCTGCAGCCTGGGCCGGAAGTGGGTGGGAGGGAGAGGGAGCCCACCCCCACCCTCCCCGCTCTACCCCCGCCCCCGGGTGCCGCCCCCTGCGGGAGCCTCCGCTGGTGCGCAGGTGCGCTCTCTGCGGGCCGGCGCGGAGGGCCTCAGGCCTGTTGTTACCTCCGCGGTCAGGCCACGAGGCCCACGGCCCGCGCTGCCGCTGCAGGGCCAGACCTTCGCTTTGCTCTTAAGGCCAAGGGCGCGCCGCCGCCGCCGCGGAGGCGACGATCCCAGGGATACGGCCTCTCCGCTCCGGTCCCGAGTCCACGCCAGTTTGCGCAGAAATGCGGCCGTCGCCGAAGCCTCGGAAGCTGGTCATTGCCCTTCTGGGCCGGCGCTTCACCCACAGTTGTGCACTGTTTCCGAGTCTCCTGTCGTGAACGGCAGGGCTGCGCCTGGTGCCCGTCACCGCTTGAACGCACCCCACAGAGCCCGCGTGTGCAGTGGCCCCTGCCTACGCGGAGGCTCGCTGTGTCTGCAGCAGGCGTGGGAATTCTTCCCCCAGTCTTCCAGGGGTCCGCCCGGCGGTCGTCCTGTCGCTGTGCGCAGGACATGCCGTTCTGACGCTGAAGTATTTCCTTGGGCCTGCCCCGTGTGTCACAGCACGGGCGCTTTCCCCACGGTGCCGTGGGCCGCTCGTCCGTCTCGTCCGGGAGTTCCAGCTCAGGTCGAGACTGGGTCTGAAAGGCGGCCTGCGTGTCGTGGGGTCGAGAGCTATTGTTCCGGGTGATGGCAGCACACTCCAGCGATCAGTCTGACTTGGAGCCCACCGCCGGGATCCTAAGCGTGCATCGGGACCGGGCTGATGGGGTCCTAGAGAACTGCCCTTGTCGTCCACGACCTTTGTTGCCTTGAGGTGCGCCAGCCCTCCGGGACAGCTTTTGAAAACACTCTCTTGACGTTTACGCGTGACGCCGTGGTAACAGCAAGTTCATAGAAAAGTCTCACAAAGGAAAAGAAGCCCAGACGAGTCGGAGCAACTCCCGAATTTCACACAACTCTAAACCCGGGCCGGCTTTTAACCAGGGGCAGTGGTGACAACTGCGTGTGTAGTGGAGAGGACAGTCCGCGGAGAGAGCATCAAACACTTTTTGACGGAGAGCTCCTGAGCCATCGATGACCCCGGTTCGCGGAGGGACAAGAACGCTTTTCTGCGGGCCCATCGGCCGTCTTTGGGCGAGTGGATACTTGGGCAGCGCCTCAAGGGGGCTTCAGTCTAGTTTCTCCCCTCTCTTACACGTCCTCCCCTGTCTCTTTTTCTCGCCCCCACGTGCCCCACCGCGGCGTGGTTGACGTGCGTGGTGTGGGGGCTCCCTGCGCGCCGCAGGCGGTTCGACAGCATCCCCGGCGCGGTCCACTGCGTGCCCTCCTTGCCCTTGCCTTTGCCCTCGGTTGCCAGGACCCAACATGGCCCCAGGTACTGCCAGGGCCAGGGGCAAGATCGTCCCCTGGCGGAGAACCCGCTCTGGAAACCAGGAGCATGATCCAAAGGCAGCCCCTTAGCCCACCACCCGGGACACTTGTCACTGGCCACAGAGAGAGAAAGAGAGAGACAGAGAGAGAGACAGAGAGAGGTGCATCTGCCCCCCCTGCCACGGGATGGAAAGAGAGAGAGAGAGAGAGAGAGATGCATCTGCCCCCCTGCCACGGGATGGACCCGATCCGCAGTGTTGTCTTGGTTGTGTCTTCCCAGAAGACACAGGCTGGGCTCCCCAGAAGTGCTCCCAGAGAAGAGCATCTGAGGAGGGCAGGGGGTTGACCTGGGGGCTCCTCCCCAGAAGCACCGGTGGGGGAAAGGGGGTGACCTGGGAACGAAGACAGCAGCGGGCACGTCCATGAGCAGAAGCCCGCTGTGGACAGCTGGTCCCTGCTGGGGCCACAGCGCCAAACCCCCACCGGCTTCCTCTGCCTGAGAGGCAAGGGAGCTGGGGCCTGTATCCCTGCACTCCTCTCTGTCACCGGCTGAGGACAGCCCCGGCACTGTTCCCTGTCCCTCCAGCTTGCCACTTAGGAGAGCCACCCGTGCTGAGGCGCCCGCATGCTACCCTCAGACGGAGAGTCTGGGGCGCTGGCACTCGTGCTCCGGCTGCAGGGAGAACGTCCGGCGCCATGCGGATCCGGGCAGGGCACTGGCGGCACCTGCTCCACGCGCGATGGAAGCTCAGTGGGAGAAGTGGGCCCTTCCTTCCCCGTGCAGTGGAGAAATGTGTGCTCTCCGGTAGATCTGGCTGTGTGGACACGGGAAATGCTACCCCGGGTCCGAGTGAATGGGACAGTGGCCTGTGAGGGGGGGCGTGCGCACCCTGAGAGAGTGTCCCCTCTTACGGCCGCCTAGGCCTCCAGTGGAGCTTGTGACCCTCTCCATAGCCCCCGCCAGGGGAACCCCTAGGCCTTCGGGCCGCACGTGCCCCGGACGAGGCTCTCCCCCAGGCTGCGTGTGTCCTCCAGCGCGTGTCAGTGGGCCTGGCAGTGCTTGGCGTGCCTCAGCCGGCCCCTCCACTCGCACTCCCTAATTGCCTGGTCTTCCCACAAGATGAGGGGTTTAAAAAAAAAAAAAAAACAACCCGCTCCGAGTGGCTCCGAGTGCACACCGTCCTTGGAGCCCTCCAAGCTCGTTAATGAGCGCACGGGCTGATTATAAGGACTCCGATGGCTGCCCTCCCCTACAGCAGCCTGACCTAGTTGCACACGCTGAGAAGACTCACGGCCAGGCTAAGATATGCTAGTGGGAGAAGAGAGTTCAGTTAATTGCAAGATAATTGAGCTAATTTGCAATTAGCAAACTGGTTTGTGCCATACCCATTGAGGTCTGGGTCTAGATTTTGCCACCTCTCCCCTGCTGCAGCTAATTAGAGGGACCAGCCAGAGAATGTGGGCTACGGGGAGCAAGTGAAGGGGACGCTACCTTGCTTGTTGGCCTCATCTCTGGTCAACCCTCCATCACTGGCCCTGAGACTGCTGTGTTTCCTGTGTTCGGGCCCCAAGGCACAGTACAGCAAATCCCTGGGGGGATGCTGTAGCTCTGGGGAGATCATGTGACTGAAGGCCCCTCCCACAGCCCATTACAAAGATGGAAAGGCAGACCTTATCCAGAAGCACCATGATAGGGAGAGGGACCACTGCAATGGGCTTCTCCAGTGCGGGTCGGGCCGGGGTGGGGGGGGGGGAAGGGGAAGAGATCGGGCTCCACTCTGAGTGCAGCTTGGGCACGTGGACGTTCATAGCCAAGGAGCGGGGTGGGGGGCATTTATAGCGAAGGAGCAGGGTGGGAGTCGGTGGGTGGAAGATTACTAAGAGGAAACCTCAGGGATATGGGAGATTCTGGCTAAACAGACCCAACAGGATTCTCCGCTGAAGACAGGCCAGGGTGATCAGGCGTCGTGGGTGGGGGATGATGGAGGATGAGAAATGTGATCGGGTATGGAGGGTGGTGGGTGTTTCTGGTTCAACTGAGGCAGCAGGGTTCTGGCCCAAACTGGCTTCTACAAGGACTTGCACACATGGGCCTAGGAGAAGGTTCTGGAGCCTAACTAAAAGTTTGATCAAGAAAAGAATTTCTGTCACGTGGGGTGCCTGGCTGGCTCTGTCAATAGAGCATGAGCCTTTTGATCTTGATATGGTGAGTTCAAGCCCCTCAGTGGGCATAGAGCATATATATTATATAACATACATATAATATATATATTATCTCTGTCATCATCAACTTATAATTTTAGAAATGTTCCTTTCCAAAGTGACAAACCTGGCTTTCAGTATATCGGGTTTATAGAATCCTTAACTGGGAGAGTATGAACAATTGTCACAGAGTATGTGTGGCTCAACTCAAATGAACTGATCCACTACTTAATGGAAAACTGCTCCAGGGAAAATGTCTTGATGATAAAACTGTGACTCTTTGCAGTCTATGCCTCAAGTCCCTTATCTGGGGGTCACCCCACAGACTTGATGGGTAAACACCGTTCCTAAAAACTACAACAACACTTAGGACTTAGGCTTCAGTAATGGCTCTTGACCACCTTCATTATAATGAACCAATCTTGAACTTACAAGCTAGGTCTTGTTCAATCAGTCTTCGTGAAATTTTCTGGCTTTACTTTTGTAAGTCCCACTTTTGCTTTTTTTTTTTTTTTCTGAGGGCTGTTCATGTGGGCTGTTCTCCCTTGTGTAGTTTCTAAATGTGATTAAATCCTCACTACTTCAATTGTCTTTGAATTATTAGAGGACGCTGTGTCACAGTTTGATGACTCTGTCTTACAGGATCTAATCCTGCCATATTCAGTCAGTTTCTTCCTATCATGTCCAGCAATAAACTCAACCTAGTACTATGTCTCCAAGTCTTTATATTTCTTTTATCATCAGTTACCCCAAAGGTTGTATATAGGAAACCTAAGATGATCTAAATCATGTAGATGTCAGTGACTGAAAAAAATCAAGGATGATTTTTTTCCATGATGAACCATGATGAACACACACACAAAAGGAAAGAAAGACAAAATCTAGAAGCTGTGGGGGAAAAAAAAACAACTTGATGGTTTTTTTCCACATCTGAAGAAAATCCATTTCTCTAGGACCCCAGACAATATCGTAGGGTAGAAGAGACTTTTCCTCTATTTTCTTAGATTCGGTGTCTGGGACTTGTTAATTAAACAGACAGAAGACATACAACAGGAGAAAAGTTGTATTATGTATGCACATGGGGCTTCACAGAGAAAAAGTGAAGACCCAAGGAGGCAGTTAGACCCACAGACTTAAATAGCATTTTATTTGGGGCGCCTGGGTGGCTGAGTTGGTTAAGTGACTGCTTTCAGCTCAGGTCATGATCCTGGAATCCTGGGATTGAGTCCCACATCGGGCTCCCAGCTCCATGGGGAGTCTGCTTCTCCCTCTGGCTTTCTCTTCTCTCATGCTCTCTGTCACTCTCTCTCATTCTCTCTCTCAAATAAATGAATAAAATCTTAAAAAAAATAAATAGCATTTTATTTTAAAAAAAAACCCCTTTATTTTATTTTATTTATTTGTCAGAGAGAGAGAGAGAGAGCACAAGCAGTGAGAGCGGCAGGCAGAGGGAGAAGCAGGCTTCCCGCTGAGCAGGGAGCCCGATGTGGACTCAATCCCAGGACCCCGGGATCATGACCTGAGCCAAAGGCATGCTTGACAGCTGAACCACCCAGGCGTTCCCTTCTATAGCATTTTAACAACGACAACAATAAAACCAATGTATTTATGGAAAAAGGACAAAACAAAAGAAAAGAAGTTTGAGCTTCTAGGACCAGTAAATTTGTGGGATGGTAACTATATGGGGACAACAAAAGAAGGATAAGGGCTATTTGGTAAGACCTGTTACACTGACTCATCCTAGGGCAGACTTTCTGTCTCCAGTGGTAAAGTTGTTCCTCCTATAGAATGAGAGAAAGGAGAGGAAACACTTTCACAAAGGGAAATTTATGCCCTAATTGTAGGTAGATGTGGGGAGGAGAACTCTTTCTTCTTTTGCAGTTTCTTAACTGCCTTCAGCTCAAAACAATCCTTACAGCAAGGTGGCATATTTTGGGGTGGCACATTATGGTTTCCTTCAATGTGTTTTACTTTTTTCTGCTTATAATGTAGTTGCATGCTTCCTCCCCTAGAAGGTGATTTAAATGATAGTTTAACATTTCTGCCTCTTAAAGTAAATGGCCCTTAACTTAAAACTCCTTTCTAAAAAAACCGTATAGCATTCTCTGTCTCCCCATTCCTGGTGTATCTGCTTGGCAGAGGTCTAGAGAGCCCTGCCCCCAGCACACGTTTTTTCTGCTCTCCCAGCCTCTTAACACTCTCACTCTTCAGTTTTCACAGATCTTCCCTCAAAAACTTGCCCTCCTCCTGCCAGCTGAAGCTTCACAAAGGGTTTGAGAGCCCAGGAAATAGTATAAATTCCTTCCAGCAAAATAATAGATTTCTATTGATGAAATGTTTTTCTGAGGCCTGAAAAAGCTACCACACACTGCTCCTTTATGAGGCAAAATGAATTTAAGATTCCAATTATAAACCTTTCTTGTCCATCAGTGAATGAATGGCTAACAAACTTGTGGTATGTACATACAATGGACTACTACTCAGCAGTAAGAAATGAGGGACTCCAACAACATGGTTGGAACTTGAAGTCATTATGCTAAGTGTAATAAGTCAGACAGAGAAAGATAAATACTGTATGATCTCACTTATGTGTAGAATGTAAGGAAAAACAAAAACATGGGTCACCGAAGTGTGGAAGAATCATTAGAGATACAGAAGTGAACAAGAAACAGTCTCCATCTTTGAGATGCTTCCAGTACAGGGACAAAAACAAGAGTAAGGGGCGCCTGGGTGGCTCAGTCGTTGGGCCTCTGCCTTCGGCTCGGGTCGTGGTCTCAGGATCCTGGGATCGAGCCCCACGTTGGGCTGTCTGCTCAGCAGGAAGCCCGCTTCTTCGTCTCCCACTCCGCCTGCTTGCTTTCACTCTCTTGCTGTCTCTCTCTTTGTCAAATAAATAGATAAAATCTTAAAAAAAATTAAAAAAAAACCCAAAAAACAAGAGTAAATAGGCCACTCTAATAGTATGTACACTAACGGGATCAGCAGACACATGTCGTGAGAATGCCCTGGGCGAGCACTCATCTCAATATTACGCTGTACCAAACAATCGAAAGCAGAGCAACTTGCTTTGTTTCCGTTTTTCGAAATCACTCATGGAGACCACTATATTTGGCTGACCTCATTCATCGTATTCTAGCACATCACAGATGACCGTGTCCGTGACTTCCAGACCAGGGAATAATGGTACATTCAGCAGTCACGTGCTGTGGAGGCTTCCTAGTTCACAGAGTTCCCCCGGTTCTACTCACCCTTTCTCTTTGACATAGATGATTGTGTCAAGGGTTGCAACTCCTTGGTACAGAATTGGCAAATTCTCTCCTGAGAATTTGAAAAAATGTTTACGATGATTAAAGAGAGAATATGCCTGATTTGACCAAAGCAGTGGTTCTCAACTTGAAGCGTCCGTCAGAATCCCCGGAGAGCTTGTTAAAACACAAATCACTGGGCTGCCCCTCCAACCTTAGAGCTTCTAATTCCATAGGTCTGGGGTGGGGTGGAGAGCATCTGCGTTTCTAACCAGTTCTCTGATACTGCGGATGCCACTGGTCCTGGCACCACATTTTGAGAACCACTGGACTAGACAAAAGAGAATTGTTCATTTTGAAGCCCGCACTGAGTCTCTGCGCTACTAGAAATGGTCCTCAGGGTAGATGGCTTGTTCCTCCATGGGGCATGTAATGGGCTTATTTTCTCCATACATTTCCTATGTACCACCAGTATCTGGGCAGGAGGTAGAATAGAGTAGAAGGGAATAGAATCAGCTTGGCCTACTTAAATAATCTAATTTTGAGTAGAGCACCTCTTTGCAAGTTGTGTTAGCTTTGGGAAAGTTTGTCCTCCGTAATACAATTTAAATCTACTATTGCTAAGAATTTGTTGTTGTTGTTGTTCTTGGGACAGATGTTTATTTTGCCCAGAATTTACCCACTGGGGACTGGAGTAGTAAAGGAGCACAGTTTCATCCCCCTCTGATGGAAAGATAACTGGAAAGGATTTGACATATCACATCAGAATCCCTGGCCCTTCGGCTGGACTTTGGGAATGTATTGCTCGAGAATCCTAGAGCCTTGGACTATACCTGAAAATGGGTGGAGAGGTACTTCAGGTCTGTTCCCTAGAAGAAGACCCTGAAATAAGGATGCATATACAAGTGGTTTTTTGAAGTATATGCTTCCAGGGAGACCTTTAAAGGGGTGGCAGATGCAGAACAGGGAAGGAGAGGAAGGCAAGGGCATGACCTCAGGCAGCCCCAGCCCCAACCTCAGCCTAACCTGATGGTGGAACTCTGGAGTGTGAGTTATGCCTCAGAGTTTGTTCCCACTTAAGGCCAGGGAGCTGAGCCTTCACACTCCTGTCCTTGTCTGTCCCTGGTTCTTTTTGGCCCTTCAAATTTGTCCCAATAACCTAAGAGTAGTCTTCCAAAAAGAGTCCCTGGTAGAGGCCATTAGAAGCAAAAGCACACAGAAGCCAGGGGAGAAGGGTGGAGGAACTGTAGACAGGATCCCAGGGCACCCCGGTGGGGCTCAAAGAGCGTCCACCACAGAACGTGATAGATCCTAGCACAGCACTGACCTTGAGCATGGGTGGTGGAGTTTTGCTACTGTGGAATGAAAACTGACCATATTTGAAGAAGGGGACTCTCCTATTCTCTCTGGAAGGGACCGAGGACAGTGGGCTTGAAAGTAGGGCTGAGAACTGGGATGTACCCTCAAAGGGACCCCACCCTCCTCGATGAAGTGTTTAATGCCCTCTGGACTATGAGAGGAGTCATATTTAGTATCCAGTTAAAAAGCATTTTCTACTTTGTAATGCCATGAAGTTTTCCCCGGCTGGTCAGTAAAGTCTTAAAACACATTCTCACCTGCTGTTGTCAGGGAATCAAGGGCAGGTCTCTACAGGGAGTGTGGCCTACCCCCTGTCACCCTCCCCTGCTCTGCGACAGCATTGTCACTCGGAGGAAAACATGGCCACAGGCGGTGGCCCAGAGCAGGCACTCATGAAGCAGAAAAGGAGGAGCCAAGTGGGTGACTCTGGAGCAGACAGATGACAAGTCCCCCTTTCTTTAAAAGTAAAAGGAAAAAAGGCCCTTTTGAGGGGAGTAGGGAGAAGCTCGCACTTGGGCTACACAGGATGTGAGAGGTTTTTATAAGAGATGACACCTTCATACCTCAGCCTTGTAAGGAGCAGGTTGTTATCAAAATGGCAATGGCACAAGGCATTGACTCTCTGAGACAGATGAACAGATAATGAACGATATTTCCAGAAAAATGTAGGCCAGGAGTCATATCCAGCTTTTATATCTGACAAAACTAAAATTATAGTTAGGGTTATCATCTTTTCTTAGTAATGCATTTTGACTGTAATTTGGTATTAGACAGTGTTATATACTTAGTAACATTAGTCAGCCTTATTAAAATGGATCTGATGACACAATTTTTTTCTTTTAAAAATATTTTAAGTTTTTACTCTTTTCAAAATGTAGGATGACTAAAGGAGAGGTACTTTGTCTATAGGAACTTCTTCAGGTAATGTAAAATAGTGAGTTTGAATATACATGTGACTTTAATATAGGAATATATTATATAAATATTAAAATGTTATAAATGTTAAAATTATATATGCACTGAGGCCTACTATTTTCCCTTACATCTCTATATTTACCATGTATATTTACATATCTTATATATTCATATATAGTAGCTAAATAACATTTACATATAAAATTTTAGAACTTGGTATATAAAATTGTAATACACACACACACATATATATATATGAATATAATTTTATTTTTCTGGGCACCAAGCACAGTTTTCATTTTCTGAGCTACATTTGATAATTCTTGTAAACCCACACAATCTGGTTTAGGTATTGGACTGCTGTGGATAATGAAAATGTTTTGGTTTTAGCCCTTATCCTTGGAAACCTTTTTTTTTTTTTAAAGATTTTATTTATTTGGGGCATCTGGGTGGCTCAGTGGGTTAAAGCCTCTGCCTTCGGCTCAGGTCATGATCTCAGGGTCCTGGGATCGAGCCCCTTGCCCAGCTCTCTGCTCAGCAGGGAGCCTGCTTCCCCCCCCCCCCTCTGCCTGCCTCTCTGCCTACTTGTGATCTCTCTCTGTTTCCTTGCCTTTTCCAGCTTCTAGAGGTTGCCTGTGTTCCTTGGTTCATGGCCCTTTCCTCCACCTTCAAGGTCAGCAGCGAGGCAACTTCCAATATCTCCCTCTCTCTGACTTCTCTGCTTCCCTCCTTCCCATATCAGGACCCTTGTCATTATAGTAGGCCCACCCAGAAAAATAAGGATAATCTCATCTCAAGCTCCATAGTTTAATCCTACCTGTAAAGTCCCCTTTGCCCTGGAAACTAACATACTTATTGGTTCCAAAGATTAGGACGGGGACATCTTTGGGGGACCATGATTCTTTCTATTACATGTACCTAGTTACATGCAAGGCATTGGGCTATGCCCTGGGTAAGCCGTAGTGGGCGAAAATAGCAGTCCCTGCTGTTAGGACAGTTTACGGTCTAAAGAATGGCACTGTTCCCCAACTTACTATAATCTTGACACATGAAAATATTGTAAATTATATATGATACCATATAAGCCACCAGAAGCCACTCAATCTCTTCAAGTGAGCCACTCCAAGCCAAATTCAACTCTTTCCTTGTTTTCAATTCCTATAACCAATTACTTCTCAAGTCTCGCTCGACCTATCTGAGAAATAATGCAAGTATTTCCTGGCAAGCTTGACTAACACTGGCCTCATCAGCTGCCACTAGGGCACTGCAGTCCCTGTCACCTGTCTATTGTCCCCAACCTTACCACTTGCTAGCAGATTGCCCTCACCATGGCTCCACTTCGTGTGCTAAACAAGTTACTGTTTCTCTTCAAACCGTTCATTACTTCCCCACTGTCCCCAAGAAAGAAAAGAAGAGGGTGCTAAGGCATTCGGAAGGGCGGTGGTAAAGGAAAACGTGGCTGACCTTCTAGGAGGGCTCACTATGTGCCAGGCATTCTACGAACATGGGATATATGGACTGTCTCACTTAAACTTCAAAATAGCATCAACATCATCATTCTAATTCTAATAATAATTCATCATAATTAATGTATTCATCATATGAATATTATACCATGTTCATCATAATTCAATATAATCAATAACATCATAATTCTAATCTAAAATCGTCATTCTAAACAATAGGGGCACAAAAGAGTTAAGTGACTTGATCAAAGGCAGAGATAAATAGTGGAACTAGGGGTCAGGCCCTCAACCGATAGAAATTCACAAAATGATTCTAAAATGTACACGAAAAGACAGGAGGACTAAGGTAGCCAAAATGACTTTGCAAAAGAACAAAGTGAGAGCTTTATCACTACGTGATTCAAAACTCGTTATAAAACTATAGTAATTAAGACATGGAGGTATGCCCTCTGGGTCCTGAAAGAATCCATGGCAAATATGCATGAGGGAATTTTTAATTTTATTTTCATGATGGAAAAGTTCTATACCTTGATTGCTGTGGCGATTGCACAATTGAACATATTTTTGAAAACTCACAGGTCTGTACACTCAAATAGGAAAATTTTACTCTCTGTATATTATACTTAATAAAAAACATTCATGCTTGACCTCAATGAGCATGGAACAAACGGGTATACTATTGCAAATTAGGGTATTTATCTTGCAATTAATTCAATTCTCTTCTTCCACTAGTATATCTTACCCTTTGTCACAGTGATAAGGAACATTTTCTTCATTAAAAGTAGATGGTGACAGAAATTCTTTTCTTGATCAAACTTTTAGTTAGGCTCCAGAACCTTCTCCTAGGCCCATGTGTGCAAGTCCTTGTAGAAGCCAGTTTGGGCCAGAACCCTGCTGCCTCAGTTGAACCAGAAACACCCACCACCCTCCATACCCGATCACATTTCTCATCCTCCATCATCCCCCACCCACGACGCCTGATCACCCTGGCCTGTCTTCAGCGGAGAATCCTGTTGGGTCTGTTTAGCCAGAATCTCCCATATCCCTGAGGTTTCCTCTTAGTAATCTTCCACCCACCGACTCCCACCCTGCTCCTTCGCTATAAATGCCCCCCCCCCCGCTCCTTGGCTATGAACGTCCACGTGCCCAAGCTGCACTCAGAGTGGAGCCCGATCTCTTCCCCTTCCCCCCCCCCCACCCCGGCCCGACCCGCACTGGAGAAGCCCATTGCAGTGGTCCCTCTCCCTATCATGGTGCTTCTGGATAAGGTCTGCCTTTCCATCTTTGTAATGGGCTGTGGGAGGGGCCTTCAGTCACATGATCTCCCCAGAGCTACAGCATCCCCCCAGGGATTTGCTGTACTGTGCCTTGGGGCCCGAACACAGGAAACACAGCAGTCTCAGGGCCAGTGATGGAGGGTTGACCAGAGATGAGGCCAACAAGCAAGGTAGCGTCCCCTTCACTTGCTCCCCGTAGCCCACATTCTCTGGCTGGTCCCTCTAATTAGCTGCAGCAGGGGAGAGGTGGCAAAATCTAGACCCAGACCTCAATGGGTATGGCACAAACCAGTTTGCTAATTGCAAATTAGCTCAATTATCTTGCAATTAACTGAACTCTCTTCTCCCACTAGCATATCTTAGCCTGGCCGTGAGTCTTCTCAGCGTGTGCAACTAGGTCAGGCTGCTGTAGGGGAGGGCAGCCATCGGAGTCCTTATAATCAGCCCGTGCGCTCATTAACGAGCTTGGAGGGCTCCAAGGACGGTGTGCACTCGGAGCCACTCGGAGCGGGTTGTTTTTTTTTTTTTTTTAAACCCCTCATCTTGTGGGAAGACCAGGCAATTAGGGAGTGCGAGTGGAGGGGCCGGCTGAGGCACGCCAAGCACTGCCAGGCCCACTGACACGCGCTGGAGGACACACGCAGCCTGGGGGAGAGCCTCGTCCGGGGCACGTGCGGCCCGAAGGCCTAGGGGTTCCCCTGGCGGGGGCTATGGAGAGGGTCACAAGCTCCACTGGAGGCCTAGGCGGCCGTAAGAGGGGACACTCTCTCAGGGTGCGCACGCCCCCCCTCACAGGCCACTGTCCCATTCACTCGGACCCGGGGTAGCATTTCCCGTGTCCACACAGCCAGATCTACCGGAGAGCACACATTTCTCCACTGCACGGGGAAGGAAGGGCCCACTTCTCCCACTGAGCTTCCATCGCGCGTGGAGCAGGTGCCGCCAGTGCCCTGCCCGGATCCGCATGGCGCCGGACGTTCTCCCTGCAGCCGGAGCACGAGTGCCAGCGCCCCAGACTCTCCGTCTGAGGGTAGCATGCGGGCGCCTCAGCACGGGTGGCTCTCCTAAGTGGCAAGCTGGAGGGACAGGGAACAGTGCCGGGGCTGTCCTCAGCCGGTGACAGAGAGGAGTGCAGGGATACAGGCCCCAGCTCCCTTGCCTCTCAGGCAGAGGAAGCCGGTGGGGGTTTGGCGCTGTGGCCCCAGCAGGGACCAGCTGTCCACAGCGGGCTTCTGCTCATGGACGTGCCCGCTGCTGTCTTCGTTCCCAGGTCACCCCCTTTCCCCCACCGGTGCTTCTGGGGAGGAGCCCCCAGGTCAACCCCCTGCCCTCCTCAGATGCTCTTCTCTGGGAGCACTTCTGGGGAGCCCAGCCTGTGTCTTCTGGGAAGACACAACCAAGACAACACTGCGGATCGGGTCCATCCCGTGGCAGGGGGGCAGATGCATCTCTCTCTCTCTCTCTCTCTCTTTCCATCCCGTGGCAGGGGGGGCAGATGCACCTCTCTCTGTCTCTCTCTCTGTCTCTCTCTTTCTCTCTCTGTGGCCAGTGACAAGTGTCCCGGGTGGTGGGCTAAGGGGCTGCCTTTGGATCATGCTCCTGGTTTCCAGAGCGGGTTCTCCGCCAGGGGACGATCTTGCCCCTGGCCCTGGCAGTACCTGGGGCCATGTTGGGTCCTGGCAACCGAGGGCAAAGGCAAGGGCAAGGAGGGCACGCAGTGGACCGCGCCGGGGATGCTGTCGAACCGCCTGCGGCGCGCAGGGAGCCCCCACACCACGCACGTCAACCACGCCGCGGTGGGGCACGTGGGGGCGAGAAAAAGAGACAGGGGAGGACGTGTAAGAGAGGGGAGAAACTAGACTGAAGCCCCCTTGAGGCGCTGCCCAAGTATCCACTCGCCCAAAGACGGCCGATGGGCCCGCAGAAAAGCGTTCTTGTCCCTCCGCGAACCGGGGTCATCGATGGCTCAGGAGCTCTCCGTCAAAAAGTGTTTGATGCTCTCTCCGCGGACTGTCCTCTCCACTACACACGCAGTTGTCACCACTGCCCCTGGTTAAAAGCCGGCCCGGGTTTAGAGTTGTGTGAAATTCGGGAGTTGCTCCGACTCGTCTGGGCTTCTTTTCCTTTGTGAGACTTTTCTATGAACTTGCTGTTACCACGGCGTCACGCGTAAACGTCAAGAGAGTGTTTTCAAAAGCTGTCCCGGAGGGCTGGCGCACCTCAAGGCAACAAAGGTCGTGGACGACAAGGGCAGTTCTCTAGGACCCCATCAGCCCGGTCCCGATGCACGCTTAGGATCCCGGCGGTGGGCTCCAAGTCAGACTGATCGCTGGAGTGTGCTGCCATCACCCGGAACAATAGCTCTCGACCCCACGACACGCAGGCCGCCTTTCAGACCCAGTCTCGACCTGAGCTGGAACTCCCGGACGAGACGGACGAGCGGCCCACGGCACCGTGGGGAAAGCGCCCGTGCTGTGACACACGGGGCAGGCCCAAGGAAATACTTCAGCGTCAGAACGGCATGTCCTGCGCACAGCGACAGGACGACCGCCGGGCGGACCCCTGGAAGACTGGGGGAAGAATTCCCACGCCTGCTGCAGACACAGCGAGCCTCCGCGTAGGCAGGGGCCACTGCACACGCGGGCTCTGTGGGGTGCGTTCAAGCGGTGACGGGCACCAGGCGCAGCCCTGCCGTTCACGACAGGAGACTCGGAAACAGTGCACAACTGTGGGTGAAGCGCCGGCCCAGAAGGGCAATGACCAGCTTCCGAGGCTTCGGCGACGGCCGCATTTCTGCGCAAACTGGCGTGGACTCGGGACCGGAGCGGAGAGGCCGTATCCCTGGGATCGTCGCCTCCGCGGCGGCGGCGGCGCGCCCTTGGCCTTAAGAGCAAAGCGAAGGTCTGGCCCTGCAGCGGCAGCGCGGGCCGTGGGCCTCGTGGCCTGACCGCGGAGGTAACAACAGGCCTGAGGCCCTCCGCGCCGGCCCGCAGAGAGCGCACCTGCGCACCAGCGGAGGCTCCCGCAGGGGGCGGCACCCGGGGGCGGGGGTAGAGCGGGGAGGGTGGGGGTGGGCTCCCTCTCCCTCCCACCCACTTCCGGCCCAGGCTGCAGGGAGGCCAAACTGGCGCGGGGACGGCTGGTGCACGTGTAGGTGTTTCCCGAATCGCAGGTAAGTCCTGTGGTGCTTCGGTGGGGCGGGCTTCTGGCCGTCCATTGCGGAGGGAGGCTCGTGGCTCCGCGGGGCAGTGGCGGCGCTGGCGAAACTCTACCTCGACGTGAAAGCCTGAAAGCCCGGGGTTTTTGGCCCGCCCCTCAGGGCGCTTGCGTTTTCTCTTCTCCTTAGGGCCCCTTTGTACCACGATGCGACGGGCCATAGAGCGAGCATTGGACCGTGCGGACTATGTTATCGCAAGTGCTCAGCAGAGGCCTCCTAAAAGGAAACGCTCGTCGAGTGGGGAAGCATCTCTCTATGAAAAACTTTACGACATCTATGTGGAGGAATGTGGGAAAGAGCCCGAGGCTCCGGAGGAGCTAAGAAGCAACGTGAACTTGCTAGAGAAGCTCGTTCGGAGGGAGTCGTTGCCGTGTTTAGTGGTCAACCTCCACCCGGGAGAGGGGGGATATTCGCTGATGCTCGAGGGGC
The DNA here is from genome assembly GCA_028533885.1 of Nasua narica. NCBI lineage: Eukaryota > Metazoa > Chordata > Mammalia > Carnivora > Procyonidae > Nasua > Nasua narica. Next base: position 17,235,260 of record CM052801.1, read on the forward strand.
AACACGGAGCGTATTCGGAGGCCGTTCGGCTGCCGTACGAAGAAGGGGAATTGCTTGAATACCTGGATGCCGAAGAATTACCTCCTGCTCTGCTGGACCTCCTGGAAAAATCTGAGGTTAACTTCTTCCACTGTGGGTGTGTCGTAGCACAGGTGCGGGACTACAGGCAGTGCAGCGGTGGGGAACCTCCCGGCTACCAGAGCAGGCACGTTCTCCTGCGCCCAACCATGCAGACTTTGGCCTGCGACGTGCAGTCCATAACCAGCGACGGCCAGGAGTGGACCCAGGAAGACAGACTGTCGCTTGAGAGCCAGCTGATCTTGGCTACCGCTGAACCCCTGTGTCTCGATCCTTCTATAGCAGTGGCCTGCACTGCGAACAGGCTGCTCTACAACAAGCAAAAGATGAACACGCGCCCGATGAAAAGGAGCTTCAGGAGGTATTCTGCACCCTCTCTGAATCGGCAGCGGGAGCTGTCTGCTTGTCCACTTCCTCCTGAGCTGAGAGTATGGGCCTCTTGCAGAAGAGGCAGAGAGAGCCCAGACCGTCAGCGGTATGACCTCAAAATTTCTAAAGCAGGGAGCTGTGTAGATACGTGGAAACGGAGACCCTGTGACTTGGCGGTGCCTTCGGAGGTGGATGTGCAGAAATATGCCAGAGGGAAGAGGTCCGCCAGACGTGACGTCTCACCTCTGGGAGTCTGGCCAGCCCGTGAGGTGAGGGACGGTGGCGCGCGTGGCTATGAAGCCGGCCGTGAGCCTCAGACCGTGGAGCCGACCTTCATGCAGTCGCCGCCGCCGATTAACCCACCTTTCTCTGGACCGAGAAGGCCCTGGAGGGGAGACGGATGGGAGGGACAGATGTGTCCTCCGCAGCCCTGCACAGATGACGGTGCAGCCAGTGTCCCTCCCGAGTCAGAGACTGCTGCCGGGGGGGTAGTCATTGGGCCAGCGGTGGTGGTCCCGCAGAAGGCCAAGTGTCCGGTCACCGCGTCCCACGGCTCAGGCGGCCTCAGCGGGCTTCCTCCCGGGTCCGACCCAGACCAGCCTGAGATGGTGTCGGTTCGGTCTGCAGTCCAGGGGGAGGGCGTCAGACCACCCCCTCTGCGTGTCAGACTTCCCTGGAGCTCGGGAACGAGCCTGTCGGGGAACGGTTTTGTTCCACGGGAGGCCAGCAGCTTTCTTAAATCTCCATCTCCTGCTCCTGCTTCTAAGCCGCCAAGTCCTTCCCAGCAATCTTCCCTGGACGTGAACCGAGGGAGCCCGCTTCCTGCAGCCCCCCTGTCCACTGCCGGCGCACCACAAAGGACCCCGGCCAGCCCGGGCTCGGCCAACTCCCAGCAGGCCTCTGTGAGTGTGGCTGGGGTCAGCACGCTTCCTGCAGGCCCCCTGTCCACCGCCAGCTGCTCACTGAGAGCCCCGGCCACCCCGGTCACGGCCAAGACCCAGAAATCCTCTGTCGAAGTGATTCGAGTCAGCGTGTTTCCTGCAGGCACTTTGCCCACCAGCAGCTCCTCACAGAGAGCCCCGGCCACCCCGGTCACGGCCAAGTCCCAGAAATCGTCTGTGAAGCAGGGCCGTCGAGTCAGCAGGCTGCCTGCGATCACCCCGTGCCCCGCCAGCTCATCGCAAAGCAGCCCGGCCGCCCAGGTCACGGCCAACCCTGCGGGCCACAGCCTCCTCAAAGTGGCGGGCCCCGATTGCGGAGTGCAGGCTTTGGAGAGGGGCTCCGGCCCGGGGCAGGGCGCCCCGGCTGGCGCCAGGGCTCCCGCGGGGCTCAAGCCCAGCAGCCTGCCCCCAGGAGCTCGGCCCCCCAGTGCGGTGCCCACTGCAGTGCGGGGTCCTCCGGTCCGCGTCCAGTTTTTTTTAAAACACTCTTCGGGCCTCAGGCCAGTAACTCTACTGGAGCTTCCCCCAGATTCGCTCCTTTGGAACACCCCGCAGCAGCCAGAGCAGCGGCTCTATCAGTTGATTCCCCAAGAACAAGTTCAGCAAGCCTCCGCTTGGGGTCCTCGGCAGCCGGGGCCCCAGGGTTCAAGTGCAAGAGGTGCAGCCAGTCCAGAAAGGGCCTCATCTGCTCAGCCGGCTGTGCTCCTTAACCTGGCCGGAGAGGGGTGCTTGCCGCAGCAGCCCCAGGCGTCGGTGTTGGCCCCGCGTGGCTCCGCGGAGGGCCCGAGAAGCCCCGGGCGGAGCGGTCCTCCACCCGGGCACGGGCATGGGCACGGGCACCCGCTGCGGCCGGCCCCTGCCTCGCAGCCGCCACCCCAGCCGCAGGGACCACAGCTGAGAATCCTGCAGGGCCCTGTGGCCCAGACGACAGTCGCCACCGAGACAGCCGGGCCGCCTGGGGGTCAGCAGCCCGCAAGCCAGGCCAAAGGTAAAATGGACAGAGGCCTGCCTTCCCCTCCCAAATCCTGAGTCTTGCAGTGTTTTCTCTTTGTGAAAAACACCAGAGCATGGGCCCAAATCAGTTCCCGAGTTTTCACTTCATTTTGGTTTTGGTTTTGGTGGTTTCGGTTTTTGTTTTTTTTTTTCTTCTTTTCCTTAACGTGTCGGTATTTTACGTTTCGATCTCCTAACTGTCCTCGGAAGCACCACCCCCGTGAGCGGTTCGTAGAAACAAGGCCCGATTTAAGAAACTGGGATTGTTTTTGTAAAGTCATTGCTTTGTTGCTGTCCTTGGAGACAGAGTCGCCTTATTTGTTAATGTTCTAGAGGAGATCCAGCTCCAGACTGGGTTCAGTCTACACTCCTGAAGCCTCTCATTTCTCGAAAGCCATAAAACTACACTAGCAAAGACAGTTAACATGGTATTACTGGAATAGGATGGTTGTACACATTTTTAGGTGAGCTAAAAATCCTGACCTAAAATGTACCGTCTTAAGGGCTCTGAAGGGGTGCGGTTCAGCTGATGCTCAGTAGATAGACATTGTTTCGCAAGGGGGCTCTGGAACTATTTATTCTCTTGCAAAAGAGAAACTATCCCCATGTAGCAGCAGCTCGGGGTTTCCGCCTCCCGGCTAGCCCAGGCACCCAGCATTCTGTTTTGTTTCCCCGAGTTGGACTGCTTCGGATACTTTGTATGAGTCCTGAAGCGGAGTCTGTCCTTCCGGGACTGGCTTACTTGGCTTGGCCTGAGGTCCTGAAGGTTCCGGCGCTGTAGCCTGGGACGGGAAGGGTGTAGCTTTTTACAGATGGTTTCCCTGTACATCGTCTGTACTGAAGTGACCTATTAAATACTAGAAACCCCTTTTAGAAGAGGGTCTTTGTACGCGCTTCAGTGTTTGTGCGCTGTGTATTAAATGCAGTTTTTGCAAATTTGTTTTGAAAGAAACTGTGAAACGTACCCAAAGAGGATGCGCTTGCCAGGCTTCTATGGAGGATGTGGGAGACCTCCCAGGTGGGCAGAGTGGCTCCGGGGCGCCCCTGCTTGGTGGCCGTCCCCAGCCTGCCCTCGGTGCCCGCCGTGCCCGCCCCCCCCACCCCCCCGCAGAGCCCAGCCCCTCTCCTCCAGGTACGATGGCTGGCCTTGCACAGGCACCTGGGGGATGTCTTGCTTTCTCCCTGTATGGTCATTCACTTGGTTTGGAACTCCAGGTTGTTTGCAGAAATTAAAGAGCCACACATTTGAAAATGTGTTCCGTTTGTTTGCTTTTCAAGTGTTGGCGACCTCTGGTCAGATTGTGAAGTGGGACCCCCACACCCCGTTCCTGCCTGTGCCCTCCTGGTGCCCGCGGGCTGTTGGGTAGCTCGGCTCCCCCGTGTCCATTCCTGCGCTCTCGTGTCGGTGGGGCTCACGACATCCCGGAAGTTCTGTTTCCCCTTTCTGTGGACGGCGGTGCCCTTCACCTGAGCGACAGTCACCCATCCCCTGGGCGACAGCTGAGTGTCACTCACTGTGCCATCACCAGCTCTGTTTCCCAAACAGCTTGCTGGCCCCCAGAGAGGCCTCTGTAGCCCCCAGAGGCACTGGCCGCCCGGGCGCCCCTCCCCCAGCCCCGGGAGCACCGGTTTGCTTTCTGTGTCTGTGCACTTGCCTGTTCTAGACGCTTGCTGACGACGGAATCCCGGAGCCCGTGGCCTTTCACGTGTGGCCTCCCTCGCTGGGCAGAACGTGTTGGAGGTCCGCGTGTGGGGTCACACGCGCCAGGCTTTGTTCGTTCTTGTCCGGCGGGGTCTTGCTGCCTGCTGTGCACGCGCCTCACCGTGTCTGCCCGTTCTCCCTCGTGGGCGTTTAGCTTGCTTCCACCTCGCGGCCCTCGTCAGTCCCGCTAGGAACGCTGGTGTGCGGGGATTTCTTTGAGAGCGGCTCATAGTTCGTCGCACTACAATTTGGAAGGGGCCACCTGTCTCCCTCCACTTTGCTTTGCTGTGTACGCGTGCGTGCTTCCTGCCTCTGGCCCTCCCGGAAAAGGGAGATGCGGTCCGGCAGCTCCCAGAGAGA
>CM052801.1:17240202-17332479 GCA_028533885.1 Nasua narica
CCACCTCGCGGCCCTCGTCAGTCCCGCTAGGAACGCTGGTGTGCGGGGATTTCTTTGAGAGCGGCTCATAGTTCGTCGCACTACAATTTGGAAGGGGCCACCTGTCTCCCTCCACTTTGCTTTGCTGTGTACGCGTGCGTGCTTCCTGCCTCTGGCCCTCCCGGAAAAGGGAGATGCGGTCCGGCAGCTCCCAGAGAGAGCCATACTCTGGTTTCTCTTCAGATCGTGTAAATCTTTCGCCTTTTACGAGAGAGGTGAGCGAAGAGGCAGGTAACTGGTGGCTCCTACTGGGTCGGCCGCGCCGTACCAACGTGCTATCCCGGCCCCGCTGAGGGAAGATTCCGGCCAACCTCCAGCCACCGAGTGCCACGTGCCGCGGGAGTGACGCTGAGCCCCGGAGGGCTGTAGGTGACCCATCCTGGACATCTTCGTGAACGGCGCCCGCACCTTTACGTAGGGATCCAGCGGAATGGCCACTTGCTAAGCGGAGTTTCTGCTTGGCCTTGGCAACCAACCAGACACCTGCACTCCGAATCTCACCTGAATTTGATGTACTTCTTTCCTTTTGCCCTCTTGGTACTGGTGACCCTTGAGCAATGTGGGGTGAGGGGCGCCGACTCCCCACCAAGTCAGAAATCTGTGTGTGTCTCTTGTCCCACTAAAAATTTAACTCCTACTAGCCTACTGCTGACCGGAAGCCTTACCGATCACTTAAACAGTTGGCTAACCCGTATTTTGTCGTTCTATGCATTATATACTGTATTCTTAGGATAAAGCAAGCTAGGGAAAAGAAAATAGTTTGGGAATTAGTGGGAAGAGAAAATTCAGATATAGTACTGTGGCATATATATCAAGTGTAATCTGCATTTAGGTGGGCCCACGGAGCTCAAACCGCTGTTGTTAAAGGTTCACTTGTATTGCAAGGAGACAGTGACTCTACTCGTGGTGGAGTAATGGGATGCTTCCCTCCTAGGGGAGCAGTTTTGTGTCCCTTCACCGTTTGGTGGTCTTTGTATATATCTTTGTAATGATCCTTAACCAAAGCGGGTACTTCATGGAAGGTCCCTTTTGAGGATGTCAACTGGCTATGTTTTGCGAATTAACTCTACGTTTATTTTGTATCTTGGGAACCTGGAGGCTCTTCTGTACCGGGTCAGATTCATCATCTTAGTCTGAAATTAGATTCGTGCAGCCTGTGTTCATGACTTAATGGCCGACCAATTTGCAGTGTTTGTGTGAAAATAAGTGGCCCAGAATGTTCCGACAGGAAGCAAAAAAGACGGTCCGGGAGATGATCGTCTAGGAAAAGGAGGTGGGGCCAGGATAGCAGGACATGTCTGGCAACTGTGGCCTCTGTCACAGGCAGGAGTTTGGCACCAGAACTGTATTTTTTTCAAAGATTCTATTCATTTATTTGACACAGAAAGAGAGAGTACAAGCAGGGGCAGTGTCAGGGAGAGGGAGAAGCAGGCTCCCGCTGAGCAGAGAGCGTGAGGATGTTGGGCTCTATCCCTGGACCCCGGGATCCTGATGCTCAACTGACTGAGCCACCAGGTGCCCCCAGAATTGTATTTTTTAAGGGTACTTGCAGGTACAAAGAGGAGTCTCGCTCTAGGTCACCGCTGTCCAATCAAAATACGTGGGTCCTATATGTAATTTAAATTTTCTAGTTGTCACATCTTATTAAGTAAATAGAAACAGGAGAAATTACCCTTAATAATTAATTTGACCTCATATAGTCAAAAGATTATAATTTCTACATGTAATCAATATTTTTTAAAAAGATTTTATTTAAAAAAAGATTTTATTTTTTAAAAGATTTTATTTATTTGAGAGAGAGAGCACGTGTGTAAGCATGAGTGGGGTTAGGAAGAGGGAGAGAGAGAAGCAGGCTCCCCATGGAGCCGGGAGCTGGATGTGGGGCTTGATCCAGGGAATCAGGGATCATGACCTGAGCTGAAGGCAGATGCTTAACAGACTGAGTCACCCAGGCGCCCTAAAGATTTTATTTTCTTTTTAAAGATTTTATTTTTAAGTAATCTCTACACCTAATGTGGGCCTCAAACTCACAACCCCGAGATCAAGAGTTGTTCAGTCCACTGAGACAATTAGGCACCCCTTATAATCTTAATGAGATATTTTACATTCCTTTATTTTTACTAAATCTTCAAAATCCAGACATTTACAACCTGTCTTAATTCGGATGCTACATTTTCATCGGAAATACTTGATCCGTACTTAGGTTCTTGTAAAATCTCTAGTTGAAAATGTAGATTCACCTTCCAACCATACGTAGAATGTTGTCCAGTAATTGGATCAAGTACCAGTTTTTAAATTTGAGTTAGTTAAAGAAGACTTATTTCCTCAGTCTCCCTGGCCATGTTTCAGGTCAGTTGCCACAGGTAGTTAATTGTGTTGAACAGGGCAGTTTTAGGGGGCCGAGCACCAAAGGAGACAGATCTTAGAGACAGAGCCTCAGGCATGAAGTGGGTAACAGCGTTTGAAAAAAAGCAGGGGGCGGTCAGCGGAGCGCACGGTTAGAGTGGGAGTGAGCATGCCGATTCTGTGTGCTAAACCAGAGCTCCCAGAAATCCTCCCTTCTGGTCACCTAGGCCTGCAGCTGCAGAGCTGAGAGCAAGTGACCTCAGCCATGGGGTAGGGAGAGTAACAGGCTGGAAAACAATGGTCCCCTCTTTCCCAGGCTCCGCCCTTCCATCTTCAAAATGCTAATGAGGAGGGCGGAAACCATCCCAACAGTTAATTTTCACCCGCCTATCCCACCTCTGTCCCCCAGGAGCTTGGAACCTGCAGGAAATCTAGAGAGGAGACACACCACCTTCGCTTTCACTCCTCTTCCCTGCCCATTTTCCTGGTCTCTTGCTCCTCAACCTACATGAAGCCAGAGCAACCCTGAGTTGGTAATTGTGGGAGCTGCAGAGTTGGGTACATGGAGGCTCGCCATATCATTCTCTGTATTTTGGTATATGTTTGTAATTGGCTATATATATCCGTTTGAACAGCCAAGTTCCTGATGTTCCGACAGCCCTATTACACACCTTGCCCCATCCCAGCCTTCCTCTTGTGCCAGAGTCCTGCCAGGCTCGGCCCTTGGCTACCCCTTCCTTCTTTCCTGCTGCACTCCCAGAGCCGCAGGCAGCAAAGGGTGTGCGAGTTAATTGTTAAATTCAGTTCAACAAGTTCCTCATTAGGGACAAATTACCTGAGTTTGAAATCTGCTAATTTTCCAATCAGAGTGAGTGTTTGCACTTGTGATTTGGAAATAATTACCATATGGTAAAAGCAAAACCTATGTGGGGATTAAAGTAAAGGTGAGGGAGGACAGGAGCTTATTTTGGCATCTTCCCTGGTAACTCGTGTTAGCTTATGCAGATTAGTTGAGGTGCCTCTGGGGTTTGGGTGGGAGAGCTCACCTGTAGTACTGTTTTGCAAAGGCTGTTTACTTCATGTGCTAATAGCCGTGAAAGGTGACCTTGGCCTTAAAGGGAGAGCTGTGTAGCTTATAGGCTTGAATTGCTTTTGGAAAGAGAAGAGACTTTTGAATTTTAGCTGTTTGACCTAAAAATACATCTATGCTTTTGCTTTAATTTGTCATCAGCCTAAGGCTGATGTTATCAGCCTGAGTTACAAATGAAAACATCTCCTTGGGGGTGGCAGTGGTGAGCTTAAATGTCCTTTGGGTGACCGTAGGATGGATGTATTAAGGAAAAGCTCACTGAAAGCATTTGAAGAAATGTGGGATAAAATCTGAAGTGTAGAAATCTGAGTCAATAACTTTCAGTAAGTTTGTCCCAATTCCTACTGTATTACTAGTTTGGGACACTTGGAAACCCACAGTAAAGAATAGTCAGGGTTGGGGGTAATTTACGAGCCAACGCAGAAAAAGTCCTCCTGAGACTTTGCTTTTGAAATTTGGAGCCCAGAAGAGCTTGTCTCCCCTGAGAAAGCAGTGTCCGTCTAACTTTCTGGTAACTGGAGTTGTACTGGTTTCCCTTTACACCTTAGCTGGCAGGAAGCTCAAAACCAAATTTGAGTCTGAAATCACCATGTTTATTAAATTTATGGTTAGCACTTCAACATTCCTTGCTCTTTTTAAATTTTTAATTTCTACTTTAGTAGTTCTTTTTACTTGTCTTTTGTCATAGACTACTTCAAATCTTTTTTCAAAGAAACTGGCACTGAACGTCTCCATACAATCATAAACCAATACATAAATAGCAGCTTCTATTTGTTTATATACGCTGCCTCTAATCTTAATAGCCTTGCCCATTAGGTATTATGGTCTTCTTAGGACTGAAGAAAATGAGGGTCTGATAGAACTGGCCTGAGTCAGCAAAGCTATTAAATGGCACAGTTGATATTTTCTGTCTCCTTCCCAATCCATGCCTGTGCCTGCGTACATGTAACTGATGTGTTGACAGGTCTCAATTCGGTGGTGGACTGTGTACATGAAACTTATTTTTGCCAATTACTGCTTTCAACTGTGCGGCACCAAGCCTCTTTTCCCCATTCTTTCATGACACCTTGGGCATATCTCCCTAACTGTCAGGGTTACCTTGGTTGGTAAAGCTGACCAATCCCAAGTACAATTTCAGTATCACATCCTCTGATGTAATTCGCAGAAGTCCTCAGTGATTCGCAGAAGTTATCTGCGAATATGGCCCTCTTCTGAGGCCGAGATCTAGTGAGGTGCCCTGCAGGGGGGTGGGGGCGGGAGTTTCCGCACAGGGACTGTTCTGTTTTTCATCTGGGCTCCTCCTTCCCTGAGGCCTCCTTCAGCCAAGGGCAGATATGCCTGCTGACTCCATGCTCTTCTCCCATTTCTGTCTCCCATCTGGACAGCCCTCTAAAGTAAGCCCTGTGCTCCTCCATACGAGCCCGGGGAACTGCTAAGGTCCCTTTTCCAACTCCGACGGCGAGGAGTGATGATCCCATCTTTTGACCACAAGGGGGCACCAGACTCCAGGTTCACGCACAACACACCACTAAGCTATTTGTTAAGCCAGGGCAAGAATTTCCCCACCTACAGCTCCCGTGGCCACAGGGTGGGCCTGCGGATTCGTGCAGCTCGGCAAGGGTCCAGGCAGGAAACCGGGTGCCCGCTTTCCTGGCATGCAGACCTTCCCACTGTCCTCGAGCAGCTCTCTTGGGGTTCTCCCTTCCATGTCTCTCGGTTTGGGGGAGCAGGAGGACACTGGTGTGTCTCCTCTCCCCGTTCCCATTCTGCCCCAGGAGAAAGCAGCCTCTCACCAGGAACACTCAGCAACCCCCCTCCCCTCTGCGGTCCTCTTTGTGGACAAAGCGTGGTGGGTGGTGGCCCGAAGTGTACAATCCGAGTTGTAGTAAGGCCAGCTGTGCCATTTCTCAGTACTTTTCTCTGAGAGTATGCGTCTGCTGGGTTGGAAGGTTGGAGCCCTTCTTCAGGTTGTGGGAGTCCCTGATGCTTTCTGTTTACAGCTTCGGGCTTCAGCAGCTCTGGGACAACAGAAGAGTCCTGTTGCACGCACGTACGCGTGCACACGCACGCACCCACAGCTTCCCAGCCTTCTTTCATTGTCTCCATCTAAGATCTCTGGCTTCACCCTCCCAATATCCAGTGGGAAAGGGCAGAGGTCTACAGCTGGTGGGACACTTTTTCAAAGGACGGTTTGGGGTGAGTTTTCTGAAGAGTTTGAGTTGAGTAGGAAGTCAGCGGCGAGGGTGGGGGCAGCTGGGGAAGCTTTCGCCCTCCACCCCTATTATTGCCCTGGAGGGGCATTCTTTGATAGGGAAAAGAGATCTTCCCGCGGAGATGTGTAAAGTGGTTTGCAAAAATAGCTTCAAAACAAAGCCCCTCGTGCCCCGCCCCCACCCGCAGGCGTATTCTTCGGCTGTTAGCAGCTCTTTAGGGAAGTGTGGGAGATTCTGTGCCAGAGGTGGAGGGGGGAGGGGGTGATTTTAAGAAGTGTTGTTTGGGGTGATGCATCGTCCTCATACTCTGAGAAACCAGTTATTTTGAAGCTTCTTTTTTTGGGGGGGGTGTTGTTTGGAGAGTGTGGTATTTGAAGTCGAGATTATGGAGGCCTGTGGTTATCAATTATGATGAAGTCTGGGGTAAAACCATGGGAGTGGTGAACACAATCATTGGAAGAGGAGGTCCTGGAGCCCAGGGGCCGAACTATTGGAAGGCTCATCTATCTGTAAGGATAGTGAAATCACCAAGAATACTTATGTTATAGTGATGAATCAGGCCCTAGAATCTTCAATGTATGCAGGGGAGTTGACCTCCCACCAAGGGAAAGAAGAATGGTTGGTTTTAGAGGTCAATTCGATCAAGATATCCCTTGATACTGGTTGTGGGAGACTTCTTCAGTGTCATCTTTTAAATACTGAGAGCGTGCTTACATTGCAAGGCCTTTTGCTTCATACTTTGGAAGAGGAGTAAGGTATATTCTCCATCTTCATTGGGATTAAAGTTTATTCAGGGAAAACAGTTTGTGACTACGTGAGGTGATAGACGTTAACTAAATTTATTGTCATCACCTTGCAATATATACGTATGTCAAAATATTGCGTTGTACACCTAGAATGAGTACAATGCTATATGTCAATCATATCTCAATAAAACCGGAAAAAATGAAGTCTACTCAGAGAGAAGGGAAATACACAAATGACTATAAATCAAGGAGACTATGGCAAGTATTGTTAAAGATAAATCTTTCCCGAAGGAATTGGGGAAGACCTCACAAAGGAGATGACCTTTGGGTGGATCTTGGCTTGGATTTTGGTAGGTTGACATGGGTGTGGGAAGCAGTGTTCTTAGCAGAGGGACGCTGGAAGATGATGTGTGCAGAGGGGGGCTCTATATAGCATGGTGTGTGGGCAGAGGGGTAGTGAAGGATAAGGCTGGAATGATGGATTGACTCCATATCTTAGATCTTCTTGGTGATTTAAATGAAACAAAGACTCCACTATTTGAATAAGGAATTCAACAGGGGACAGATTTATAACACTTTCGTGCCTGAAAGGAGAGAGAGAAATTCCAAAGCTCTTCTTCCACTTAACAAAGAAGGCTGACACCTAAATTTGTCACAATTCAAACAGAAATGACAATTTAAGTATTATTATCAGCAGAGCGACACATTATTAAGTAAGATGACCATAGTTTCAGACCTTTAGGTGTTACAGGTTCTATTTTACAAGACATGGCAACAAATGCTGGTATTTAGATATCTTAAGAGAGACGTTTCCTTACAAATAAGACTTTATAGGACAGTTTTATAGTAATGGAAAACAAAACAGGATCATGGCCTTTCACTCAAACCTCCGCACTGGCCAGGAGAGTGGGACAGATACTTGAGTAAATGTTCCCAGTTATGATTTCATAACATGACACTGACTTTGTGCCACACAATAGTGTCTGCTTCTCTGCACCTGTAGGAAGGGAACATTTTATCTTTTGGAGATTTTTTTCACCTGCAGTTGGCTGGCAGTTTTAAGTTGAAGCATTAAAATTCCAAGAAGCTTAAATCTTAAAATAGGAAAAAGAAAAAGGTTATCGAGTAGGTTAACAAATGAAATATGAAATCGATAATGTTAGGACCTGCTTAGCCTAAGTGATTCCATCTTGTCTAAGGAGCCATTTTGTTGTGAACACAAGCTGACCTTGCCTTCAAGGAACAAAGTCAGCCTGGAGGAACTTACTTAGAAAGATAAGCCCAGGACACCCATGGAATGTGGTCTGCTGGCTCCTGATGACGGTCCCCCAGAAGAACAAGGTCGAGTCAGGCCAGGTGGGGGTGTCCAATCAGTAAAGGACACATACGCCCCCTCCCTCAACCCCACTGCTCCTGAAGTCAGGTCAGGTGGAGACGCCCAATCAGTAAAGAACACATGTGTAACCCCCCCTGACCCCACTGCTTCTGACCAATAAGGACAAGCTCACAGTCGGTTTGCGGTTTTGCCCTATAAAAGATGGCCTGTAAGACTAGGGGGGGTCGCTCTCTGCACAGAGACGACCCTGACCGGCCAGTATGATTCTCGATGCCTGGTGCGAAATAAAGCTCTGCTTGACCTTCGCTTTGTATCAGTCTTGTTCCTTTGATCACGGACCCTAACAGATAACACTCGGGTGAACCATGTGAACGAAATTGTTTATATTTGACCATTTTTGCCCAATTAAATTGGCAGTTTCGTACGGTTCAATCTAGTATCTTCAGTTTCAGTCTTGAATGCCAGGTGAGAACGAAGTTAATTCAGTTAATACTGGGGAGCCCCCCCCCCCCCCCAAGAGGAAAGTACTGTGATTGGAGCTGTGGTTAACACAGTTGGTCTGGCAGGAATGTGAAGGAGGGATTGGAGGGGGAGAAACTAGATTCAACATTACTTTAATACCCACCGTACTTGAAATATACCCCTAGATCTGCATCCATAGTATAAATCAATTGAAAAGCTAAATTAGCAGTAACCTTCTAAGTTAAAGATGGAGAGTTTAAATGTCTCCCCAGTGATGGGCTACAATGGGTGGCCTATAAAAATGGGTTTTTATGCTCCGGTAGATACAAATCTTGGCAAACTGTTCTATCAACTTGATTAAACAAAACAAAACAAAACTCTCATCTACCTACATTGAGGGGGAAAGGAGACATCTTCAAATCGATGGCTCTCTGTGCTTGCCTTCCCATCATGAAGATCCCACACTGCCTGCTAAGACAGCCTTCCTCGAATCCTCCAGAGAAACATGGCTTTATATCTACAGATAATACTGGGAATGGCAGTTGCATTTTTTACTACTTTTTCGAGGATAAGGCAGACTGGCAAAGGGATAAAATCCCATGAGAATAAACTCATAGAACTTTTGGGGCAAGCCTCCAAGTCGTAGAATAGGCTCAATAGCCAGGAATACTCTTAACTTCGTTGTTTCTCAACCTTTGGTGTGCTTCCAGAATCATGGGTGGCCTTGTTTAAACACAGATGGCTGAGCCCCACCTTCTCAATTTCTGATTCGGTAGGGCTGGGTGGATGGGGCCTGAGAATGGGCATCTCCAACAAGTTCCCAGCTTGAGAACTGGGACCACAGTTTGAGAACACTGCTCTGAGGAAAGGCCTGAATATGGCCATGAGAAGGGGGCGCTGCTTCTGAAGAAAGAGACCCAAGAAAGGTTAACAAAAAAGAGGGATAGAATAAGGATAGAATTCGCAGGTAACTGAGGTCCTCCAGGTCGGTCAGCATGAGTGAGCCTTGAGAATTAGCATTTCTAAAAAGTTCTCAAATGCTGCCGCTGCTTCTGGGCCAGGGACCACCCACGCTTTGAAAACTGCAGTCTGTGCACGGATTACATGGCACTCCTCCAGGGTGAGTGCCCTATTTCCAAATTTAAATCTGAACTATTTTTGGAGGAGACCCTTCAAAAATATGGGTTCTCCGGGCAGAATGCCAGTTGTCTCGCGGTCTTATTACCTTTATCTTAGTGAAATGGGTAGTAATGACAGAGAAGGACCCTGTGGGAGGGGGGAGGAGGCAGAGGAAAGCAGTTTCATCAACTAATAGTCTCTTGCTAGAGACCCACTGGTTCCCAAGTCGTCAGATCTCCAAAGCTATATATATATCCACGTGAGTATTTTAAGCAATAGAGAAAACAGGAAAATATCAAAGGTGATGGTGGAGATACAATGCTATTAATATTCATTTTTAAACCTGCTGTCTGCTTGTTATATTAAAACCTTCCGAAAGAGAAAAGGCTATGATCATTATTCTTTGACCTGGACATTCTTGGAAACAGGAGGGTCTGGCTTTTATAAGAATCAACCTGCCTTCTGGAATACCATTTACTTCATAAAAATACCATGTGTGTTTTCTTTGCTATACCTGGGGAGGGAGTGCCAGTTTCAAAATCCCTTCTTCTAGTTAAAAATGATGTTATCAAATATCTCCTTAATCAGTAACTGTAAAATACTATGTTATTATATCAAGAATGAGCTTGGAGACCTCAAGATGCCAAAGATAGTTATGGTACAGAGTGAGGGCCAAAGTGAATGGAGACATAAAGGCACCTCTATTTGTTCACATCTTGAAATTATAGGGTTGTGGGGAAAATATTATCCAGTCTTCCTGAGAACCGGCAGTATTCTAGTTGCTTTACTTTTTTTGATGTGTTTTTGAAGGCAAGCTTAAATACAGTCATAAGGACAGACTCTGGATCTTATTTTTTTCAATTCCCATGATTACTTTAATGGGGTAGTCATTCACTGAGGTGATTAAGGGATTGAGTAATTAAGGGGGTAGAGTTTGCCTTAAAACCAGTAGCATGACCCACAGATACCATTGCTTCCTGCGATAGTCCTAGGACCTGGGACCATGCTTCAAGTCCAGAATTATCCTTGACTAAATCAGACTCTCTGGACTCCTGCTTCCCATTTCCCATCAGGACCTGTCTATGGAGACGGGTTCAGTTGCAGAGAAATAAGTATGAGTGTATGTATGATGGTACAAGTTTGTCTTTTTAGTCATCAGTTATATTGGCTTTGTCAGCCATTATTTCTCTGAAAATTGTCTTCAGAAAAAGAACATAAGCCAGGTGCCCTTTTTGGCCAGTATAAGGTCAAGTCTGTTTCCTCTGGTCATGGGTAGAGAACCTTTTAATCGAACTTCTCATTGGTGGAGTCAAGGTCAGTGCACTGAGAATCTGTAAAGTAGGGTTGCCAGATTTAGCAAATAAAAATACAGGACACCCAATTCAATTTGAATTTCAGGTAAACAATATATATTTTTTTAACCGTGTCCCATATGCAGTCATTCAAATTTAAATTAAGTGAAATGTAGAATGCAACTCCCCAGTTGCACTGGCCACGTTGTCATATGCTGCATGTGGCTAGCGGCCGCCGCACCGCACAGTGCACATTCATGCCCAGCATAGAGCATCTCCAGCACCAGAGAAAGCTCCGTCGGCCAGTGCTGCTCACAGAGAGCCAGGGAGGCCTGGAGCCAGGTCCCCAGGCAGATGGTCTGGATTAGCAGGCTCCTGACAAGAACGCAGGTGACAGCCAGAGATCGCAGGGAAAGGGAGAGTCCAACCCTGTGCCCATTCGTGGGGCCGATCACTCAGGGTCCGGGCAGAACCAGTTAAATTCTCTGCCTAGCGTTGCTCCCAAGAAAAAACAGATCCTTCATATTTGTGCGGGGCTTTGCGGGCAACTGAGTGCTTCCAAGTCCGTGTGGGATTTTATTCTCACGGCAACTGGGTGGTAAGCAAGCCAGTGAGAGAAATGAGAGCAGGAAAGTGAATCCGGTGCTGGAAGGAGTTGCCTCATGCTGGAGTGCAGTTCACACTTGAGCGGGCGTTAGAATCCCCTGGAGGGCTTCGTAAGACGCTTATTGCGGGGCCCCACCCCTAAAGTTCCTGGTTCAGTAGGTCTGGGCTAGGGCCCAAGAATCTGTATTTCTCACAAGTCCCCAGGTCCAGAATGCCAGTCCAGGGACCGCACTTGGAAAACCACTGCTCTTGTGCGATGGTCCTTCCCCGGCCTAGTGATACGATGAGTTAGGCCTTTTTGTTTTCTCTGACCTGGCCGACTCCTCACCCTATCAGGGCCCCTTTGACCAGCTGTATCTGTTTACCGATTTGTATCATTATCACGTGTATCCTTTGGGCGGCTTTTATCGTCCGCTGGCTTGATAGTAAATCAGAGTGGAAGCTACGTTGGCCGAGTCCAAGTTGACGTTTTCCCCTGTCTCTGCATCGGACTGTCGTGTGCTCTGGCTGTGGTCTGGGCAAGCCACTGGGCAGGTATCTGAAGTTCTCATTTACCTACACTCAAGCTAAGCATCAGAAAGCGGAAAAGGAAATAACTCGCTCAGGGTCACAGAGCTAGTGAGAGGTGGAACCAGGCTACGAATCCAAGATTTCCAACCTCAGTTTTGGTACTAAGACTGCGCGGAGGCTTGTGAGAGTGTTCCGAGGCTTGTGATTTTTTTTCAACTGATAATGGAGTCTGTTACAATTTCAACCCTAAAGGCCTGACATGTGGGTTAGGTGTTCTCGTCAGTTTGTGGAAATCAGTTGGAGCTGTTTAGGGCATCAGCCCCTCGGTTGCTCTCTCACTCACCTGAATACTTCACTTTATGCTGGTGGTTTTCACCGTTTTACAGCTTTGAATTATTTTTTTTTTAAGATTTTATTTATTTATTTATTAGGAAAGAGAGAGAGTGAGAGAGAGCATGAGAAGGGAGAAGATCAGAGTGAGAAGCAGACTCCCCGTGGAGCTGGGAACCCGATGTGGGACTCGATCCCGGGACTCCGGGATCATGACCTGAGCCGAAGGCAGTCGCTCAACCAACTGCGCCACCCAGGGGCCCACTTTGAATTATTTTTTTAAAAAAGATTTCGTTTATTTATTTGACCGAGATTGGAAGAGCACGAGCAGAGGGAGCAGCAGGTAGAGGGAGAAGCAGGCTCCCCGCTGAGCAGAGAGCCTGACATGGGACTCGGTCCCAGGACCTGGGATCGTGACCCGAGCCGAAGGGAGATGCTTAACCGACTGAGCCACCCAGGTGCCCCTCAACGATTTTTATTCACTTGTTTAACTTGTCCTCACAATGGATTATTGGCTAAAGAGAAGAGGCATCAAGAGTATGAGTTAGAATGAGCTATTGAACAATACACTTAAAAATGGTTCAGATGGTTAAAAAAATGATCTATTTATGAGAGACATAAAAATGATAATTCTCAATTTTGAGCTCAGTTCTATAAGGTATATTCATATTACAATTTCTTAATACATCAGGGTATCTCTAGTTCTTCTAAACAAAAGTGAAAAGGAGAAATTTTTATCCAATTTGGCTTTTCCTTTATTGGGAATAAAATTATCCAAACCCACAGTGTGTTATTTCTGGAGAAGTACTTGCAAATAGCAGCCAGAAAGTGCTCGTGTCTCCTCTTTTAGAAACAAACCATGAAAATTATAATAATAAAGTAATTGATTTTTTTAAAGTGCAAAATTCAAGAATTCCAAATACCAGGTCATAGAAGCTGTTCAGAGGGCGGTAACACATAGTTAAATTTCAGTCTAGATATTAATACACTTTTGGGCCCAAACACAATATTGATGTGTCATTTTGAATTCGTGGCTAAGCCATTCTCTTTCTTGCATACTGAAAATAAAATAATTTAAGCAGCACGTACCACTTAAATGGGGTAAGAGTCAAACTTTGTCCTTATATGTTATGAATATTATTAAAGAATATATTAAAATAGAAATTATAATACAATCTTTAATAGTGTACTGATCTAGATTCATTTTTTTAAAGTTGCCTCTTCTTATATATGATGCTAAAATAACACCATGATTTAGCATCTTTGTGGAGGCTGGTGAGATGACAGATTTCTGCGAATGCACTTTATAAGGCTTGAGACCGGAAGTGAGGGGTGACTTCTGTGGAGAGAGTCGGGTAGGTTGGTGTATGTCTGACTGTGTGTTTTCTGTTAGGGCTTTTATGCGAACATCATTTATAGTGCAAGTAATAGAAATCAAAATCAAGCTAGCTTGAGCAAAAAGAGGGGTTTATTGGCTCAGCAAATTGACAGGTTCTCGCAGGCTCTAAGACATCAACTATATCCGGAGGCTCTCTGCCATTCCCTGTCTCCTCTCAGCTCTGTGTCTCTCTTTGTGTTGGTCTTGTTATCTCCTCGATATTCTTCCATGTAGTTGGGGGAGAGGGTAAAGCTCACAACGTCCCAGCTTAGTTGACTTCAGAGAGAAGAGAACTTCTCTCTTCTACTATCATAGGGGGTGGAGAAACCTACCAGATGATATACCTATCAGACTAGGAAGCAGACTAACAAAAGGATACGATTCTGGAAAGAACCCCATGTTCCCACCTCCAGTGGCTGGGGACATGGGCTGTTACGACTGACCAGGCCTTGATGACATGCCATCCATGTCGTGGGGCGGGCGTGGGGACAGAGAGCCGCACAAAGTGGGAGAAAGGCAGTTCCACTGGGCAAAGGGGCCGCAGAAGCAAGGCTGAGGTGCTAGACAAAGACAGACTGCGGATAGTGGCTCTGGTGTGTCTGTCCCCCAGATGTCTTCAACGTCTCCAGACACCCTGAATGTCCCAGGAAAACAGCTGGAGCTCCTGAGCTGGACATTCCCCCTTTGTCCCTCCGGATCTCATCCGGAGTGTGGCTGCTTCTGGTTGCTGCAGTCGGTGCAGACACCAGCCAGAGATCAGAGGCAGGAAGCGAGAGGCATTGGGGGGTATGTGCCCTCCACCCCCGCCGCTTGCTCCCTGCCAGACCGGCTTGGGCAGCAGCTGTTTTCCTCTCCTGAAGGCCACCCCAGCAGCAGGCAGCCCTGACCCAGAACTGCAGCTTCTGCTGGGGACTGGCCTGTCCCTTGCCCCCTCAGGCCTGGGTGTAGGCGGCTTCCCCTGCGGCTGCCCCACGGTGTCGATTGCCTTTAGCGGCCCTCCTGTTGAACGCAATCTCCTCATCAGATTCCCTGCTTTTAAATGCGCCGTCTCTTTCCTGCACGGCCCTGCCCATCCTTTGCACCATTGCGATTCTAGTCCTCCTGGACCCCCTCTTCCAAATATTTCTGCAAGAACCCCCTGCGGGAAGCTTACCTACTCACCCAGGTCCACCCTGCTCCGGACTGTCTCCTCAGCCGCCCTTCGGAGGCCAAGTTTCCTGGCCTTTGGATGTTTGCTCCCTTTGGCCTTGCTCCCAGCGACGGACGCAAGCTCCTGCTTTCATTCTCCAAAGACAAACTCATAGCATTTAACCAACATTTATTGAGGCCGTAGGGATAACCCAAAGAAATAAGGTAGAAAAGGAAAAGAGAAGAGTGTGAAACTCCCCTTGGAGTGTTGCGTGGTGCCCTGGGGAAGCTCTCTCCAGGGCCTGGGGCCCTGCACAAATCTCTTTCCCTGGGCCAGCTTGGCCCCAGGCTCTTTTTGCACCCCCGCCCCCAGCCCCGCAGCAACCCCGGGAGTTAAGAGGTGACTGTACTGACCTGACTAGCATGAGTGAGTTTTTGAGGCGCAGACTGCTCAAGTGTGCAGGACTTGGACACACTGCTGCTGTTGGGGTCGCTGCCCAAAGGCAGGGAGAATCCAGACGGTTAGAGAATGTCAGCTGTGTAAGTCAGAGGAAAATGCATTTAAAATACGAAAAAAAAGGGGGGTCACCTGGGTGATGCAGTCAGTTAAGGTTAAGCGTCTGACTCTTGGTTTTAGCTCAGGTCATGATCTCAGGGTTGTGGGATCGCTTGGCCTTACCTGCCGCCCCCAGCCCACATCCCAGACCGCGTATTGGCGTTCCTGTAAATTAGGGCCAGTGTGAATGGAATTTGAGTAGCAATGTGTAGGAGTCTATGGGAGCTGGCAAAAGACGAATACTTTTATTTAGTCTTCAAGAGAAAACTCAGCTGTGCTAGCCTCTGAAGGAGCCCTGGCTCTCCAGTAGGGCTTTCTGCAGGGTTGGAAATGTTCTCTTGCCGTGCTATTCCATTCCGGTAGCCGCTAGCCACGAGTGGCTGTTGAGCACTTGAAATGCGGTTCGTGGGGCCTAGGAAATGAATTTTTAACGTAATCTAATTTTAATTAATTTAAATTTAAATAGCCACACATGGCTGTAAGCTACCAACTTAGACAACACAGCAAAGTATGCAAAATATATCTTGATCTGGGTCAGAGGACTAGAGGATTTACATAGGCTTAGGTTTTGCTCATAGCCATGAGGTTAGGCCAGTCTACCCACAACTTGGTTGTCTAGGACTTAAGTGTTGGACAGCTTACTGGTCGTGGCACGTGATGGTGATGGACCAGGAGGAAGAAGAGAAAAGTCGGGGCCTGTAGCCGGAGCAGGTGGATGAAGAAAGAGGACCCAGGACTGGCCAGGAGGAAATTAGTGGATAACATGATGTGTGAATATGAAAGTACACACAAGGGCCTGCCCCAGCCTAGGAGGAGGCTGCAAGTATATGACAAATTAGTCCCACCCTCAAGGGACTTAGCATCTTCAGGGCTGAGACAAGATCTATCCATATAAAGTGCATGGTGAGCAAGAAAGGTCCAAGTTCTGCCAAACAAATACATACGTAGATCAATGCAACGTGATCAGTGGAGGGAGAGATCCAGGTCAGCCACAGATACTAGAACCAGACTGTCTGGAATGATGGCTATTCCGTCACGTCCCGGCTGCGTGACTCGGGCAAGGCACTTACTCTCTCTGTGCTCGCTTTCCTCGTCATGAAATGAGAATGATAACGGTGCCGACGTCAGGGTTGCTGTGAGGATGAAAGGACAGAACAGTCATGCAGTGCTTAGAACAATGTCTGCGGTGCAGTAAGTGCTAATTAAGTCTTAGCTCTTTACCAGAGGGGAGAACAGATGACGGAGGAGGGAGAAGGGCCTCAGCTTCCATGCGAGGATGCAGGTGCCTTCGTCAAATATAACTGAAACCATTGGCGAGCAAGTTGATACCGAGCAGAAATATTCTTTATGTTGTAACTGGCTATTTTCAAGTTTACTTGCATAGCAAAGGTCAAGGGAAAAGAAGTAAAATAGATTTGTAGGTAAATGTCACCAGGAGTAGACCCTTAGACCGTGATTCAAGCGTAAGTGGTTTCTCAAGGAGGAGCTCCCAGGGGCATCAGGAAGAGAGTGGTGGGAGCGGGCCAGGGAAGGACACACAGGAAGCCAAGCAACGGGTGATCCTTTTTTTAAAAAAATGAATTCCCGGGGCGCCTGGGTGGCTCAGTGGGTTAAAGCCTCTGCCTTCAGCTCGGGTCATGATCTCAGGGTCCTGGGATCGAGCCCCGCATCGGGCTCTCTGCTCAGCGGGGAGCCTGCTTCCCCATCTCTCTCTGCCTGCCTCTCTGCCGACTTGTGATCTCTCTCTGTCAAATAAATAAATAAAATCTTTAAAAAAAAATGTAATTCCCGCATAGTTAACATAGGGTGCTCTGTTAGTTTCAGGTGTATAGTATAGTGACCAGCACTTCCATAGTCACCTGGGCCTCAGCAGATAAATATACTCTTACTCCCCATCACCTGTATCACCCCTCCTCCACCCACCCCTCTGGTAACCATCAGTTTGTTTTGTATAGTTAAGAGTCTATTTTTTTGGTCTTGTTTCTTTGTTTTGTTTCTTAAATTTCACATATGAGTGAAATCATAGGGTATTTGTCTTTCTCTGACTGACTTGCTTCACTTAGCATAATACTCTCTAGCTCCATCCACGTTGTTACAAATGGCAGGATTTCATTCTTCTGTATGGCTGAGTAATATTCCATTGTATATATACTCTACATCTTCTTTATCTATTCATTTATTGATGGATGCTTGGGCTGTTTCCAGAATTTGTCTACTATAGTAATGCTGCAATAAACATAAGAGTGCAGATCTGAAAAAAAAAAGTGCAGATCTGTTTTTGAATTAGTATTTTCATATACTTTGGGTAAATACCCAGTAGTGGAATTACTGGATCATATGGTAATTCCATTGTTATTTTCTGAGGAACCTCCATACTGTTCTCCAGAGTGTCTGCATCAGTTTGCATTCCCACCAACAGTGCAAGAGGGTTCCTTTTTCTCCACATCCTCCTCAACACTTGTTATTTCTTGTGTTCTTGGTTTTAGCCATTCTGACAGTTGTGAGGTGATATCTCATTGTGGTTTTTTTTTTTAATTTATAGTTTTTTTAAAATTTTTTAAATTAACATATAATGTATTATTTGCCCCAGGGTACATGTCTGTGAATCATCAGGCTTACACATTTCACAGCATTTGCCATAGCACATACCCTCCCCAATGTCCATAACCCAGCCACCCTATCCCTACGCCCCCTACCCCCCAGCAACCCTCAGTTTGTTTTATGAGTTTAGGAGTCTCTTATGGTTTGTCTCCTTCCCCATCCCATCTTGTTTCATTTCTCTTCCCCATCCCCCACGACCCCTGCCCTGCCCCTCAAATTCTTCATATCAGAGAGATCATGTGATAATTGTCTTTCTCTGACTGACTTATTTCACTAAGCATAATACCCTTTCATTGTGGTTTTGATTTGCATTTCCTTGATGATGAGCAATGTTGAGTATCTTTTCATGTTATCTGTTGGCCATCTGTATATATACTTTGGAGAAATGTCTCTTCATGTCTTCTGTCCATTTTTTAAAAAGATTTTATCTATTTATTTGATACAGAGAGAGAGATCACAAGTAGGCAGAGAGGCAGGCAGAGAGAGGAGGAAGCAGGCTCCCTGCTGAGCAGAGAGCCCGATGCGGGGCTCCATCCCAGGACCCTGAGATCATGACCTGAGCCGAAGGCAGAGGCTTTAACTCACTGAGCCACCCAGGCGCCCTTCTTCTGCCCATTTTTTAATTGGATCATTTTTTTTCTGTTGAGTTAATAAGTTCTTTATATATTTTGGATACTAATGCTTTATTGGATATGTCATTTGCACATATCTGCTCCCATTCAATAGGTTGTTGTTTAGTTTTGTTGGTTTCCTTTGCTGTGCGCAAGCTTTTTATTTTGATGTAGCCCCCCCAATAGTTTACTTTTGCTTTTATGTCCCTTGCCTCAGGACACTTATCTAGAAAAATGTTGCTGGGGCCGAAGTCAGAGAAATTAATGTCTGTGCTCCCTTCTAGGATTTTTATGGTGTCAGATCTCACATTTACAGCCTTTCATCCATTTTGAGTGTATTTTTGTGTGTGGTGTGAGAATGTGGTCCAGTTTCATTCTTTTGCATGTAGCTGACCAGTTTTCCCAGCACCATTTGTTGAAGAGCTGTCTTTTTCCCATTGTGCATTCTTGCCTCCTTTGTCAAAGATTAATTGACCATGGGTTTATTTCTGGGCTCCATGTCCTGTTCCATTGGTCTGTGCATCTATTTTTGTGCCAGTACCATAGTGTTTTGATTACTATAGCTTTGTAGTATGTCTTGATATCTGGGATTATGATACCTCCAGTTTGTTCTTCTTCAAGATAAGCACAGGATGATCTTGAGTGAAGCCCCACCCTTAGGGGAGCTCTTGAGGGTAGGTTGCACCCCAAGAGTTTATCCCAGATTCAAGCAAGGCAGCTGGGCTTTCCGATGCCCACGCCTGGCAGTCACTGGCTAAGCTCCACTCTGGGGAACCAAGAATCCCCAGCACATCTGCCCTCTGCACAATGGGCAAAGCGATGTCAGAAGCTAGGAGGGCAGGAGAGGCACACAGAACCATGGGGAGGGCATGTCGGTACAGTGAGAGGGATAGATTATAGGAAGCACTTGACATTATCCACTGAGTGCTTTGGGTTTTGCTAAACAGGGGTAAGCTGTTCAGTGGGGGTAAATTCATAAAGCCGAAAAAAAAGATTCATGATACTGATTGCTTGCTGCTCACACATCTGAGCAATGGATCTCAAACTTCCAACTGGAAAAGATCCTTTGAGGATTGTTTAAAATGGAGATTCCTGGGCCTCATCTGGAGACCTTCTGATTCAGCTGGTAGTGCCCGGGAAGTTCGTTGTCAGCATGCTCCCCAGGCAGTTCAGAGGTGGGGATCCTTGGGAACCACTGCCTCGCGGCTGGCAGAGGCTGGCAAGGGGGCAGCGAGGGTGGACAGGCAGGCTGGGTTGTGGGCAGGGTCCCCACGAGCGTTCATCAGTGCAATCAGGTGTCCACTTAGCCACCATGAACAGACATGGAAAAGCCTGTAAACCACTTCCTGAGACCTCCTTCCTGAGGAGACTCAAAGTGAGACGGTGATTCGGGGAGCTGCAGAACAGTTGTCCCAACTGGTCATTCTGTGAGCCCTGACGGAAGGGGTGATGTGATTTGCACAAGTACAATTAGGAGGTGTTTTAAATTGAGTACCCCCTCCGCCCCCCGGAAGCCCTGAGACTACGATGCACGTGCCAGTGGTTTACATGGGAGGTGAGGCCATGCAGCATCAGCGGGGAAGTGGGGAAGAGATGAGAAGGGAAGGCAGTCGATACACGGTACGTGATTGGTGTCACTGAGCCGGTCGCTGCTCTGGACCACCAGCTCTGGACCACCGGCCACAGTCCTGTGGGGGACATCTGGGAGACCATGTTGCACGTATCTCTGAATGGTCCCACTCAGCAGTGAGAGGCTGCGGTATTTTGTCATTAAATCCCTTTTATCAATGGTTGAGGGTCGCCCCTTGGAATTTCTGGCCTTCTGTGGATTTGTGGGGAGTGCCCTCTGTAGCTGGAGAAGCCCCAGGCAGAGTTGCAGCCCCTGTCAATAAAACGCTATGTAGGTGCGGCACCTGGGGGGCTCAGTCGGTTAAGCGTCTGCCTTCGGCTCAGGTCAGGATCTCAATTGCTCGCCTGCAGAGCTGATGTGAGGTGGGTCCGCCCGTGTGCAGCTGGAGGGTAAGCTTTGTCCCCGGCGGTGCCTGTTTCCTTAGCTGTGGGCCCTGATGCCTGCAGTTGGCCTACTCAGCCTGGCGGGGTTGTTGGGATAATCTCAGCCAAAGAACTGTAAGAGGTCCTGTCCTCCAGTTCGTGAGATTCCAGAAGACTTGCACTGCTGGTGCGCGGAATGAGTGTCCCTGAGGTAAGAAGGAGGCCAGAGCTTCCACCCACCCCCTTGCCTTGTACCTTTTCTGTTCACTCCGTTGATGGATCTTGGAGCCAGCCCGGCTCTCGGAGGATGCATTCCTGCCCCCAGGGTGCCAGGCTGAGCCCTACGGGGAAGCTGTGAGATGTGAGACGTGGCCAGCATTCATGGAGTTCGTCCTGGAACTCCCTTTTCTATCCGTTTCTTCCTAGATTCATCTCTGGCCTTGATCATTCACTGCCGTCTCTTTGGTTTACCTTTTATTACCTTGCGGTGCTGATGAAGGCATCAGAACTGATCCACCAACCCTGGCTGTCGTCAGAGAGGTGACAGTGAGAGTGAGGGGAAACAGGAGAAAAGGGCAGGGACAATTTGACCTAGTTAAGAAAATGATCCTCAGGCTTGTCCCCAGAGTTTCGGGAAGAAAATTTGTAAAAACTTCAAGTGTGGGCGTGAGCTCATGGCCAGAAAGTCCAAAAAGTAGAGATGAGCAAGAGAAGATGGCTGCTGAAGCCGCCATCGTGATGCCAAGCCGCACAGGAAGCCGCAGAAAAGGCGGGCACATCTGAGGCAGCCATCCAGGCAGCAGAGAGGGCTCTCCAGGGGCTTTGATTTAAAAGGGATCCACCGAGGGCACCTGGGTGGCTCAGTGGGTTAAGGCCTCTGCCTTAGGCCCAGGTCATGATCTCAGGGTCCTGGGATCGAGCCCTGCATCGGGCTCTCTGCTCAGCGGGAGCCTGCTTCCCCTTCTCTCTCTGCCTGCCTCTCTGACTACATGTGTTCTCTCTCTCTCTGTGTCAAATAAATAAATAAAATCTTTAAAAATAAAAAAATAAAAGGGATCCACCTAAAAGCCGAAACCTGGTGTCCTTGAAGGAGGAACACAAAGCATGCCATAAATTGATCAGAAATCAAAAGACCAGACCAAGCTCAGATCTGAGAATGGTACTAATGTAGCTGTAAAAAAGCTTTTATGCTCTATTTGAGCCAGAAAGAAAATGAGGACAGGATGGGTTGGCTTGAGACGAGTGAGATGATAAAAACAAATGGCAGAGAGGAAAGGACCACACAACTTCTGGTTTGTTTCCCCCCCTTTTATTATTGTTTACTAAGGGAGTGCTCTTTAAACTGGAAAGGGTAAAAGACTCGTGGTTACACCAGAGGAAGGGGTAGAAATAGGAAAGAGTCATGTGTGGAACAAGTTCAAGTCAGGCAACCTGTAGGTAGAGGGCGCTGTCATGGGGATTGGTGCATTCAGTTTTGTAGGTCAAGTTTTCAAAGAAGTGCTGTCACAAACAAAGGGAGAGGGTACATAGGAAATGGAAGATCTGGAAACCATGGTGCACGAAAGAAAGCTGGGTGAGCGAGGTGAGTTTAGCTGGGAAACGGGAGGCTTGGAGGAAGCATATCCACAAGAGCACCACGTGTGTGAATGGACACCGTTTAGAAGCAGGCTAGACTGTGCTCGGGTAGGCTAGAGAGTGGAGCTGAGCCTAGTGGGTTGACTTTCTAGGGAAGCACAATCCAGTTCCATATTAAAACTTCCAAATGTTTAGAAATAATTACCATTGAACGTCTGCCTCAAAGCAACGATGTCGCCACCACAGTGAAGTCCGAAGTGTGACTGAATTTGTCAAGGCTCTTGTAGACAGAGTTTTCTTACACGGTGTGAAGGTTACGTTACAGTCTCGAGCATTAGGTCTTAGCCTTTATAGGCCACGGAACCTTTTGAGAATCTCATAAAAAATAGGGATCCTCTTTATTTGAAAATGTTCATATGTGCCAACACACCACTTCTTACATTCAATGTCAAGGAGTTCCCTGTTCCTAAAGCAGGATCATGGTCCCCAGGTTAAGAAGCCCACACAGATCAAGGGATTCTTCTGTTTCTTAGATGCAGCAATTCTAAGTCCTTTCCCTAGAAGTTACATTTTTCACAGATCTCTCCCCAGTAGACTTTTGTAAACATTTTCATGGTTTCACACACACACACACACACACACACACACACACACACACACACACACACACAAAGGGGGTGCTGATTTCATGAAACCAGCTGAGTGTTCAGGACATCCCAAGATTTTTTCTGTTTCCTGATGTATGATTTCCACCTTGTGGCAGCACTTTTCCTCAACACCTGTGTGTTCAACACTTAATATATACGAGCCAATGCCTAGTTGCAAATATTCAACTCTTTAAATCAGGAAAGGACTGATTCCAAGTTGTTTGCCTCTTGCTTCCAGCTGTGTCTGCATCAGGTCAAAGCAGTACTGTAATACATAGAAGCACCACCAGATGGTATCCTTGGGAAAGTCTTGATTTGCAGTTGATTTCTTAGCTCTGACGTCTATTCTAAACATAGCCTGGTAAAATGCGTGGGGAAGAAGGGAGAGAATCTGTTAGGGAGGAGGAAAAACACCAATGACAGGACAGCCCTTGCACTTTCCTGGGTTTTGATATACAGAGACAAGTCTTGATTACTTTCTTCTACTTCTTAATGATCGGCTTTTGGAGGCTGACGCATAGATTTATGTAATATATAAGCCTTTCTTTCATACGCGTACATACATTTTCTGCCTCTGCCTCTGCTCCATGTGATTTAAAAGCTGCTCATAATTTGAAGGAAGAGCCTGTTATCCTTTTGGATTGTAAACTTGCACATTCATTCCTTTACTGCATCTGTCCCCTACTTTAATTCCAGTAAGAATATTGAGTTTGCACGGAAACATCACAGGAGACCTTTCTGGGAAGGGAGAAGCTCGGTTAGATCAGCTCTCTCTGCTGTGAACAGTAGACCAACTGGAAAGAAGATCAAAGGGAAAGGAGAGGGCAGAAGTGGGCTTGGGTGGAAAGCAAGATTATCTCTAAAATTGACATATCTGTTCAATCTTCTCTCTTGCTCCTTCCAGATTCTTAAAAGAGTTTTTAAAAACCCACATTCCTGCTACGTGAAGCTTCACGTTTCCATTTCTTACTTCACTCCTAGGCCTGGTGCTTGCTGCCAGTTGGCAAAATTACTTAAGAGAGGGAACAATGTTGCTTAGAGTATAGTTATCTTTGTTGAGAAAGAACCTTCCATTGGTTCGTGCTCTTTAGCAGGCAGCTAGCAGAAATAAGAAAGCTCAGAACAGATGCCATATTTCTTTGTGGCACGGCTTTGGCCAGCCCTCTTTTCATTTTTGTACCTGCAAGTGGAAAATTACCACTTTAATGAGCCACGTACCCTGTGGAAAAAAATGTTTGAAATTACACAGTATTGGAAAACCTTCTTTCCAAGGGTGAGTGGTAGTGCAGAACCCCACCAAATTAAAAATGGGGGATTCTTTTCTCCTTACATTTTATTTCAAAAATAATTCTGCTAGAAACCTGCCTTTCTGAGCAGAGAGGCACGAACAGAATTCCAGAGTGGTAGAGCCGGGAGGAAGCAGGCATTTTGCTATTTAGAGGGCATCTTTCCTGGCCTGGCTCTGCCGGGTGTTACAGGGAAGGCAGAGATTAAAGAGACACTGTTCCTCTCCTCTAGGAGCTTCCAACCTGGTGGGAAGGACAAACATACAGAGACCCTATGTTATGCCTGGAATTAGACTTGAGTGCCAAAAGCAAAACAAAAATAAAGTACGGCTCTGCTTGGCTGGGCAGGGCTGCAGCAACTGCAGATCCACTAAAATGCAGACTGTTAGTAAAGTCAAATTACCCATTGTCCTCGCAATGTAAGTAACTGGCTGAATGTGGGTTATTTTTCTTCTTTTTCATACTTTTCTGTTCTTTGTAAAATTCCTAAAATAAGCACGTTCAGTTTCCTCCTCCCCCCCCCCCCCATTATAAAAGCAAGTGAGAGTCCGAAGAGGAAAACGTATACTTTTTTTTTTTTGGCAATACTCATACTATGTTGACAAAAGCAAATGCTTATTTGGCGGTTACTGTGGTACCAGGTACGATTCTAAGTGCTTTTATGTATGAACTCATTTAATCCTCTCAGCCATCTTATAAGAGAGGTACTCTTCTTCAACCCATTTTATAAAGTAATGGAGGCAAGTTCAGTAGCTTGCCTGGGTTACACCAGAATTTAAGTGGCTGAGCAGGCTGGCTCCCGAGTGCGCTGCCGAGTTTAGCGAACATTAGGGAGCAGGAGTTTTTCCTCCTAAATGAATTTCCCAGGTGACTGAAGCTTGTCAGTCTGTCCCGGGATTGGGCTGGAGAATGATCTATTCCTGGAGCAGGATGACGCAGGAAGGGAGATGCTAGGATTGGAAAGTCAGACCCAAATGGCTCCGTTACTTGGAGGAACCTCCGAGTGGAGACCAGAGAGTTTCCAGGCAGTGGGCTTTGCCTGGCTGAAAAGAGTTCCAGGCAATAGTAATTCCTTTTCTAGAAAAGCTGCTGCCCTGGGAGGGAACAGGAGGGAGGAGTTGCTGCAGGTGAGCAGAAGACCCTAGAGAAAGGCATTGGGGTTGGGATCTGAGTCATGTGATAGGGCTTTGGGTTAGAGTGCTGGCTAGAGTTTAGTGTTTGGATTAGCGTTAAGAGGTTTGGGTGAGGGTTAGCTGTTAGGAGGTAGAGTAAGATTTAGGGTTAGAGGTTAGAGATTAGGGTTGGGAGTTGCGGTTAGTGGTAGGGTCAGGGAAAGCCATCATCATCTAGCTCTTCTGAGGTCTCTGAAAGCTCTTGCCACTTGCTGGGTCTGGGGGAAGGCATGAGACTCTGGGAGGGCGATTTTCCAGACCCCACACCAAGTATGCCCCTGGGATTCCAGCCCACCATGTGAGGTCTCCTATCCCGGCAGAGCGTGGGCGCGAGGAGCAGTCCTGGAACCCTAGCCGGGATGCACCCACAGTCCGCTGGTCTGTTGTAATGGCCACGTCGTAATATGGGCCCTGGGAACTGAATACAGGCTTGAGCTGCAGGGTGAGGTCTAGGGTAAGTTTCTGTAATTTAAGTTTTAATAATGATTGTGCTTATCAACTGGCCTGCCAAATTTCTGAGAATTTAAAACTGGCTCTTGCAAGCTTGTGCAAGTCTGCTATAGCATGGCACTGGTCTGAACCCATATCTCATTCTTTCATACTCACCATAGCTCTCTCTACGTCACAGAAGCTTCTAGTCACATCTGAATATCTAGGAGGAAATTGTGTTCTTCGATGTCACCCTTTAGAAGGGAAACAGCCTGTCAGTCACAATATTCTAGTTATGGGCATTGTAGAAACAGGTATCCTACAATTTAGTAAAAGAAGGAAGGGAGGCTCCTGGGTGGCACAGTCAGTTAGGTGTCTGCCTCTTGATTTTGGCCTGGGTCATGATCTCAGCGTCACAGGATCGAGCCCTGTGTCAGACTCTGCCCTCAGCAGGGAGTCTGCTTCTCTCTCTCTCTCTCTCTCTTCCTCCCCCCTCCCTTCTCGTGCACACACACACTCTCTCTAAAATAAATGAATAATAAAAAAGGAAGCAGATGGGTAAAGAAGTGGTATACACATGACAATAGAATATTACTCAACCATGAAAAAGAATGAAACCTTGCCATTTGCAATGACACGGGCGGAGCTGGAGAGTATTATGTTAAGTGAAGCAGGTCAGCCGGAGCAAGACAAATACTATATGATTTCACTCATATGTGGAATTTAAGAAACAAAACAAATGAACATAGGTAGGAAAAAAAATGGCAAACCAGAAAACAGGCTCTTAACAATACAGAACAAACTGAGGGTTGCTGGAGGGGACGTGGCAGGGGGCTGGGCTAAATGGGGGATGGGGATGAAGGAGGACACTTGTGAAGAGCACCGGGTGTTGTATGTAAGTGATGAATCACTATATTCGGTGCCCGAAACTAATATTAACTGTATGTTAACTAACTGGAATTTAAATAAATACTTGAAAAAGAAAAGAAATTTTAAATTATAATAAAGAAGCAGAGAAAGTCCCTTCACACTGATATGGATGTCAGTGTGTGGGTGTTTTGGTTGTGAAGGCGATACCCTGGACTGAGCACTGCATCTCCCGGTGGTGGAGGACATGTGCCGAAACCTCCTTCCGCAAGCAACGACACGCACACCTTATGCTGCCTGTGCCTGTCTGTCCAGGCTAGCCTTGACTGGGCTTGAATTTAAGAAGCAGGTTGAGTGGAGGTGTATCTGAGGTGTTTCTCGCCCTCTTTGAGCTAGCATGTAGACCTGGGACACGTTCTGCTCACAACCATGGTGGAAATACAGGAGAACAAGCCCAACCACGAAGGTGCATTTCAGCCTTGTTTGCATTACATTTGCAAACATCCCATTGGCCAAAGCAAGCCACATGGTCAAGTCCAGTATCAGTGGGGTGGGGAAATATACTCTGTTTCTAGTAAGAGGAATTATAAAGCCTCAAGACAAAGAGTATGATGTAGGAAAGGGTGAAGGATTGAGGACAATGACTGCTATACCACATGTTTACCGAACGGAATCTCCCAGGGATCAGCTTTTGACCCCGAACTCATTATTCAAATCTGTTCAACTAATAAGCCTTGACCTATATAGACAGAGAATGAAGATAATTGCTATTCTAATGTACAATACTACAGAAGATATAACTCCTCAAATCTGGCATCTTCAAACCTTTTCCAGCTTTTTAAGGCTGTACCATACATATCTAGGAATGTGTAGGAGTTGACCCTCCCTCACATCTCCATCAGTGGTCAGCTATTCACCGGTCTGGCCAGTTTTTCTGCCCATTTCCCTTACTATAGGCCTGCCATCCATCTCTCTCCCCCAACGATGGCCACCCTCACCTCCATCCCAAGGGCTGGCAAAGACTCTCTCCTTGACCAAAGTTGAGTCAGTTTTCTCTGAGTTCTCTTTTTGACTAGGCCTTGGCCTTAGGCTCAGTTCTTGGCCTTGTTAGTCCAGTTTTAGCAAGAATCCTACAGAGTTAGTTCACTGAAAACCTCCATCCTTGGTATCTGATCATCTTTGATCTCTGATCAACTTTCTCCATCTCCACCCTTGATATCTCTTATACCCTGGCCTGCCTTCATCAAGAATCCTGTTGAGTTGGTCTAGCCAAAATCCTGCTAGTCTTGATGTTTCCTCTTTGTAATTTTCCATCCACTGATCTCACCCTGCTCCTTGGCTATAAATCTCCACTTGTCCTATTGCATTTGGAGTTGAGCCCAATCTCTCTCCTCTCCTGAAAAAAAAAAAACAAACAAACTCATTGCAGTTGGCCCCTTCTTGAATAACCTTCCTTACCATCTTTAACAAGTGTCCAAATAATTTTTTCTTTAACGGGGCCTGAAGGAAGAAAGGAGGAAATTCTAGGTGCTGTGGTGTCATGGTATTGTGGACACACAAAGGCTTGGAAGACCTTGGTGTGAAATCCATGCCTTTTGCTAAGAAGTCATGTGAATTTGGGGAAACTTCTCTGAATTTCAGTTCTCTTGTTAATGAAAATGGAGATAATTCTGCATATCTCATAGGATGTTGTGTGGTTTAAATGGTCAAAGTTGTTAACACCTAAAATGTTGTCTAGCACATGGAAAGCACTTGATAAATGTTTTTAGTTGGAAGATAACATCACCATCATGTCACATAACACCATGTCATAACATATGTTGGGCACATTTTCAAATCCATATTGTAACTGCAAAACCTGTAGAGGTGCATTAGACTGTAAGCTCTTTTCCAGGAAAATGTCCATTGTCTTCCATGAAGGTTTAAGGCATAAGCCAGTGTCAAAGTGTCCTTGACCTGCCCTCTGAAGAACTCAGAACTGGTTCTTCTGTACCTGGAGGCCACCCAAGGGTCATTCCATCCCTATCCTTGTTCTCAGCCTTTACATCTTCCTTCCTGCCCATAGCTGGGTTATGTGACTCTACCCACAACACACACACACACAAACACTTTTTCTGGTTATGGCTACATATTCTCTAAAATGGAGCATATTCTCTACGAAGATCCAGGCAAGGAATTCTGGGAATTGATGACCTTTAAGGCTTAGGGTGACTCCTTGTTGCCAAATCTGGAATGAACCCATCTTCCACTGCCTTGAGGGGTAATCCTGCCTTATTAAAATACATTGACAGTTGATCTGAAGCTGAGGAAGTTTGAAATAACCCTTGTCTCTCCAACCTTACCTACAATTCAAATCAGTGAACACTTACAGGATATCTTCAAAGACACAACTAGAGATCCAGAAAGAAACACGGGAATGAGAAAGATTGGAGTACTGAAGGAAGATCATGGGGCTTTTCAGGGTTGGTAAACCAGCTGGCGGGGGATAAAACTGTGGTGGAGAATATTCTTTGGATATTCCCACCTTGATATTTCTACCTGACCCTACTTCCATCCTGCCCTTTTCACAAGAAAGACAGATCAGTTTTCCTTCTTCCTTCTTCACCAAACTTATGATATACAGAGTTTGAAGGTTGCTGGCAGAGGGGTGGGAAAATTACCGTAAGAAGGCCAAGGTACTGTCAGCACCAAGCTTCTTCCTGAGATTCAGAGTTAAAACCTATTGAAGTGGACCTAGGCGACACAGAGTACACCCTGGAGGTAGAGAATGGCAACAAGGATCCTGCCATGTGGTTAGTATGCAGTGGTGGGTAAGACTAGAGCAGCAGGCCGGTTGCAGCTTTGAATCAGAAGTGGTACTCATGCTACCATTGACTGTATTCCCTGTGCTGTACTTCTCATCCTCATGACTTACTCATTCCATAACTGGAAGCCTGTAGCTCCCACTCCCCTTTGCCCATTTTATCCCTCCCTCCACCCCGTTCCCCAATGTGTGGTGACCGATGGTAGGTACACTTGCAGTGGACATAGCATAATGTATGGAGTTGTTGAAACACTATGTCGTACACCTGAAACTAATGCAACAATGTGTGTCACCTATGCTTCAATAATTTTTTTTTAAAGAACTGGTATTCCCAGGTTTAGAGTATGGGGCACCAATGAACTTGTCTCAGTGCAGTCCTCCTGAGGACAGGCTTAGCCTGGTAAAGTGGCTGTGTGGATGGGTCCAAAGAGCCCTGGCCACTGGGTTTGTTCTTTCTCATATCATGTGACTTAGTCTACACCCCTTCTTTGGCAGCTATAGTGGGGACGAGTGGTCCCATCAACTGCACTGTTCTCCTGGCTTGGTGGTCCAGTGGCCACTGGGGGTGATTGCCATGTTCTCCAATGTCAAAAGGGTTCTGACTCCCACAAAGAGAGGAAGGAATTTCCAGGCTGAACACTGAAAATCCCAAGGGATTTTTTTAAAGGATTTTATTTATTTGAGAGAGAGAGAGCAAGAGAGAGCACAAGTGAAGGGGAGTGGCAGAGGGAATGGGAGAAGCAGACTCCCTGCTGAGCAGGGAACCTGATGCAGGACTCAATTCCAGGACCCTGAGATCATGCATGAGCCAGAGGCAGACGTTTAGCCGACTGAGCCACGCAGGCACTCCAAAAATCCCAAAGGATTCTTATCATGTGAGGGGATGATAGGAGAGCAGGAATAGATGGACTTCTATGAATATGGGAAGGTAAGGGCTTAAGTATTACATTCCAGACAATACTGAGGGGGAAGGGGAAGGTCACTTGATTTGGAAACCAAAGTTTGATACCCCAGATATTAATACAAGGCAAGAAAAACCATCGATATGGAAATGTCTTCATTGATACATTCTTAAATGCTAATGGGGTACACTCTTATGGTAGAGGTTTCTGGATTTGACATGCACTTTTATGTTATATTTTTTGAAGTACAGATTTTTGTCTTTTTTTCATTATGGTAAAAAACACATAAAATTTACCATCTTAACCATCTTTAAGCGTACAGTTCAATAGTGTTAAATATATTTGCATTATTGTGAGACAGCTATCCAGAACTTTTTCATCTTGCAAAACTGAACCTCTATACCCATTAAAAAACAACTCTTCTTTTCTCCCTCCCTGCCAGCTTCTGGTAACCACCATTCTATTTTCTGTGTCTATGAATTTGAGGATTCTAATCATACATATCAGTGGAATCATAAAGTATTTGTCTTTTTGTGAGTGGCTTGTTGGACTTATCAGAATGACCTCAAGGTTCATCCATCCTGTAGCCTGTGACAGGATTTCCTTTCTTTTTAAGGTCCAATAATAATCCATTGTATGTATATACCACCTTTTGTTTATCCATTCGTCTACTGACAGATGTTTATTTGGGTTGCTTCCACATCTTGGCTATTATCATTAGTGCTGCTATGAATTGGAGTATGCAAATATCTCTTTGAGACCCTGCTTTCAATCCCTTGGGATATATACCCAGAAATGGGATGGCTGGATCATATGGTAGTATTTTTTTCAACTGTTTGAGGAATCTCTATTGTTTTCCACAGGAGTTAAATCATTTAACAATACTACTGACAGTGTACAAGGGTTTCAGTTTCTCCCCATCCTCACTAACACTTGTTATTTTCTATGTGTGTGTGTGTGTGTGTGTGTGTGTTTTAATAGTGATCATCTTAGTGTGTGTGAGATGACAGGTCCTTGTAGTTTCATTTCGTGTTTCTCTGAGAGCTCGTGATGTTGAACACATTTTAATATGCTTCTTGGCCATTTGTGTATCACTTTTGGAAAAGTGTCTATTTAAGTCCATTGCCCATTTTTAAATCAGGTTATCTATTTTTTTGTTGTTGAGTTACAGGAGTTTTAAAAAAATATATCCTGGGTATTATCTCCTTATCAGATAGATGGTTTGTAAATATGTTCTCCCATTCTTTAGGTTGCCTTTTCACTGTGTTGATTGTGTCCTTTGATTCAGAAAGACTTTTAAGTTTGATGTAGTCCCATTTGTCTATTTTTGCTGTTGTTGCCTGTTTTTTTCTGTGTGTATGTCACATTCGAGAAATTATTGCCAAATCCAACATCAGGAAGCTTTTACCCTGTGTTTTCTAAAACTTTTATAGTTTTGGGCTTTACCTTTAAGTCTTTAATCCATTTTGAGTTTATATTTTATATAGTATAAAGGTCTAACTTCATTCTTTTGCACGTGGGTATCCAGTTTTCCTAACACTGTTTGTTGAAGAGTCTGTTCTTCTTCCATTGAGTGGTCTTGGCACCCTTGTCAAAGATCATTTGACCATATAAGTTAGGGTTTATTTCTGGACTCTCTATTCCATTAATACATCTGTCTTTATGCCAGACCTCACTGTTTTTATTACTATGGTTTTGTAATATGTTTTGAAATCAGTAACTATGAGTCTGTCACATTTTTTTTCAAAACTTGTCCTTTTTGAAAATTGTTTTGGCTATTTAAGATCCCTTGGGCTTCCATGAGAATTAGAGCATTTTTCCCCATTCCTGCAAAAAGTGCTGTTGGGATTTGGGTAGGAATTGCACTGAATCTGTAAGTTACTTCAGGGAATATTAACCTCTTAACAATATTAAGTCTTCCTATCCTTGAACACGGAATGTCTTTATATTTATTTGTATCTTCTTTCATTTCTTTCAGCAATGTTTTGTAGTTTTAAATGTACAAGTCTTTCATGTCTTTGATTGGGTTTATCCCTAAGTATTTTATGCTTTTTGGTGCTGTTGTAAACGGAATAGTTTTCTTACTTTCCTTTTCAGACTGTTAGTATATAGAAATGCAACAATTTTTTGCATG
Organism: Nasua narica; assembly: GCA_028533885.1. Lineage (NCBI taxonomy): Eukaryota > Metazoa > Chordata > Mammalia > Carnivora > Procyonidae > Nasua > Nasua narica. The sequence continues at coordinate 17,272,373 of CM052801.1, forward strand.
TTCGTTTTGTATCTTGCAACTTTGGTAACTTTATTAGGTTGTTTTATTTTGTTTTAAGATTTTATTTATTTATTTGACAGAGAGAGAGAGAGAACACAAGTGGGCAGAGAGGCAGAGAGAGAGGGAGAAGCAGGTTCCCTGCTGAGCAGTGAGCCCGATGCGGGGCTCTATCCCAGGACCCTGAGATCATGACCTGAGCCAAAGGCAGAGGCTTTAACCCACTGAGCCACCCAGGCGCCCCTGGTGACTTTATTAGTTTTAACAGGTTTTTTTGTATGTCAAATCTTCAGGGCTTTGAGGTAAAGATTTAAAAAAAAAAAGATTTATTTATTTTAGAGAGAGAGAGAGCGCAAGTGGAAGAGGCAGGAGAGAGAGAATCTCAAGCAGAATCCACAGAGTATGGAGCTCAATGCGAGGCCAGATCTCATGACCCTGAGATCACAACCTGAGCTGAAACCAAGAGTCAGATGCTTAACTGACTGTACCACCTGAAGTACAGAGTTTTTTTTTTAAACAGCCTCTTTGCAAGATAAAATATTAATGTATAACTGAAATTATGAGTCTCTAAGTAGTTCTTGTGAAAGTAAGTTGAAACTTCAGTGGAGAGAGTCTGTCCAAATTTCAATAAACCTGAAATTCATTGCACCGTCTCTAATTATATAATACTTACCATTGTCGGTTCTGTAATGGAAGGAAGTGGGCAGACTCTTTTACTTGCATCTGTTAAAATATTCATGCATGTGACATTTTTGTTTTCAATGACATTTCTATTCCCTTACCCTTCTAGGGAGATTTCTGATAACCCCAAATAATTTTCATCATGCCAGTACAGAGTATAAAACACTGTGTCAGGGCTTCTGGAGATTTCTGATTACAATGCATGTATTGTTTATGAGGCTGGTGTTTCAGCCTCACAATTACAAAATTCACAATAAGTATTGGTGGTGCTAGTGAAGGAGAAGGTCTCACTTTGAGGTTCTTCTTCTAGATCAGTCCCTGGCATCTTCTGATGATGCTGTCAGTCCTGCCGTGGTAGAGACAGCCAGAAATGTACTTGTAAAATCTCAGTGCAAAGTAGGAATCTCTCTCTCAACAGATTCCTTGCCTACAAACATTCTCCAGTGTAGAGATTGTTGGCATCCTCAGAGGTAAATGTACATGGGGAAGAAACAAAAACATTCTTTGTACTCTCCACCCTGAGATCGAGACCTGAGCCAAGATCAAGAGTCAATTGCTTAACTGACTGAGCCACCCAGGCGCCCCTAAAAACATTCTTATTTTGCTAAAGTTTGAAAGAGGTCCTTTTAACTTTGAAAAATATATTCTGAGTCACTGATTCTGAACAGTTTGGGAATTGTGGCAACATCACTGGTTTAATTTTAAACATATCCTATTCTGACCCCATCAGAGTTTTTACTTGTTAGCATCAGAATCCACTCTCTCTTGAGGGGGGGGGCCTGGGTGGCTCAGTTGGTTGAGCAGCTGCCTTCAGCTTGGATCGTGATCCCAGGGTCCTAGGGTGGAGCCCCCACATCGGGCTCCTTGCTCAGCAGGGAGCCTGCTTCTCCCTCTCCCTGCTACTCTGCCTGCTTATGTGCTCTCTCTGTCAAATAAATAAATAAAATTTATATATAAAAAAAGAATCCACTCTTTCTAGCTTAAGGGGTTTATTCAAAATATTAAATAGGTTTCCGAGTCTTGGAGGTCAGCGAGTCAGGTGTGGAGGCTGCACACAGAGAGAGACGGGCCAAGCTCATAAGTGCTTCATGCACCTGTCCCATAGGAACGTCCCTGCTGAGGTACCTATGACCTTAGACCATTTGGCTCTGAGTCCACGGTACCCAGCTCAATTTATCATTATCTTTTAAAATTACTGAGTTTGGGGGTGCCTGGGTGGCTCAGTTGGTTAAGCAACTGCCTTTGGCTCGGGTCATGATCCCGGAGTCCTGGGATCGAGCCCCACATCGGGCTCTCCGCTCAGCAGGGAGCCTGCTTCCCCCTCTCCCTCTGCCTGTCTCTCTGCCTACTTGTGATCTCTGTCTCTGTCAAATAAATAAATAAAATCTTTAAAAAAAAATTACTGAGTTTGGATTTGAAAGTCGTGCAACGGTCTTTAATATATAACGGACTATGAAATTTCCTTGCTGATTGAGTCTGAGTCAGGCCAACTGCTCATTTTCAAGAGAAGGAATGGCACAGCTTGCACAAGGTCTTGAGTCTCGGGCCAGTGTAGAGGGTGAGGGTGGGGAGGGGAGGGGTGTGCTCCAGCCTGTCAAGAGTTGAATTAAAGACATTGGTGGGCACAGATACCATCACTGGATTCCCTTTGCTATTTTGTCCTTGGAAAGATGAGGCTTAGATTCTCTCCCTTGCCTGTTCCTAATTAACTCTGGGGCCTTAGGCAGACCATGCAGTCTCCCTGGCTTCAGTATCCCTATCTCTAAAACCCTTGGAGAATCAGGCATGAGCCTAACGATAAGCTATTATTAGCTTATTTTAACAATGATCATATTATTATTATTATTATTGAGTATTCCACTAATCGCCACATGTATGCTATCTCATTTAGTTCTCATAACCACTCTGTGAAGTGGATACTTTCATTCAGTTTTTTTTAATGGATAAGGAAGCTGGGCCAAAGGGGTTCAGAACCTTGCCCAAGGGGGTAAAAAATCAGAGCTCCCATTTGAGTAGAGCTCTGGCTCACCACAGGGCACCTGCTCTTAAACCCCGCCTCTCCATCTTTAGGGGAAATTCCAGCTTTAAGACTATTGTTCCCTGATTCAACCTTGATACCTCAGTGGGAACTGAATACGCTCTTTGTTTCTGTAAGACCTATAATTGCCCACCAAACTACACTCTTTCTGTTGCTGGCCCAGCACGATGTAATGACGCTCGGCCCTTCCTAACAGGGAAGAGTGTGAGGATTAACAAGGTGATGATTGCTAAGGGCTTTGAGCCTGTTTCATAAAAGCTGGATCTTGTGGGCTTCCATATGGGAAAAGAATTATTTTTAGTAGGGGAGAGAAACCGATGTGCACTCAATAGCAAGCGGCATTTTGTTTTTAGATGGCGGTCTCTTAAACCAAGAGCTATCGTTTTGTTTAATGATTTCCAACCTGAACAAGCAGTATAAAAAGTGAGCCTAAAATCAGTTAGTCAACCAAAAGGCAAACATTTTTGTAGCCGGGAGATAGGGGAGCTTTACAGCCTTTAAACAATATAATCGGAGAGCACCCCCTGCCATTTTACCAACTGGCAACATTAAATACTTGGCTTTTAATCGTTACACCGAGATAGCTGGAAGAGCCAGCTGATAGGAAGCTTAAATCTACTGGAGTCCCAGGGGAAAAAAATAAGCTTAAAAACCATGTGGTGTGTTTATTTTATTTGTGTGTTTTCAAATCTACTGCCAGGGATTAAGAATTCAAACACTGTAAACATTGCAGTCAAGTTACACCCTCTCCTCCAAATGATATGCTAAGCCTGCTGGAAGATACACATAGGGACCATGGAGAGGAAGTTAAGTACAGGGGCCTGGCTTCCAGTTCTTGGCACGCTCGAGGGAGCCAACAACACCCACCTTGGGCTAGGCCCTTGCTCTGCTAACCACCAATGCCATTCCTCCCTGGGCCATTCATGCTCGAGACATTTTCACGTTCCCCATGCATGCCCCGATCTCCATTAGGTCTCTCCTGCTTTCTGTGTCGAGGCTCTTTGAACTTTCCCTCGTGACCTTATCCATAATTTGTCATCATTTACTTGTTAATGTCTGCCTCTCCCGCCGTGCTGTAAATTCCCCGTGGGTCTAGCCAACCCCTGGTGAACAGTCCAGCACAGAGCAAGTGCTCAATAAATATTTCTGGGTTTGTGTATTCTTGTTGGGGAATGGAAGAAGAATAGGAAAGAATCGGAAAAACAACTTTAATAGGATTTAAGATCTTCCATCTTTTCAGTGTCTTCATAAAAATGCATGTTAAACCCAGCTAGGGGCGCCTGGGAGGCTCAGCTGGTTGGGTGACTGCCTTCGGCTCGGGTCATGATCCTGGAGTCCCGGGATCGAGTCCCGCATCGGGCTCCCTGCTCTGAGGGGAGCCTGCTTCTCCCTCTGACCTCTCCCCTTTCATTCTCTCTCTCTCTCTCTGTCTCAATTAAATAGAATAAATTAAAAAAAAAAAACCCAGCTAGATTCCAGTGTTAGAAATTTGTGCTGTAGGAGTCTGTGCGGCCTCTATGGATGGTCTGAGAATGTTCATAATACATTTCCAGTGGCCCATTTTTTTAAAGATTTATTTATTTATTTTAGAGAGAGAGAGCCGGAGCAGGAGCAGGAGGGGCAGAGGGAGAGGAAGAGAGAATCTCAGGTAGACTCTATGATGAGTGCAGAGCCCGATGAGGGGCTTGACCTCACAACTCCGAGATCATGACCTGAGCCAAAACCAAGAGTCAGATGCTTAACTGACTGCATCACCCAGGTGTCCCATCTAGTGGCTCTTTTATCACCATTGTACTCCTTGGCATGGGAGGAGCCTTTAGGAGAATTGCGATGTCTGTGACATTTGTCTTCAGTTCTTTTTTTTTTTTTTTTTTTTTGAAGTAGGCTCCATGCCTAGCGTGGAGCCTGACACGAAGCTTGAACTCATGAGCCCGAGATCAAGACCCGAGCTGAGATCAAGAGTCGGATGCCCAACTAGCTGAGCCACCCAGGCGCTCCGTCTCCAGTCCTCTGATGCCACTTAGTGCACACCCAAGCCCATGTGCACTCGGCTCGGTGGGAGAACAGTGTGCTGTAGCGTCAGCACGGTCCCGGTGCAGACCCCAGCCCCACTGCTTACTGGCTGTATGATTTTAGGCTAGCATGGCAGCCACGGAAGCGTTCCACTTGGGCCTCTTGCTTGGGGAGCCTAGTTGACTGAGGTCCCAGCTCCTGCCCCTTCTAGATCCACTGCTGCACAACGCCCAGGCTGTGCTTCCTGCCAATGACTGAGCACGGCCCGTGTACCAGCGCGGGCCATTCCCCAGACAGGCGGGACTCTTCCATTGGGCCGCTTTGGCTTGAGGACGCTCCATTGGCCTGGCTGAGACTTTCCTAGAGCCATGCCACAGCCCAACACTCTTCCTTTGAACTTCTGCTCCCTTCTGTCTTTCCTTTAGGAGAGCCAGACTGGCGTCACCATCTGAAGGCTCACCCTGCATTCTCCTGCTCCTTCCCCGTGAGCCTTTCCCACGTGCTGCCCCCTGCCCCGCATCTCTTGCACATCCAATCCCATCTTGGGATCTGCTTCTCAAGGGACCCAATGAATCAATATAACTAGTCACCTAACCGGTCTGTGACTGGTCTGTTTCCTCATCTATTAATTGGAGATAACATAATCTCCTATTAGGGTTGCAGTGAAGTTCAATGTAAAGAAGTCTAGCATTCTGTCACACAGAAACTATCATTAATTCCCATCATTTTGCCTTCTGTGGTACCCCCTCCTTCCCATTGATACTGTCGCTATCAAAGGATCTTGTAGCTCTTCCCTTCAGGTCCCAAGGTATTAATTAGCGGATGACCCTTCTTTACCTGTGTTAGTGACAGCAGTATTTTAACAGGGGTCCTCTGTGGCATAACTTGTGAGTCATTCTAAGAATGGAACAGCATAAAGAAATCATGAAATGGTCACATATCTTTGGCAGCCTTCTAAATCCCCTTTCTGCCTCTCTTTCTATTTCTACCCTCTCGGTGGTGGGAGGAGTAGCCTTCAGTGATCTCTTCTCTGCCCCTAATAAAGCCTGTTGCCAGGGAGGACATGCCAGGAGGGGCCTCTTGTGTCCACTCTGTTCCTCCTGCCCATAGGATGGGCCCACCCTGGGCAGCTGGGAGTAGAAGTGATGAGCTTCTCAGTCTCATTGGCTCTAGCTGCCTTTCTGCGCTACTCTGGAACTTCTTTTTAGTGCTCCATTCTCAAAAGGCAGTCTCTCCCTTCTAGACAGGGCCTGAAGTTCTACATGCACCATAGTGGTTGACCAAATAGACTAGGGCTTGCTTATCCCTCTAAGCACATGTGCTTCAAGCATAGCATGTAGAAGGATCTGTTTGGTAGACAGGATGGCCTTAGTGTAGACAAGTGGTGGGCAACATTCACCCTCTTTTCTGGTGCTGGAGATTCTCAAAATGCCCCCTTTGCTGCCCAGACCTCTCTGGGCTGACCCACAGTGACTCATAAGTGGTCTGATCCTCTAGGATGGACCTGACATTAATTCATTTTGACTTCTGAACCAGGGCTACACTGAGTGTCTTACCTTTATTCCTAGCTGATTAGAACTTTCTGAACCTCTGGAACCTCCCTGAGAACGCCCATCCCAACCCTTCCTTTCAGGATTTCCTGTTGCAGTTAGAGTTGTGGCAGTCATGTTAGACTTTTAGGTGACATTTTCCCAAAACCACCTTTCTCTGTGTAGCCCAACGGCCCACAACTCCTTTATGATGGGCAGAGAGTACCATGCAATGCCCTCGAAGTGCACAGAAGAGACTGCCTGCACCGTCTCTCTCCCATGGCAACGCGCTCTTTCCAAGGTCTTCGAGACCCATGTGCACGGACGCTTAACAAGTTAAAAGTTTAAAAACAAAGAACGAGACAGAGAGTAAATGCTGCTTATTGTAAAAAGCCAACCCATAAACAAGCCTACGCAGCAGACATTGTGGGAGCCCCACCTTCATCTCTTGGACCTCATCATTTCCACTTGTGCTGGCGACTTCCTCCCCTGAGCCCTTGGGACTGTGAGTCTGTGGCTTACTTGGGTGGGGTGGCTGGGGACTAAATGCTGCAGGAGCGGTTCTCAACCAAGGGTGGCAGGAACACGCAGAACTACGCCATCTTCCTTTCCCCCAGAGTGGGGCAGCAGTAAAGCAGGTTCTCCACCAATGTCCATCTGTCTCGGTTGCCCACAGTGATAACCTGCTCACTAACACAGCCTGTATTGGTGTTCTTCCCTGTTTCACGTCCCCAGCGCCCTCCTAGTGCTTCTTGGGTCCAGGGTCGAGCTACTTGTCTCTCAAATCCTCATCTCCACTTCTGCTTCTGGGGGGACCCAACCTCGAACAGCCCATATCCTAAACAATATTCTCTGAAAAAAGCTTTTCACCTTGCTTATAGCAATGAACTCCAATTTTTTTGCTTGTGTACTTTCATTAGCACACACCCCTATTATGTCCATACTTGTCTATATATGATAGACTATCATTAACCAGTATATTAAGGCACAGCCTATAACTTGGGTAAACTTTAGATCCATATTTCCAGTAGGTATCTGGATAATTTAAACTTCTTTGAAAAACCTCTTCTTTTTTTTAAAAGATTTTATTTATTCATTTTAGAGAGAAAGAGAGAAAGAGTGAACGCACAAGCGGGGGGAGGGGCAGAGGGAGAGGAAGAAGCAGACTGTCCACTGAGCAGGGACCCCGAAGTGGGCCTCCATCCCAGAACTCTGGGATGATGACCTGAGCTGAAGGCAGATGCTTAAGCATTTGAGCCACCCAGGTGCCCCTAAACAACCTCTTTTCAGATATAAATAGGTGGTCTTGTTTTTGTGTCAAATGTGATAGACAAAGAAGGTTCTAGAAGGAGAAATGCAGCATTCATTACATTGTCAGAAGGAGAAATCTAACATTTTCTGGTTGTTTGATTCTTCTTGCTTTATTAATATTATTTCCAACCAGGGTTTCCTTTGGGGATTCTTCAAAATTACCTGTTTATTGTGTGAGGGTTGGTTTCATTATAACTAGAGCCTAGAATCTGTAAACGCATTTTAACCAGGCAGGAAAAAACTTTGAGATGTTGCAAAATGTTGAAAGCAAGTGACAAAGCTTATCATCTTATCAGCCCTTCAAATGAGAAACTCCCACTCTGTCTTCAAAATAATTTGAGCATTGTTCTTGTCTTATGACCGTCTGACCCACAGACAGGGGGAGGGCGGCAGCACCAATCCATATCTTATCCACTAGTTGAGTTATTTTCTTATTCTTTGAATCAAAAAGAATTCAGCAGAAGTTATCTTTTCTTCCCCCACCCCAGCGGATCGTCCTGACCACCCCTGTGCTTTGGAGCCCACGGCTGTGCTTGTACCCAGTCCCCATGTCTCCCCCTATCCTTCAGGAGCCTCCTTGCCCTGCACCCATCTTCCCTACCTGCCCAACCTCTGCAGAACACTCTGTCCCAGTCGGGCCAGCCTCTTCTGTCCTCTAGCCCTTCGCTTGTTCCCAGTCGTGGTATGTGCCCTCTCTCGGCCCGCGTGCATCCATGTTTAGTTCATCTTTCCCGTGGGCTTCTGCCCACTTCTTCCAGCCCAGAATGATCTCACTCTGCTCCTAATCCCTGGAACACGTCTTGACTTCACTGTACATTTTTTTGGTCAACTTTCCACCTACTTATTTGTCTCTGTAGCTGAGCTCTAACAGCCGGCCACAGGCCAGAGCCACCTGAGCCTCTAATAAGCCACAGAGGGGACGGAGAGCTTATTAGATGCTCTAATATGGTTTTTATTAGGTGGCGCCGGATCCTGCAGCCTCAAAGCAGCCCACAGTCCTGAGGATCTTCCTGGGCTCTTAGCACAGACTTAGCTTTTTGGCTCTCCCAGGGTCTGTCTCCTCCGGTGACTGGCTGTGGAGTGTCAGCATGAGTGGGTCTATGGCACAGAGGCAGTAAGGAAGCCGTGGAGAAACTGCCGGGACTTCTACCTGAGAAGGCAGGATGGTGCCGGGCTTAGGGCGAGTTAACCCACATTCCTCACGGATTTACAGCTTTTGTTCTGCCTTCCCAGGCTGAGCCACACATTCATAGTGACTTTTCTTTTAAAAGAAGCCCACATTTGTTTTTTAAATTTGATCTCCCAAAGCATGGAATTAACCCCCCCCCCTTTTTTTTTACAGCTTTACAAAGATATATTTCACATGCCATATAATTCACCCATTTATCGTGTACAGTGGTTTTTAGTATATTCACGGCATTGTGCAGTCTAACCCTGTGATGGTCACTGTTATGTGTCAGCCCGGCCTGCAGAACCTGGTTTGTCCCCAGGTACTCAAGTGAACACTAAGCTAGGTGCTGCTGTGAAGCTACTTTGTAGATGTGGTTGAAGTCCATGATCGCTTGACTTTAAGGGAGATTATTTTAGATGACCTGGGGGACCCTGATTCATTCAGGTGAAAGACTTTACGAGCTGAGCTGAGGTTGCCCGGAAGAAGAAATTCTGCCTGCAGACTGCGGCTTTGACCCGCGCCTGCGTTCCAGCCTGCTCTTCCTGTCAGCCCGCACCAAGGCTTTCAGAATTGCCTTGCCAGCCCCCACAAGCACACAAGGTGTTTCCTTGCACTAAATCTCTTAATATAGATCTCTTGTTGCTTATATGTTTCTGTTTGAACCCTGACTGATACAAACCCACTTTTAGAACATAAAAACAAATTTCCCTTTTCCATAGGAGTCTGCTTTTCTTCCCTAGGATACCTTACAATCTTCTGTCCTTTTGTTGTGTGTTCTTCTTTATTTATTATTTTAATAATAATTATTATTTTTCAAATGGTAAGAACCTTTATTGTAAAGAGGGTCTAGGGTTTACATAGGAAAATCAGAATATGTGAATACTTATAATTATTTTAGTCTTTTTTTTTTAAATTCCAGTCTACTTAACATACAGTGCTACATTAGTTTCAGATGTGCAATATAGTCATTCACCAACTCTATACATTGCTCAGTGCTCATCATGATAAGTGTACTCTTTTTTTTAAAAGATTTTATTTATTTATTTGACATAGAAAGATCACAAGTGGGCAGAGAGGCAGACAGAGGGAGAGGAGGAAGCCGACTCCCCCCCTGAGCAGAGAGCCCGATGCGGGGCTCGATCCCAGGACCCTGAGATCATGACCTGAGCTGAAGGCAGAGGTTTTAAACCACTGAGCCACCCAGGCTCCCAATAAGTATACTCTTAATCCCCATCGCCTGTTTAACCCATCCCTCCACCTACCTTTTCTCTGGTAACCATCTGATTATTCTCTATAGTTAAGAGTCTGTTTTTTGGTTTGTCTGTTTTTTCCTTTGTTTATTGTTTCATTTCTTAAATTCCACATATGAGTGAAATCATATGGTATTTGTCTTTCTCTGGTTGGCTTATTTTGCTTAGCATTATACTCTCTAGCTCCATCAAAGGGCATGATTTCATTCTTTTTTTATGGCTGAGTAATATTCCAGTGTATATATGTACCACATCTTCTTTATCCATTCACCTATTGATGGACACTTGGACTGCTTCCATAATTTGTCTATTATAAATAATGGTGTAGTAAACATAGGAAGTGCCTGTATCCCTTCAAATTAGTGTTTCTCTATTTCTTTTTTTTTTTTTTAAGATTTTATTTATTTATTTATTTGACAGAGAGAGACACACACACCGAGAGAGGGAACCTAAGCAGGGGTAGTGGGAGAGGGAAAAGCAGGGCTCCCACTGAGCAGGGAGCCTGATGCGGGGCTCGATCCCAGGACTCTGGGATCATGACCTGAGCTGAAGGCAGATGCTTAACAACTGAGCCATCCAGGCGCCCTGTGTTTCTCTACTTCTTTGCCCGAGGGTTCTTTTTTCTCCACGTCCTCACCAACACTTACTGTTTCTTGTGTTCATGATTTTAACCATTCTGAAAGGTGCGAGGTGATATCTCATTGTGGTTTTGATTTGTATTTTCCTGACAATTAATGATGCTGAGCATCTTTTCTTGTGTCTGTTGGCCATCTGGATGTCTTCTTTGGAGAAATGTTTGTTCACGTTTTCTGCCCATTTTTAAATTGGATTATTTGAAGTTTTTTTGTGTTGAGTCGTATAAGTTCTTTATATATTTTGGATACTAACCCTTTATCAGATCTGTCATTTGCAAATATATTCTCCCATTCAGTAGGTTGTGTTTAGTTTTGTTGGGTTGTTTCCCTTGCTGTGCAGAAGCTTTTTATTTTGATGTCGTCCCAATCATTTATTTTTGCTTTTGTTTCTCTTGCCTCAGGAGATATATCTAGAAAGATGTTGCCACAACTAGTGTCAAAGAAATTACTACCTTTCCTCTTTTCTGGGATTTTTATGGTTTCGGGTCTCACATTTAGATCCTTAATTCATTTTGAGTTAGTTTTTGTGCATGGTATAAAAAAGTGGTCCAATTTCATTCTTTTGCATGTGGCTGTCCAATTTTCCCAACACCATTTGTTGAAGAGACTGTCTTTCCCATTGCATATTCTTGCCTCTTTTGTCAAAGATTAATTGACCATATAGTTGTGGGCTTATTTCTGGACTTTCCATTCTGTTCCATTGGTCAGTGTGTGTATTTTTGTGCCAGTACCATACTGTTTTGATCACTACAGCTTTGTAATATAACTTGAAGCCTGGAATTTTGATACCTCCAGTTTGGTTTTCTTTTTCAAGATTTCTTTGGCTATAACAATGAATCTTGGAACACTGCATCAAAAACTAATGATATATTTTATGGTGATTAACATAAAACATTAAAAATTAACAAATAATAAAGAAGAGCAGGAATAAAAGAGTAAAAAAGAAAAAAAGAAAAGATTACTTTGGCCATTCAGGGTCTTTTGTGGTTCCATACAAATTTTAGGATTGTTTGTTCTAATTCTGTGAAAAATGCTGTTGATATTTTGATAGGGATTGCATTAAATGTGTAGATTGCTTTGGATAGCATAGCTATTTTAACAATATTTGTTCTTCCAATCCATGATGATGGAATGTGTTTCCATTTCTTTATGTCACCTTCAGTTTCTTTCAACAATGTTTTTTAGTTTTTGGAATACAGGTCTTTCACCTCTTTGGTTAAGTTTATGCCTATGTATTTTGTTATATATTTGGTGCAATTGTAAATGGAGTTATTACCTTAATTTCTCTTTTTGCTGCTTTATTATTAGTGTATAAAAATGCAACTGATTTGTGTACATTAATTTTGTATCCTGAAACTTTACTGAATTCATTTATCAGTTCTGGTAGTTTTTTGGGGGAGTCTTTGGGTTTTTCTATATATAGTATCATGTCAGCTGCAAATAGTGAAAGTTTTACTTCTTCTTTACTAATGTGGATGCCTTTTATTTATTTCTGTAGTCTGATTGCTATGGTTAGGACTTCCAGTACTATTTTGGATAGAAGTGGAGAGAGTGGACATCCTTGTCTTGTTCCTGACCTTAGAGGAAAATCTCAGAGTTTTCCCCCATTGAGGATGATGTTAGCTGTGGGATTTTCATATAAGGCCTTTATTATGTTGAGGTCTGTTTCCTCTAAACCTAAACCTACTTTGTTGAGGGTTTTTATCATGAATGGATGCTGTAGTTTGTGAAATGCTTTTCCTTTATCTATTAAAATGATCATATGGTTTTTATCCTTTCTCTTGTTGGTGTGATGTATCACAATGATTGATTTGCGGGTATTGAACTACCCTTGCATCCCAGGAATAAACCTGATTGTGGTGATTTTTTAAATGTATTGTTGGATTCAGTTTGCCGACATTCTGTTGAGGAGTTTTGCATCTATGCTTATCAGAGATATCAGCCTGTAGTGCTCTGGTTTTGTCGTGTCTCTGTCTGGTTTTGGTATCAGGGTAAGCTGGCCTCATAGAATGAACTTGGATGTTTTCCTTCCTCTTCTGTTTTTGAAAAAGTTTGAGAAGAACAGGTATTAACTCTTCTTTAAATGTTTGCTAGAATTCATCTCTGAAGGTATGTGGTCCTGGACTTTTGTTGGTTGGGAATTTTTTGATTACTGATTTCGGTTTCATTGCTAGTGATTGGTATATTCAAATTTTCTATTTCTTCCTTCTTCAGTTTTGGGAGGTTATATGTTTCTAGGAATTTATCTATATCTTCTAGGTTGTCCAATTTGTTGGCATGTAATTTTTCATAATATTGCCTTACAATTCTTTGTATTTCTGTGATGTCAGTTGTTATTTCTTCTCTTTCACTTCTGATTTTGTTTATTTGAGACCCCCGTCTCTCTTTTTGATGAGTCTGGCTAGAGTTTGATCAATTTTGTTGATCTTTTCAAAGAACCAGCTCCTGACTTCATTGATCTGTTCTATTTTTTTTTTTTTTAGATTTCTATATCATTTATTTCTGCTCTCATCTTTATTATTTCCTTACTTCTGCTGGTTTTGGGTTTTGTTTGGTCTTCTGTTGTTGTGTGTTCTTAAAGGTACTTCTACATTACTCCTGCTCCCAAGACTAAATCTTGGATTTAATGTTGATTGTATATAGGTGCAATCAAAGACATGTTCACCTCCACCAGAACAATTTGTTGGGACTCTATTTGCAATTTTTCCTATTGTAATTTCTACTAGAATATAAATTCCATAGAGGAAAGGATTGCAGTTTGTTCTGCTTATTGAGGTGTCTCAAGAGCCCACAACTCTGTCTGACACCACATAATAGATTGTCCATACATATCTTTTGAATGATCAAATGCCCACAGTGACATTGTAAGCTCCTTGGAAGGAAGAGAGGGGCTCAATTTCTATCCTCCATAAGAGCCTAACAGTGCTAGGAAAATAGAAGGTGCTTGTGGTAGGTGGCAAAAATGACCACAAATTTTTCCTTTCTCAGAAGAGCTAAAATCTCCAACTCTTTTTTTTTTTTTAAGATTTTATTTATTTATTTGACACACAGAGAGAGATCACAAGCAGGCAGAGAGGCAGGCAGAGAGAGAGAAGCAGGCTCCCCGCCGAGCAGAGAGCCCGACATGAGGCTCGATCCCAGGACCCTGAGACCATGACCTGAGCCAAAGGCAGAGGCTTTAACCCCCTGAGCCACCCAGGCACCCCTGAAATCTCCATCTCTTAAATCTTGGCTTGGCTGTGTGAATTTCTTTGATCAATAGGACATGAGCAAATGTGATACAAGCAGAGATTTGAACAATGCTTGGGTATTAGAACTTAGAATTAGAACCCTAACATGACCATGAGCTAGCCTGCTAGTATGTTTTAAAAGGCTACATGGAGGGGGAACCAAAGCATTCCTTCTGACAGTCTACCAACAACCAGACATGTGAGCAAGACCTTTCTAGATCATCCAACCACCTGCCATCCTGTAAGCTGAACAAAGACACGTGGGCCAGCTCAGATCTGAAGGACCGCTCAACTAACCCACTGAATCATGAGCAAAATGAAATGTTTGTGGTTTTAAGCCACTAAATTGAGGTCATGTGTTATATAGCAATAGATAATAGATCCAGTGCTCAATAAATTCCCAAGTTTAGATAAAGAAAGATATGTCATCTCAGTTCTTAAATATTGTGTGCCTGCTATATGCAGGTTCTATTCTTGGCACCAAGAATATGAGGATTAAAACTTGTGGCTCCTGAAAGCCTCCTTAAATTTGACACCAAAAGCACAGAAGATGAAAGAAAAAAAGATATTTTGGATTTCATCAAAATTAAGAACTTTTGTGCTTCAAAGGATTCCATCAAGAAAATGAAAAGACAATGCATGGAATTGGAGAAAAAATTTACAAATCAAATATGTAATAAGGGACTTGTATGTATAATGTATAAAGAATTCATACAACCCAGTAATAAAAAGTGAAATAATCCATTTTAAAAATGGGCAAAGGATCTGAATAGACATTTCTCCAAACAAGATATACAAATGGCTGATAAACATATGAAAAGATGCTCATCATTTTTAGTTATTAGAGAAATACAAATCAAAACCACAATATCACTTCATTCCTACTAAAATGGCTGTAATTAAAAAAGAGAATAGCAAGTGTTGGCAAGGACATAGAGAAATTGCCATCTTCATACACTGCTGGGGGAAATGTAGAATGAGGTAGCTGATTTGGAAAACAGTTTGTCTGTTTTCCCAAACGTTCAATGCAGAGTCAATATATGACCCAATCTGGAGAGTACTCTGACACCCATCAACCAATCTTCCAATTCTGTGAACACCAGTTGGATGTCCAACGATTTAATTCTGACACTAACTATATGGAGTTACTGGCAGATTCCATGTATTTAAGGGCTTAGTCCCGCAAGACTGCCCCCATTTTGGATGCCAGTTGGAAGTCCCAGGCCACTTATACTTCTGAGTGACTGGCTATAAAGCAGAGGTTCCCATGACCTCCTCCTCAGATTCAGTAGCTTGCTAGCATGGCTCACGGAACTGAGAGAAATATTTTATTTATGTTTACTGCTTTCTTACAAAGCATACAACTCAGAACAGCTAGATGGGAAGGATGCGTGGGCAAGGTATGGAGAGGGAGGGAGTGTGGAGCGTCCTCCCAGCAAATTCACGTGTTCACCAACCTGGAAACTTTCTAAATGTCTATTTTGAGTTTTTATAGAGCTCCATCTCCAGCGCCACCTCCTCTTCCCATGGGGTCAGTGGGTGGGACTGAAAGCTCCAACTCTGATCACTCAAGCTTTCTGATGACCAACCCTATCTTATGGCCATCTAGGGGTCCCTCCTTAAGTCACCTCATTAGCACGAACTCCGGCGTGATTGAAACGGGCTTGTTATGAATAACAACAAAAACATGCAACTATTACTCAGAAAACTCGAAGGGTTTTAGGAGCTCACCAGAGCTCCACCAGAAACCTTCACCAGAAACCGTGGGCAAAGACCAAGTATGTTTTTGTATTATACCGCATCTAGCAATTCCTCTCTAGCTGTATACCCAGGAGAAACGAAAACGTGCATCCACACAAAAACTTCTATGTGAACATTTAGAGCAGCATTCTTTATAATATCCCCAAAGTAAAGATAACCCAAATGTCCAGCAACTGATGAATGGATAAGCAAAACATGATATATCCGTACAATGGGATATCATTTGGCAATGAAAAGGAATGACGTTCTGATAAGTGCTATAATGTGGATGACCCTTGAAAAGATTATGGTAAGGGGGGCACCTGGGTGGCTCAGTCGTTGGGTGTCTGCCTTCGGCTCAGGTCATGGTCCCTGGGTCCTGGGATCGAGGCCCACATCGGGCTCCCTGCTCGGCGGGAAGCCTGCTTCTCCCTCTCCTGCTCCCCCTGCTCGTGTTCCCTCTCTGGCTGTGTTTCTCTCTGTCAAAACAAACAAACAAACAAAAAAAAAAAACCAAGAGAAACTCTTAAAAAAAAAAAAAGATTATGGTAAGGAAGATAAGTCAGACACACAAAAAACACATATCCTATGGTTCTATTTATATGAAATGCCCCAAATAGGCAACTATATAGAAGCAGAAGGTAGACGAGTAGTTGCCAGGGGCTGGGACGACTGGGGGGAATGGAGAGTGACTGCTAATCAGTACAGGGTTTCTCTTCGGAGTGATAAAGTGTTCTAAAATCATATTGTGGTGCTAGTTGCACCACTCTGTGAATATACTAAAAAACAGTGATGTGTATACTTTAAATAGGTGAACTGTATAGAGTGTGAATTATATCTCAATAAACCTGTTTTTACAAAGTCTGGCAACTTAGCCAAGGGCAAAGAATTACTAGGAAATAGCTGAGTTGAGACTTGAATCCAGGTCCAATCTGCATACTCCCTTTCTGTCTGTCTAACGTTCTATCTCACATAAGCCTGGTATATTTATATATCTCAAAAAATTATGTGCATAGAAAAATAGTAATATGTATTACATATATAAAAACATTTTATCATCCACCTTTTTATTTTATTTTTACAAAATTTTATTTATTTATTTGACAGAGAGAAGTAGATCACAAGGAGACAGAGAGGCAGGCGGGGGGGGGGGGGAAGCAGGCTCCCCGCTGAGCAGAGAACCCGACGTGGGGCTGATCCCAGGACCCTGAGATCATGACCTGAGCCGAAGGCAGAGGCTTTAACCCACTGAGCCACCCAGGCACCCCTATCATCCACCTTTTTTAAAAAAAGACTTACTTCCTCATTTATTTTTGAGAGAGAGAGAGCGTGTGTGCATGCGCGCGCGCGCAGCGCACAAGTTGGGAGAGAGGCAGAGAGAGAGAATCTTCAAGCCGACTTCCTGCTGAGTGTGGAGCTGGGCTCCATCACACAACCCATGAGATTATGATGTAAACCGAAACCAAGGGTCAGACCCTTAAGCAACTGAGCCACCCAGGCACCCCTATCATCCACCTTTTTAAAATTAGTTTTTTATGTTAATTCCAGTAGGGTTAACCTACAGTGTTGTATTAGTTTCAGGTGTAAAATATAGTGATTCGACACTTCTGTACATTATTCAGTGCTTATCGTGACAAGTGTACTCTTAATCCCCTTCACCTATTTCACCCATCCCCTTACCCTCCTCCCCTTTGGTAACCATAAGTTTGTTCTCTATACTTAAAAGTCTATTTTTTGTCTCTCTCTTTCTCTTTTTTTCCTTTTGCTCATTTGTTTTTTTTTCTTAAATTCTACATATGAGTGAAATCATATGTTATTTGTCTTTCTCTGACTTATTTCACTTAGCATGATACTCTCTAGCTCCATTCATGTTGTTGCATACGGCAAGATCCCATTTTTTTTTAAGGCAGAGTAATGTTCCATTGTATATATATATACCACATCTTTATCCATTCATCTGTGGATGGTCACTCGAGCTGCTTCCATAGCTTGGCTATGGTAAATAATGCTACCATAAATAAAGGGGTGCATGTATTTTTGAATTAGTGTTTTCATATTCTTTGGGTAAACACCCTATAGTGGAATTACTGAAACCTATGGTAATTCTATTTTTAATTTTCGAGGAACCTCCATACTGTTCTCCAGAGTGGCTGCACCAGTTTACATTCCCACCAACAGTGCAAGAGGGTTTCTATTTCTCCATATCCTTGTCAACACTTGTTGTTTCTTGTGTTCTTGATTTTAGCCATTCTGACAGGTATGAGGTGAAATCCCACTGTGGTTTTGATTTGCATTTCCCTGATGAGTGATGTTGAGCATCTTATCATCCCCATGGCCATCCCTATGTCTTCTTTGGAGAAATGTCTGGGCCCATCCACCTTTTTTTTTTTTAATTTAAAATGGATTGTGAGCATTTTTCCATGTCATGACATAGCATAAAATTTTCTTTTTTTCCCCCTTTCTTTTTATGTAAAGATTTTATTTATTCATTTGAGACAGAAAGATACACAGAGCATGAGCAGGGGGAGAGGCAGAGGGAGAAGGAGAGGCAGACTCCCCACTGAGCCGGGAGGCCTACGTGGGGCTCGATCCCAGGACCCGGAGATCATGACCCGATGCTTAACCATCTGAGCCCCCCCCCACCCGGTGCCCCATACAACATAAAATTTTAATAGCTACATAGTATCCCATTATATGGCTTACCCTTAATTTATTCAACTGAGTCATTATTTAGATGGTTTTTAATATAGAGAGAGCTCTTATCAAATTAACTGCTGTAAACAGTCTGGTGGGCTTTTTATTTTTGATAGCAACCATAGCCTTTTTTCAATGATTGGAGTAGGGCCTCTCTTTGTCTTTTAAACTATTTACTAAAGCGCAACGTACATACATAATATATACATATCATCACGGTGAAGGCGGCATATTTCACAAACTAAACATACCTGTGTAACTAGTACCCAACTTAAGCAACAGAACGTGACCGGCACTTTAGGAGCCCCCTTCATGCTCTCTGCCCTCCCAAGACTTTTTCTTTTTCAAACGAATAACAGCTGGCAATATGTCCAGGTGGCAAATCCAGCATGCCCCTTGGGGGCAGAACCAGTAAAGACATAACAGATTGCCACAGAATGTTCACTCGTGGCTCTTCTGCTTGTGCCTTGGCTCTCCCACCTTCAGTGCTCTGGTAGCTCCTGGCCTTAATCCTCACCTGAGTGTCACCTACACCCCGAGTCTCCACCTTGCACATAGCTCCCGTAGCTGAGCGGGCTGCCTGCAAGTTGAGCTGCCACGGCTGAGTGGCGTGCCCAGGCACGTGGTGCCCTCTCCCCTATCCTACACACTTGACAAAGCCGAAAGGGAGGCCTGCGTAGTTCTGAGCAAGGGCCCAGTGTTCTAAACCAGTGACTTTCCAACTTGGCTGCATATTAGAATCCCTGGGGAAGCTTTAAATTGTAATAATGCCTGGCTCCCACCCCTAGAGATTCTGATTTAATTGGCACAGGGTGTGGCCTGGACATGGGGCTTAAAAAAAAAAATCAAGTGATTCCACTGTGCAGAAAAGGCTGAGAACCCATGCTCTAAACTCAGATTCTTTTTTTTCCCTTTTCAAATTTTTATTTAAATTCCAGTTAGTTAACATATAGTGTAATATTGGTTTCAAGAGTAAAATTTAGTGGTTCATCACATATATACAACACCCAGTGCACCACAAGTGCCCTCCTTAATGCCCATCACCCATTTAGCGCCCCCCCAGCAACTCTCAGTTTGTTCTCTATCCTTAAGAGTCTCTTACGGTTTTTCCCTCTCTCTCTTTTTTCCCCCTTCCCATATGTTCATCTGTTTTATTTCTTAAATTCCACATACAAATGAGATCATATGGTATTTGTCTTTCTCTGACTTATTTCACTTAGCATAATACACTCTACCTCCATCCACAGCAATGCAAATGTCAAGATTTCATTCTTTTTGATGGCTGTGTAATATTCCATTATATATATAGATCTATCTATCTATACCACATCTTCTTTATCCATTCATCAGTCAGTGGACATTTGCGCTCTCTCTATAGTTTGGTTATTGTTGATAATGGGGTTGTAAACATTGGAGTGCATGTACCCCTTCGAATCTGTATTTTTGTACCCTTTGGATAAGTACTTAGTAGTACAGTTGCTGGTTTGTAGGGTAGTTCTATTTTTAACTTCTTGAGGAACCTCCACACTGTTCTCCAGTGGTTGCACCAGTTTGCATTCCCACCAACAGTGTAGGAGGGTTCCCCTTTCTCCGCATCCTCACCAACATCCGTTGTTTCCTGTGTTGTTGATTTAGCCATTCTGACAGGTGCGAGGTAATAGCTCATCATAGTTTTGATTTGTATTTCCCTGATGATGAGTGATGTTGAGCATCTTTTCATGTACTTGTTGACCAAATCTATGCCTTCTTTGGAGAAATGTCTATTCATGTCTTCTTTCCATTTCTTAACTGGATTATTTATTTTTGGGGTGTTGAGTTTGATAAGTTCTTTATATATTTTGGATACTTACCCTTTATCAGATACATCATTTACAGATATCTTCTCCCACTCCATAGGCTACCTTTTAGCTGTGCTGATGGTTTCCTTTGCTGTGCTGAAGATTTTTTTCTCTTGATAAAGTCCCAATAGTGCATCTTTGGTTTTGCTTCCCTTGCCTCCAGAGATGTGTCTAGCAAGAAGTTGCTGTGGCCAAGGTCAAAGAAGTTGCTGCCTGTGCTGTCCTCTAGGACGTTAATGGTTTCCTGTCCCAAATTGAGGTCTTTCATCCATTTTGAATTTATTTTTGTGTGTGGTGTAAGAAAGTGGTCCAATGTCATTCTTCTGCGTGTGGCTGTCCAATTTCCCCAGCACCGTTTGTTAGGAGACTGTCTTTTTTCATTGGCTATCCTTTCCTGCTTTGTCGAAGATGAGTTGACCATGTTAAACTCAGATTCTTTCTGGCTTTTGTCAGTATGCTGCTCAGTATCAACACCAGCTGAGGATTAAACACCACGTCTCATTGACTCTGTAATATTTTTGTAATTCACATTAGCTCTTTTTTTTTTTTTTGGCTTTCCTTAGAGGGTTTGCATAACACTATTTTGACAACATGGCATTCTCTCTGTAGATTGAACTGATGATCTCTACTATGGTGTGGATGTACTGGGTCATTTAGCCTGAATAGGAATTAAAATGTCTTACAACAATGATGAGATACAAAAGTCACCCCTTAAGTGTATTTGATGTGCTTTCTTATGTCTCCTGCACATGACGTGCCTTGGTAAAATAGCATGCTTACTGGGAGAAATGTCGGTTTCAGATGTGTCAATCACACAGGGGACATTTGCAAAGCCATGATGATCCCTCTGACTTGTTCCCTGTTTCCTGCACAGGACACAAGTCTCCGTCGGGAAGGACTTCTGCACACAGGGGCCTGGGCAGCATATTTGAAAGATGATTAAAGAAGGCTTCTTTATAAGTTACCTTTCAGAGGGAAAAGGAAATGCCTGGTTTATGAAGCATAACGAATGAGGTGAGTAGAAATCAAACGCTTTAAGTAGAAAAGGAAGAGAAAGGAGTTCGAGCAAGAGGAGAGATGGGTCTGGAGTAAGTTGGCACTTCCAGGGTGTGAGAGGTGACGGCAGAGGGAATGACCGGCTAGCTCACTGTTGGACTTACAGTAGGACCACTGGCTAGTAGAAGCAGAGCCTCCCAGGTACTAACTTGTGGAGTTGTGGGCAGGCATCTTCAGTGTTACACACACAGGGTAATAAACAGTCAAAGCAAAAACAGGTATAGAAACACCTTCTGATTCCCAGGGAAATGTCAGGCTCTCCCCACTTTCACTCTTAAATGTCGGCATGAGAATGCTGTTCCCAGGCTGGGGTTCCCAGGAGCCCTGTCCTTTGCTGAGGAGTGCTCAGTGGATCCTGGCCAGGGCTCTGCGCTAGCAGAGCTCCGAGCCGCTGATGCATTGGCCCACATGATTTCCAAGCAGTTGTGGGTTCTGTCTTATATTTATACAACCAACAGAAAGAATCTCTTTTAGAGAAAGCAGGCAAAGAAGAGAGCTGAGGGTAGCAATTTCATGGCCTGCTCTGTAATTTAGTATGATCTTCTGTGCTGAAGGGGAAAACAATCCCCATGTTAACAGACAATGAAGGGCGAGAGAAGGAAGGATCAAGCAGTTTGGCCCCTGGTCCTATGAATTTTCAATGTGTTGGGAAGGGAGGAAAAACTTTTGACTTTTTCTTGTTCCATTTTAACATTCTATAGAGACATTGGTTATTTGCGGAGTCAGATGCACAGATTAAGATATAGACGGATGGATAGATAAATAGCAGGGTGGGCAGTGTAACAGCAGATAGGATAAGAGGGGCTGAGTGTACTGACCACAGACATGGGCTCTGAAGTCAGACTGCTGCCTGGGATTGAGTCAAAGCCACCGTGAGTATGGCACCTCGGGCAGGTTACGTGACCTCTCTGTGCTCCGGGTATCCTCATCTGTAAAAATGGGAGAGTAAGAGTACACACCTCATGGAGCCTGACACAAAGTAGGCCAATAAAAGTTTGCTTTTACTTTGTTATCACTAGTATGACTCACCAGGATATTAAGAGAGAACAGATGCGAATCACCTACTCTAGCCTGAGGAGGTCAGAGAGAATCAGCTGCCAGGCCAGTGGAGGTGGTGCCCGGGCTGAGTCTCAGATGGTCTGTAGGAACTGGCAAGAGAGGAGGGAGATCATAGCCCCATTCCAGGCAGAGTGGGATCCATGGCTGAGGAATAGGGCATCCGTAAGGAAGGTTTTTACGTGACTTACAGTTTTTGAATCACTCTTGCTGCCATATTTGACAACTAGTTGGACACATGTACGGAAGTCACAATGGTTTTCTCCAGTCCACAGAAAACGACTGGAGTGCATGGGGGTTCAAGAACCTCTTGTGATGTCTCCATGTCCCCCCAGGGCCTGTAGTCTACAGTTTGGAAATCACTGCTGGAGTCTGTTGTATCCTGGACCCAGGCCCTGCTTTCCTTCAACAGTGCTGTCCGGATGGAGAGCCACTGAAAGTTTTCAAACAGGGGAACCGTGGTGGAAATGGCTACTCCATGTCTACTTCAGTGAGCCTCAGTGTACGCGAGGCTGACTCTAAGAAATCAAAAACCTACATTTCCCAGAGTTGCTAGAAGCTGTGCAGTTTCAGTTCGACCAGTCAGATGTGGTCATGTGAGACAAATCCAGACCACCTTTAAGTGGGGAAAGAGGCGTGACGGGAAGCTTCTGTGTTGCAGGTGTATCTTAAAGAGGTCTGGTGTGCCTCCGAAGCCGAGGGTTCTGGTAGTAGCTTCCTGAATCCCCAGGTCACATCTGAGGTTGGCACCCCTGGGGGCAGCTGTTGAAAGGGCAACTTGCTGATCTCCTCACACAGCTCTTTCCCGAGGGTGCTGGTTTGGCATCAGGAGAACCCAGGCAGCACATGTCTGCTGTCGGTTGTATCCGGGACCCAGATCCTGCTTTCTTTCTACCTTTAGCCAGTCCAAGGTCAGCCCCATCTCTGTGTCTCCTTTCTCCCATCTGTAGCCCTTCATTCAAGTCATAAAGTCAGGTCTCTACCGTAGGTTTGGGAAAGGAATCTCTGCCCTGGGTCTAGGTTACTTTCCACCAGAAGGCACCTGGGCTCCTTAGGCAAATTCCCCCTTCACCCCCCTTTATGCAAATTTGACCATTTCCTTCCTTCACCTCCTCAGTTACCTTGCCACAAAGTAATGCCACCGTGTGGGGGCCTTGGGGGCTCGTGCTGATACAGCAGGCTCAATGATCTAGGTAAACTAACTGCAGTGGAGGGGCAGGAGCTTCCAGGTCATTTATAAAGGAAGCGAGTTGAGACAGAAGTAAGGAGCTGTCTTCTGAAGTGGAAAGAATGACCTTTCAGGATCTTGGAGCAAGCACTCAAAGAGAAGTGCAACGAGTAAACTGTAGGAGTGACCTGGAGCAGGTGACCTGAACCAGGCCTGGAGAGGTTTCCACCAGTCCTAGAGACAGTCCCCAGGTACACAGTGTGGGCTGTGCCCTGCACTCAGACACCCGGCCAAGAGCACCGAGCAGGAACTGAAATCCGGCCCATGCCCCACTTGCCCAGCGGAGGGCCTCAGCATGGGACTGTGCACTGCACAAGGAAGGGGGAGATGCCTTTTAAAATCCACACTGAGGGGCGCCTGGGTGGCTCAGTGGGTTAAAGCCTCTGCCTTTGGCTCAGGTCATGGTCTCAGGGTCCTGGGATCAAGCCCCACATTGGGCTGTCTGCTCAGCGGGGAGCCTGCTTCCCCCTCTCTCTCTGCCTGCCTCTCTGCCTACTTGTGATCTCTCTCTGTCAAATAAAATAAATAAAATAATATAATAAAATCATAAAATGCACACTGAAGTGTTGTGGGGGCAGCCCTAGTTTCAGGTGGTGGGATAGGGAGGAGAGGCGCAGACACTGTCCATGTCAAAGGCTTCTGACACCTGGAAGTGTGTGCTCTCCCTGCCCCAAGGCACCGACATCCCTTGTGCAGAGCTATCTTCCCAGCCCTCCTCTAGCCCTGAGACAGCAGTTTGCCCTTTTATTCTGTAAGCACATGTAATGGGCAAGGTGGCATTGACTGTCTTTGTTTCCTCTGCCAAGTGTTTTCGTGCTATAGAACTGCAGAGTACGAACTCTACAATCATTCTTTGGACTTGAAAAATTGCTTAGGAAAGAAGAGGGTGTGGGGAGGAAGGGGAGGAGGAAGACAGGGAGAGACAAAGTCCTCTTGGATCGCAAACTGCCAGTTTCCCTTTTAGAGTGACTAACTGCGTTTGGTCTTTTGTTCCTTGCCTGGGGAACACGTTCAACAAGTATAAAACTGAATCAGGTTGTTTATAGCAAGGCTTTGAAGATTCCGGGCTTTCTGCTGTAATAGCAGTGCAGGCTGGGTCTTCTGCTGCCTGGTACCACATCCGCCAAAGACAGACAACAGGTCTGACCAGAATGAGCCGCTTGGGCACCAGGGCTCTCAGCCAGCTGATAACTGGGCAGAACCTCTGTAGGGAGTGGGGCAGAGCAGGTGGGGAAGAAGGATGTGTCAGCAACAGC
The DNA here is from genome assembly GCA_028533885.1 of Nasua narica. Taxonomy (NCBI): domain Eukaryota; kingdom Metazoa; phylum Chordata; class Mammalia; order Carnivora; family Procyonidae; genus Nasua; species Nasua narica. The sequence goes on from CM052801.1 coordinate 17,297,096, forward strand.
ACGATGGCAGCAGCCTCTGTGCGCCCTGGGCAAGAAAAAGGAAAGGGGCATGGTCAAGGGAGCAAGTCCACTTTAAGGGGTTCCAACCAGAAACATCAATCACCACAACCACTTTTTCAAAAGCACCAAAGCAAAGGAAAATGCTGTGCGAAGTCTGTTCCCTCCATCTGCAGCAGTTGCCCTGCTCCCCGACTTGCAGCCCCCAGCGTATACGGTTTCTGTGCGCACTTGCCCAGCTTCCGACAGTCTGCAGTGGCCGCTCACACCTGAGACTCCCTCTAGACACAGTGACCTCGCTTCTCAGGCAGGGTGACTCAGATGTGTGCCTCTGGTCACCCAGGGTTCCCCAGCAGGATTATGCTCCAGCGGCCCACAGGGGCAAATTGTTTGCCAACACACCCTTAAGCGGCTCCCCTCCTTCCCTTCCCTGCCTGACTTCCCCACTGCCGTCCTGATGTTTCCTGAAATCTCCCAGATCTCCTACTTGCACTGGAATCCTTCTATCGGTGCCCAGTTCTGGGGGAACCCAAGCTAAAACATCCTCCTACCTTTATCCATTTTGTTAAAATCGGCTTTCTTCCCTTGTTAAGTAGGTTTCGCTTTGCTCTAAACTTCTCATCCTCGAACTCACCACCAGGTTGGAGTGGCTCCTTTGTCCATACAACTTGTTTGATACAAGGGATATCCAAGTTTTAAAAGCCCTTTTGTGATTTTTTTTTTAAAGATTTCATTTATTTATTTGAGAGAACAGAGTGACAGGGCACAAAATGGGGGCAGGGGCGGGCAGAGGGAGAAGCAGACTCCCCACTGAGCGGGGAGCCCGGTGCGGGGCTTGATCCCAAGACCCTAAGATCATGACCTGACCTGAAAGCAGACCCTTAAGCAACTGAGCCTCCCAGGCACCCCTCCTTTTGTGATTCTTAGGGAACTTCGCCAATTCTTTGATAGACTATCATTTGTTGTATTAGATATTTGTTCTGGTACCTGAACCATAGATGAGCTTTCTCTTGGTAAATGTATTTTCTGATAGATGATGTGAGTAGGTTCATGTTTTAGATATATTAGGGGAATTTAGAACTCAAACTAATTCTCTCGTGAGTCCTTTTATGAAACAAACCCATATTTATGAACTTTCATGTGTTTTCTTTCCCTAAACTGAACTATACCCACATTGCTTTATTTTTTCTATTAACATATAATGTATTATTTGCTTCAGGGGTACAGGTCTGTGATTTATCAGTCTTACACAATTCACAGCATTCACGATAGCACATACCCTCCCCAGTATCCATCACACAGCCCCCCCATCCCTCCCACCCCCCTCCACTCCAGCAACCCTCAGTTTGTTTCATAAGATTGAGAGTCTCTTATGGCTTGTCTCCCTCTCTGGTTTCATCTTGTTTCATTTATTCCTCTCTTCCCCTGTGATCCTCTGCCTTGTTTTTCAAATTCCTCATATCAGCGAGATCATATGATAATTGTCTTTCTCTGATTGACTTATTTCGCTTAGCATGATACCCTCTAGTTCCATCCACATCGTTGCAAATGGCAAGATTCCAGTTTTTTTGATGGCTGCATAGTATTCCATTGTGTATTTATATCACATCTTCTTTATCCATTCATCTGTTGATGGACATCTAGGTTCTTTCCATAGTTTGGCTATTGTGGACATTGCTGCTATAAACATTTGGGTGCACGTGTCCTTTTGGATCACTACATTTGTTTGTTTGTTTTTAAAGATTTTATTTGTTTGACAGAGAGACAGAGACAGCAAGAGAGGGAATACAAGCAGGGGGAGCAGGAGAGGGAGAAGCAGGCTTCCCGCTGAGCAGAGAGCCCGATGCAGGGCTCCATCCCAGGACCCTGGGATCATGACCTGAGCCGAAGGCAGACGCTTAACGACTGAGCCACCCAGGTGCCCCTGGATCACTACATTTGTATCTTTAGTACCCACCTTGCTTTAAATGGGACTTCACCTATAGTCTTCCCCAATTAAAAAAATGTGTTTTTTTTAAGATTTTATTTGACAGAGAGAGAGATAGCGTGAGAGGGAACACAAACAGGGGGAGCGGGAGAGGGAGAAGCAGGCCTCCCACTGAGCAGAGGCCCGGCTACCCAGGCACTGCCCCCCCCCCATTTTTAAAATTTTTAAATAAGCTCTACACCCAACATGGGACTGGAACTTAAAACCCTGAGATCAAGAGTCATATGCCGTATGGACTGAGCCAGCCATGTGCCCCTAGTTTCGCTTATTTTAACACTACTTCTCCCAGTGTCATTTAACCTGTTTCTAAGGATCTAATACGGAACTATCTGAATACAATATCGATGGCACAGAGCCTACAGGAAATTAGTCTTGTTCTCCAGCATCACTTTAGGACTACTATCATTTTTCTGTCATTAATTTGTGGGGAGAGGCTAGATAAATCACTGACTCTGCATTCTTCCCTTTTTGCAGCATATTAAGCAATAAATTAATATTTGAAGTTGTATGAACTAAAGAAAGAATGGGACTATGGCCCTTCCTTAGAAACAAAAAAATTAGGGCTCATTTCAGTATAAAAGTAATACATATACAGAGAAAACTGAAATTCAGAAAAGGGGAAGAAAAGCATCTGTATTACTTCTGCATAAAGAAATTCAGCCCCACATTTTAGTTTATTTTCTTCTTATCTTTCTATGTACAGCTTCTGTGTTCTTATTATCATCATGGCATCAGACATCATCTTAATAGCAACACCAATTTCCAGGGAGTACATACACCGTAATCTACTTATCCGGTTCCCTCTGTGTAGGTACTCTTTCCCTGTTTTTACCATTATAAATGCTGCCCAGCATGATTTAGTTTACATGACCTATGCTCTCCTGGATCTTCCCCCAGCACTTGTTAATCCTTGTTAGTGTCAGTCGTGTTGGGTAGATCCCACACAACGCAGATAATGAGATCATGAGTTTCTGTAGCTCTCCTCTGCACATCCTGAGGGCCTGCTCTGTGTGGGGCACCTTGAAGGAGCCAAAGATGAATAAGACACAGCATCTGTCTGCAAGGAGCTTGGCCTCTGGAAGAGGAATGCAGACCTGTAATTCATAAATAATAGCAACCCGGTAAGGAAGTTGTATGCCGGCTATTAGGAGAGCACAGAGGAGCAAGTCTCTGACTCTCCCTACTGAAGAGTTTTAGAAGCGGAAGATTTTACCAGGCACTGCAGATGAAGAAAATAAGAAAATAAATCAGGGGAGTGTGATAGCAATGGGAGGAGGGCAGCCCCAGTAGGCAGAGCAGATGGGAGAGGCCTCTCTGAAGAGGTGATATTTAAAATGAGACCTAAATGACGAGAAGGTTTCAGTCACTCAAGGACCTGGTAGAAGAGTGTTTAAGGCAAAGGATCAGCAAGTACCAAGGAGAAAGGAGTGATCTTGGCTCATTCAAGGAAGAGCATGGTGGGAGTGACCTGAACGAAAGGGAGGGGAGTAGAGTGGATCTCAGGGAATGGGAGAGCAAAGTGCGGTGGGTCAAAGGAAAGGATAGCAGGGCAGCTTTGAGAGCTCAGCTGCTGTTGGAGAACATGTGTCAGGAGCGGTTCCCACGCATAGGGTTGCGTGACTATGTCAACATTTCTTAGTAGCACCAGAAGCAGAGAAGGCGGATGGCCTGACTGATACATGGTTGGAGGTTGCAGACTAAGTGTAGCAAAAATTTAAAAAATAAATAAATAAATTTTTAAAAAGCAAGTGGAGTAAGGAAGTGGAATGTACTGGGGGTGGAGAGTTTGTAGTGTTGTGCTCTAAAGGCCAGGCTGGGTAAGAAAAGAATGGAAAATAAGGTTAGAAGACAAGATTGTGACAAACGGGGAGAAAACAGAAGGCTGGGGGACTGGAGGTCTCAGAGGGTTTACAGCACCTACGAGCTGGAAACAAGGTAAGGAGAAAGCTGGAAGGATGAAAGATTTTACTCTGAGAATAGAACACTGGAGTTTAAGAAGCAGGTAGAGTTCAGACAGCTATGGGTGATGTCAGAGTTCATTACTGAAGTAAAATGGAGGTGACGTTTGGAGCCATGATCAGGGAAGTATGTGCAAGCTAGGGTGTTACTTGATTTTATCAGTCAAAACTTTTGTGAATCAAAGGACACCATCAAGAAAGTGAAAAGACATGGGGCAACTGGCAAGCTTAGTTGGGGGGAGCATGTGATTCTTGATCTTGGGGTCATGAGTTCGAGCCCCATGTTGGGTGTAGAGATTACTTAAAAATCAAATCTTTAAAATAAGAGAAAGTGAAAAGACAACCAACTGAAAGGGAAAAAATATTTGCTAATGACTTATGTGATAAGGGTCTGGTATAAAAATGTGCATAAATAAATCTTACTACTCAGTGATAAAAAGATAAGTAACCCATTTAAAAATGGGTAAAGAATCTGAATAGATATTTCTCCAAAGACAACATACAGTCAATAAGCACATGAAAATATGCTCAACATCATTAGCCATCAAGGAAATGCAAACCAAAACTGCAATGAGATACCACTTCATACCTAGTACCAGAATGATTATAATCAAGTAATCAGTTAATAAACAAGTGTTGGCAAGGATGTGGAGCAATGAGAACCCTCATACACTGCTAGTGGGAATGTGAAATGGTGCAGCTGCTTTAGAAAATATTTTGGCAGTTTCTTAAAATGTTAAAATTAGAGTTACCATATGACCCAACAATTTCACTCGTAGGTATATACCTAAGAGAAACGAAAGCATATGCCCATACAAAAACTCCTCCCCAAAAGTTCATAGCAGCATTCCTCAATAGCCAGAAGGAGCAACACCCAAATGTCCATCAACTGACAAATGAAAAAGCAAAATGTGGTATATCCATACAATGCAGCAACTCAGGGGTGCCTGGGGGCTCAGTTGGTTAAGCGTCTGCCTCCCAGGGTCCTGGGATCCAGCCCTGTGTGGGGCTCCCTGTTCAGTGGGGTGTCTGCTCCTCCCTCCCGCTTGTGCTCTCTCTCTCTCTCTCTCTCTCTCGCTCTCGCTCTCGCTCTCGCTCTTTCTCTCGCTGTCTCTCTCCCTTAAATAAATAAATAAAATCTTTTAAAAAAAAACACCAATGCAGTAACTCAGATGACCCTTAAAAATGTTATGCTAAGTGAATGGAGACAGTTACTACTTTAAAGATTTTTTTTTTTTTTATTAGGAAAGAGAGAGAGTGAGAGAGAGCAGGTCAGAGTGAGAAGCGGACTCCCCATGGAGCCAGGAGCCCGATGTGGGACTTGATCCCGGGACTCCAGGATCACGACCTGAGCCAAAGGCAGTCGCTCAACCAACTGCACCACCCAGGGGCCCCGACAGTTACTACTTTAAGTTAGTAGTTGCTCAAAGTAGATTAGGGGATGGAGATAAGCATTTTCGTAATGAAATAGAATAGGCTTGATTAGATTAGACAGATCAGATCTGATCTTTATGTCTCAGCTCAAGTGCCATTTCCTCAAGAAGTCTTCCCTAACTAGGTCAAATCCCCGCTCTCTTGGAACCTGTCCTTGATACCACTAATACAGCACACTTGGAAGTTTGGGTTTATTTGCATGATGATCGGATGGACATTGGGATCCCAGGGAATGACTATGAATGCACGGCATCTCCAGCACTTAGCACACAGTTGATGGCATATAGCAAGTTATTTGTAAATATCTGTTCAAGGAAGGAAAGAAACTGGTAAGTAGGGGATCAGAGTTATAGATGGAAACAACAGAGTAACTTATAAGGAAAGGAATAAAATGGGGGATGTCGATGAAGTCTCTAAAATAAAGATCTCTAAGACATTGTTTTTTAAACTGGGGGTCGCAACACACTAGTGAATTGCAAAAATGGTATACTAAGTTGTGGCCAGAATTTTTTAATGAAACGGAATAAAGTAGGTTAGAAAATATTGGAGGGGTGCCTGGGTCACTCAGTCTGACTCTGAATTTCAGCTCCTGTCATGATCTCAGGGACAGGAGACAGAGCCCAGCCATGCACTGGGCATGGAGCCTGCTTAAGATTCTCTCTCTTTCTCTCCCCGGCCCCTCCTCCCACTCTCCACCCCGACCCTCTCTCTCTCTCTAAAAGAAAAAGAGGAAAAAAGAAAATACTGGAGAATATAGCACATAGAAAAATTTTCATGAAACTTTTGTTTCAACAATATATAGTTATGTGTGTGTGTGTATATACACACACACAAACATACATACATGTACATGTGTGTGTTTTATGTCATGATTCTACTGCGTTTCAATTTTTAAAAATTGAGACACTCGTATACCATACCCTCTGGTTCAAACATGCATGGCTGTAATTCTTTTCTGAAGCACTCATCATTCTAGTAAATTGAGAATCACAGACTGTGAATATAAGACCTTTGGTGGTTTGTACTAGTAATAGCATAGCATTTTTAAAAAGTCATTTGTTAAGTACAAATTAAACATTAATTTCTCAAGTATAAATTGAACATTAATAGAATTTCTTAAGTATAAACATTAATTTGAGTTTTTAAGAGCAGGTTAAACAATGGTTGCAATCTCTATTAAGATGTTTTTCAGTGTCTAAAATGTATCAACAGTTTTGATTATTTCTAATCATTTATGATTAAGAAACCCGGGAAGCCAGTGTTTAGTTATGCGGCAAAATGCATGTCCTTAATTTAAGTTCTTTTACCACGGGTTATTTCAAAATGGTCTAATTGTAAGATTTCTTAGAATGTGTAAAACACATCAAATGTGCCTAACAATTCTTTGATTTGGGAGCTGTGTGGTGGGAAGCCCAGGGCCTTTGGAGCCACTCTGGCCTGCAAGGAATCCTGGCTTTGTCACTTACTGGTTGTTTGACATTTGACAAGTTGGCATATTGGGATCTTGGCTTCCTTGTCTATAAGACAAAGAAAATAACTTAGGTGGAAATTACCTTTTGTGGAGGTCAAAATTGGTCAACTATCAGCAATTTCATGTGGCTCAACCTAATGATTATCTTACAGGGTGGTTGTAAGGATCAAACGAGACAATATTTGTTTAGTACCTGGCACGATGCCTATTAAATGTTAGTATTCCCCTTGATAAAGGTGAAAAATACTAGTGTCATTGTTTAATTATCTCTTAAATTGGCAGCATACGCATTGGTCCATTGCACATTACATACTTATTTAATTTGTGTCTTGTTGCAGAAAGAATTTAAGTAGACTCTTTGCTACGTGGTACTAGGTAAATATTTGGACACTAGGGAATTTTTCTGTTTAGTTTTGTTTCCTTGATCATTTATGAGCCATCATTTGGTACTTAACTAGAATTTGATGAAACATTCAAGAGCCCAGTCTGGACTGTTCTTGTCCAAGAGTTTGTAACAAAGTCTTGTTTTGTACTTCTGTGACAGGTTGTTCTTTCCTGGGAGCCAGCCCCATGCGTGGTGTCTGGTGAATATTTGACAACAGACTCTCTGGAAGCAAGGCTGTGTGGGTGATGGTGGACCTAAGATGCAGCATTGGCCAATTTCCATGCAAAAACTTCCGTCACCATCACTGCTGACTTCAGGCCAGCAACTTCACATCACTGGATGCACAGTTGGGAAGAGGTGAGCGCAGTGAGCTCCTCTGAGCTAGAACCAAGATGCTCCGGGCCCACTGCTGGCCCCAGGACACGTGAAACCCACCCCGAGGGCCATGCTCTGTAGACTGGAACTGAGTGTGCATGTGGAATTTTTCAATTATATTTATGTAGCTAATAAAGACTTTCCACAATTACTATTTTTGAAAAACACAACTGCACAGAAAAATTGCAGAAGTGGAACAAAAATAATAATTACAACATTTATCATTATCCTACATCTGTATGACACCTTCTCATTAAATTACTTTTCTGGATGAGACAGCCTGCAGGGTTTTGCTCTTCTTTTGTCCTTTGGTCAACCTATTCTTTTTTTTTTTTTTTTAAGATTTTATTTATTTATTTGACACACACAGAGAGATCACAAGTAGGCAGAGAGGCAGGCAGAGAGAGAGGAGGAAGCAGGCTCCCCACTGAGCAGAGAGCAGATGCAGGGCTCGATCCCAGGACCCTGAGATCATGACCTGAGCTGAAGGCAGAGGCTTAACCCCCTGAGCCACCCAGGAGCCCCTGGTCAACCTATTCTTTTAATGACTAAAATACTAAGTAAGTATTCTCCCCAAGAAGTACCATGTAGTTTTATTTATTGTCTCTCTTGATGATCTTACTGGCTCAGATCTTGGGAAACTCCTTTTTAGTGGGATTGTAAAATTCAACATCAATTTTTTTTTTTAATGTGAAGGAATGTGAATCACAGTTGGGGGAATTGCTGAGGCAATGGATCGTTTTATGAATGATGTATTTTAAGATTTAAAAAATGCTTCTGCAGATAAAAGATTTTACTCTAAACCAGGGATACTAAATGGGAAGTGGGATTGTCCTGGGGTAGGAGTGGATTTAAGAAATCGATGGTGGCATTTATGTTGTTGTTGTTACAATGATTGGGGAGCACTGTTGACAATTAAAGGGTGGGGCCAGAGATACTAGAACCGAAAATCATCCCAAGTTCTGAATGACCTTCAGCTCTCCTTTCACGTAGGTGAAAATAAACACCTAATTTTCCAGGACAGCAAGCACAGTATAAACTGAAGGATGCTTGCCTCTAGTTTTGCTTAGAATTTTCCCAAAGTTGTTCGCCATGTTGAGAAGTCATAGCACCATGTGCGCTACTGATGTCGTCATCTGAGTTGCCGCTAAGGTCCACCCATATCAGTCTTGGCCTTGAGCTGTCGCTCACACTGATATTATAATGTAAGCATTTGGCTACTTTATTTTGTCTTCTAGGTTTGCCATGCCTGAGAGTTTCTCTTTTCAGGTGCATGTTATTTTATTATATATGACTTTCTTTTTATTCGTCCTTTCTGCCACGGTATTATTATTATTATTATTATTTTACAATTATGCATAGTATATGTATGTGGTGTCCCTTCTGGGTTTCATTTCAGGTTAGTACAGGAGGGCTACTGAATATATGTTATTGAAGGAATCATTGGGTCTGAGACCCAATAACTAATCTAAATAACTAATCCTTAGCATAATGTGACAGTACCATTTTTGTTTCCAAGGTCCCCAGCATACCTCCCTACAGATTGTTGAACTCTGCTGCAGTCATTACCATTTGTGGCCCAAAAGAACAGTTTTATCCATTTTCTTTTTTCCCTCCTTTTTTCCTTCCTAGCATCAGCAGAGGCGGTGGCGTTACCGCCACTGCCCACAGTGGCGTCTGCAGCCCATCATGAGAAAAAGCCATCACCTGCTGAATTGTATCCATTTTCTTGAGCAGTGCTTATGGTATTGTCGTTCTTGTGCCCTCCTGGAGAAGGACGCACTCAGAAAGTCCAGTGGATCAAATATTACGGCAGTTGCCACATGAGGCGAACCTCACTTTCCTTGAGTTTCAAATTTGTCCCCCAGCAATGTGGAGGCAGGCATCAGCAAGCACCTCCGTTTTGTCTCCTGCCCTACACAGTGGCCATAAACACCCCGGTATGAAAATAAGCACTTAGTGCTGTGCACACAGTATCAAAAAATAAATATATACTTTGAGCTGGATTCAAATATGAACCTACAGGTCATGTTGTCAACACAGTGAAGAAGAAAAAAAAAATGCACCATCCGTGAATAAACCTGTAATGAGTATGCAGGGCTCACCTTTGGCAACATTGCAGAGCTGCTGGCCTGTTTCGAGCGCTTGTATCTTCTTTCTCAGGTGCCCTTGCCTTTCCCTCAGCACCTCTCGTGAGGGCAAGCCTAAGGCTCTCAGTCCATGTGGAGTCAGCAGGTGTTTTTTTTTTTTTTAAAGATTTTATTTATTTATTTGAGATAGAGACAGTGAGAGAGAGCATGAGAGGGGAGAAGGTCAGAGGGAGAAGCAGACTCCCCGTGGAGCTGGGAGCCCGATGTGGGACTTGATCCCAGGACTCTGGCATCATGACCTGAGCCAAAGGCAGTGGCTTAACCAACTGAGCCACCCAGGCGCCCTCAGCAGGTGTTTTGAGCTAATTTTTTTTAAACATTTTTTAAAGGGTTTTTTTTTTTTTTTTTTTTTTTTTAGATTTTATTTATTTATTTGACAGGGAGAGAGAGAGATCACAAGTAGGCAGAGAGACAGGCAGAGAGAGAGGGGAAGCAGGCTCTCTGCTGAGGAGAGAGCCTGATGTGGGGCTCGATCCCAGGACGCTGAGATCATGACCTGAGCTGAAGGCAGAGGCTTTAACCCACTGAGCCACCCAGGCACCCTGAGCTAATTTTTTTTTTTAAGATTCTATTTATTTATTTGTCAGAGAGACAGAGAGTGTGTGTGCGTGTGCACACGCACAAGCAGGGGGAGCAGCAGGCAGAAGCAGAGGGAGAAGCAAGCTCCCCGCTCAGCGGGGAGCCCGATGTGGGGCTCGATCCTGGGACCCTGTTATCATTATCTGAGCCAGAGGCAGACACTTAACCCACTGAGCCACCCAGGCACCCCTTAAGCTACTTCTGCTGTATGCCAGGCAATGTGGTAGGCACGATCAAATCCTTGTCTGATTTGAAGGAGTCTCCCTGTCAGAAGGAAAGGGTGCAGATACACTTTTTCCCTACTAACTCTAGGATTATTTTAGAGAAGACGGGCTCTTTCTGACAATCAGAATACTGGTTATCCTGGACAGGCAGAAGGGACTGGGAAGGGGCATGAGGGTTTCTGGGGAGCTGGTAATATTATGTGTTTCTATTTTTTAATTGTGGTAAAAAAATACATATCATAAAATTTACCATCTTACCTGTTTTTAAGTGTGCAGTTCAGTAGTGTTAAGTGCATGTATTCCCATTGTTGTGAAGTAGGGCTCCAGAACTTTTTCATCTTGTGAAACTGAAACTCTGTACCCATTAAATCATAACTCATTTTTCCTATCCCCAGCCCCTGGTAACCACCATTCTACTTTCTATTTCTATAAATTTGACTACTCTAGGTCCCTTATACAGGTGGAATCATACAGCACTTACCCTTTGGTGACTGGTTTATTTCACACAGTTATGATGGCCTCCAAGGTTCATCCACACATTATAACGTGTGACAGGATTTCCCTCCTAATATTGTATTGCTTGATCTGAGTGCTGGTTCACTTTGGGAAAATTCATCCAGCTGTGCATTTATTAACTGGACACACTTCTGTATGCATGTTCTACTTCCAAAAAGGACTTTATTTTAAAAATTAGGTGGAAATGAAATTTAAGTCATTACTACCATTTCTACTAAGCTATTAGTAACTTGTGTTAACGTTTCCCAGAGGTGTTTTAGAAGGACCAGTTAGAGAAGGCAATGCTTAACTCAAAGGGTTTGATCTTGTGATTAAGAAAAATTTAGCCTTTTCTTGAATGTCTTGTCTTCAAGTCCAGAGTTGAATGCAAATCTTGTCACATTGGCTATTTCCCAGAGAGCTGAGTGACAGAATAGGATAGCCTAAGATGAAGGTGTGTGGGGTTGCAGGCAGGAAGGGCAAGGGACTTCCTCCAAAGACCTAGTGCCTGGTTGTGACTTATCTTGTCAGTTTTCATCTGAAGAAATGTTGATGCGTATAAATAGGGGTTGCCATTAAAAGTACTGCATCTGGGGCGCCTGAGTGGCTCAGTCGTTAAGCGGCTACCTTTGGCTCGGATCACGATCCCAGGGTCCTGGGATCGAGCCCCGCATCGGGCTCCCTGCTTCACTGGAAGCCTGCTTCTCCCTCTCCCACTCCCCCTGCTTGTGTTCCTTCTCTCGCTATCTCTCTCTCTCTCTGTCAAATAAATAAACTCTTAAAAAAAAAAAAAGTACTGCATCAGTACTGGGGGGAAAAACGAATTCCTGAACACTCTGCCCTCCCCATTCATCAAAGCAAAAGCATCCAAGATTCATTCAAAGTGAATGAAGGCATTTGTTCTGGAAGAGTTGGCCTTGTCACACAATTTCTGATTTGCTTTGAAGCCCTGCAGTTAAACCCTTCTAATTCTGGGTCAATAGAAGGGATAATCAGGCTTGATCAATGAAAGTTCTCAGGCTCATTGTTTAAAAAATTTTTAAATTGCAAGTACACAATAAGGATTAAATGACAAAATGACTCAAGGCTGAAGTTTTGCAAGGCCCTTTTTAATGATTTGTTTTTTTTTTTTTAATGATTTGTTTTTATTTTTTATTTTATTTTTTTTTTTTTAAAGATTTTTATTTATTTATTAGATAGCGAGAGACTGAGAATGAGAGGGGAGAAGGTCAGAGGGAGAAGCAGACTTCCCGCAGAGCCGGGAGTCCGATATGGGACTCGATCCCGGGACTCCGGGATCATGACCTGAGCCGAAGGCAGTTGCTCAACCAACTGAGCCACCCAGGCGCCCTAATGATTTGTTTTTAAATCAGAAGTATAGTTGCATGCAGTTAAAGGCAAATGTCCTTTAAACAGTTTGTTAATAGACATAGGTAAACTGTATGTTCTATGATCTTTTTACATCATTAATTGCTTAGTAAGCTTTTCTTTCATAGAGTGTTTGAAGTAAACTTTGGCCTAGCTCAGGTCAGGTTATCACAAAACTTTAAAACAGTGAAGACTGGATATATTACATGGAAGCTGTATCCGTGACTGTTATCAAGTGGCTATGTAGAATCTTGGTTGATCCTTTTTATGGCTTTTATGAAACTGTCAGTAGCCCTGACCTGTATGTCCTTGGACAGTTTCCTTATGTGTCTGTGCCTTAACTTCCTCATCTGTAAAATGAAGGGGTGGACCAGATGATCTCGAGCCTCCAAGCTCTAAAACATCATGACTAGATCACTCTAAAGGTGTGTCCATCTCAGGGATCAGTGACTTAGCACAACTTACCTAGAGCTTTCCTGGGTAGGGATGCTTATCATTTTAAGGAATAAAGGTAAGAAGAGTATAGAAAAAGTGTTTTCAGTTGCTTCTTGTCCCCTCAGAAATCTTTCATGGGTAAAGAATCAGAACTTGGGAGAAAACCCAGAACACCCATAAAGCAATAATGTCTAGAAGAGACCAAGAATCGGAGAACTGAAACGCAGTTACTACAGGAGGAGTAGAGGCCACGAGAGAAAAACACGCCCGTCTTTGCTTCCTCAAAAAACCAGATTGTGCCTGCTGGGAACAAGAGAATCACTCCCTGCTAGGACATCGAGTGCTGCCAGAGGTAATATCTGCTGTTTGAGTCCCATAACTGTCGGGAAAAGCATGTAATGGCAACTGTGACACAAGGTGAGAGACCGTCCCCCCGGCCAGCGAGTGTCCCCCCTGTCCCCAGCTCTGCACCTGGAGGGTCAGGCTGTCTCATGTCCAGAATGTTCATACCCATTAAGTCAAGTGTTTTAAGAAGCAAATTATTTGGATCATGAAACTCTTTTTGCTTCCACATCTATCTATTGCCAAATATTTGTGCAGTTTCTGAACATTGTTGTACAAATTAGAAATGTATCTAAGAATGTTCAGCCACAGCTTCTTGCTAAGACTCTTCCACATGAGACAGCTTGTGACCATCCCCTCAGCCAGCTTCTCAAGAAAATGACAGCTTGGAAGGGAAACTTGCATCTGGGAGGGTAGACTCAGGCATCAAACAAGGCAAGGTCCCTTCAACTGCTTCGCCAGCTTTGTTCCTTCCCCACGCCATGGCTCTGCCTTCCTCACTGAGGGGACAGAAATCTGGAAAGGTGTCCTAAGCGCCCTGGAGGACTGTGTCTGTGTGGACGCTATGGAGTATATGTGTATACTCGAGGACAGACTCACCAAAGCTAATTGACACAGGGGTCTAGGAGAAAGAGAGATGTGATGTGGTCAGTATTGTGATGCATACAGAGTGTGTATGGTGTGTGATCTTTTGTAGCAAAGTTCAGGATTTGTTCCAGAAAACTTGGCAAAAATTTTACCCTCTGAGGCGTAGGAGGTGTGGTGGGCTGAAGAATGTCCCCCCCCAAAGATGGCCACCTGTTTATCCCCAGAACCTGTGACTATGTTATTTCACATGGCTAAAGGGACTTCGAAGGTAATGGTTAAGCTAACGGTCTTGAGACAGGGAGATGATTCTGGATTATCTGGATGGGCCCAGTGTCATTACAAAGGTTCTTATCGGAGGGAAGCTTCTAGAAAGCAGAAAAGGCACATACTTTTTCCTTCAGAGCTTTCAGAAAGAATGTAGCTGTGCTGATTCCTTGATTTTAGGACTTCTGACCTCTAGAACTGTAAGAGACTAAATTTTTGCTGTGTTAAGCCACTAAATTTGTGGCAATTTGTTACAGCAGCAATAGGAAACTAATGTAGGAGGATTTAGGAGGGTGTTTTCAATTCAGCGAGAGTGCTTTGGTGAGTGTTGGGGTGATGGCGGCTGGGAATATTCAGAGAGTCAGTTACTATACCGGGTTTTCTTGGGAGCCTGCTGTCAGCTCGGAACTGAGACCTCAGTGGCGGACAAATAGACGTGGGCTCTGCCAATATGGAACTTCGAACCACAAGAGGAAGACTGGCATTCAACCAGAGATTGCTGTTAATTAACTCAGGTATGCAGTGTGCTCCAAAGTACTTCATGACTCTCTGAGAATGATTAAAAGGAGATCTACTCCTTCTGGATGGTCAGGGAAGTTTTCCCTGAGGATATGATGTTTAAGGCAGACTCCAAGGATAAGCAGGAATGTGCTGTCTCAGGTCAGAAAGGAGCCCCGCAGAAAGATGGAAGAGCTTTTCCAAAAGCTGTAGGCAGTCAAAGTGTTGTGTTTAAAAAGTTAAACTAAGTCTATAATGTTGGAGCCAACAGAATAAGGGCTAGTGCTGTACAAGAAAAGATGGAGGGGTAACTAGGGGCTAGGCTAGGCAGCGCCTTCTAGGCCACTGAAGGACAGTGGTATGTCCATATTTATACTTTTAAAGATCACTTAGGCTATAGTGGATGAAAGAATCGATTGAGGAGCAAGAGAAGATACCAAGAGACCAGTTAAAAGGACACTGGGTAAAAAGTAAGGTAGCCCTGGCCAGATTGGTGGCAGTCGGGATGGAGAGAAACAGAAGGGTTCAACAGATAGATAGATATATAGGACAGAGAAGGATTTGATGATTGATGGAGTGTGAGAGGTGACAGAGAGAGAGGTGTTAAGGACGACGCCTATGTTCATACACAAGCAACCCGGTCAGCAGAACTTCGATTTTCTAAGGAAGGGAACAATGCTGGAAGAGAAGAATTTTGGTGGGAAGATTGGGAGTGTGACAAACCTTGAAAGGATCACTGAGACATTCAGACGGAAATGTCAAGTAGGCATTTGCATACTCAGGAGCAGGAGATTTAAATTTAGGAGTCAGAACTTAAGTAGTAAATGAAGGCCTGGGGATAGTGGAGGTTGTCTGGGGAGGGAGGAGCTGGTAAGCTGGTAAGAGGAGGGCCTAGGAATCTCAAAGGAAGCAGAGGTTAGAGAAAAGACCAGGAAGTGACTAGAAAGCAAGGAGAAAAACAAGGAGGGCGTGGAGCCACTGAACTGAAAGGAAAAGAGAGTTTTTCAAAAAGGAGGGAGTGGCCCATGAGGTCAAGAAAAATAAGGGCTAAAAAGTATTCCTTGGACACAAAGATCATTGGTGACCTCAGTATGAATTTGGTGTGGTGGAGGAAAGGGGACAGAATCCAGGAACTGTCATCTTGTCTAAGTGTTTCTGGCAGACGCTAGTCAAGGCAAGGTTTTTAGGAAAAGCTAGGAACTAGTGAGAAATCCTGTGGGAAACTTGTCCGTGCGCGCTGGAATTGTGTGCACCGCTGCGCATGCGCACGCGTACCAGTACTTTGCCCTTCCAGAAAGACAGCCGTAGGTGGTGGACAGGGCTCCAGACTCCCGGGGCCTTAACTGTATCTCCTTGTTCACTTGTCACCTTGGCCAGAATCACTCCACCACTCCTTTCTCTTAGCCTTCTGGTCCTTGCCAGCAGCCATCCCCGTCTCCATTCTTGGTTATTCTGAGACTGGACCCATGAACTCACCCTCTCATTCTCTTTCTTCCTTTGTTTTCCTAGTATTGGAGAGATTTTGTGTCTCCAGGGCATCTGAGTGAATTGACATTTCAGAGCAATTGTTTCTTATTCAGTGTCTACTCCGTGGTTCTTCGTGGAACATGGCCAGTCCTGTGAGCAGACAAACAAAAATAGCATATTAGGTGAGTGACTTCATGGAGAAGTGTGAAGTACAAGTCTCCTCCCTTGTGAGAAGCTGGGAAAGCTATTGGAAGAGCCCAAGAGTTGCTCCAGGTTGAAGATTCAAATAATGGTAAGACAAAATGTTCTTCTATTCTTAATTGTCTACTAAAATCGAGCTTACGTATAATTCAGACAGAATTCCCTGACCATGACTTGAGGTACATATAAGAGTCCAACCTCCTCCACCTTTATGAGGCAACAGAGCATAAGAATGGGAACAGGTGTTCCTCAGGTTATGCTGCCAAATAAAACTTGACTCAAGACCAAAGTGACTTTTCTCACTGAAACCACAGCAACAACAGGAATCCTGAGAAGGAAGGCACACACACCCACACAGTGAGAGAATGAAGCCATTTTGAGGGAAAGGAATAAAAGAAGAAAAGGGTTATACAAGGAGAAACAAAATACAGCTCTGACTCATGCAATAGGCTTGAGTGGTGAAAAAATAATTGGAGAATAATATCAGAGTTCTGAACTTGGCTTTGAACATGAACATAGCTTTTGCTTGCACAATCAGGGGTAGTTGTTCCCCCTCTTCACTATTTCCCTCACCCTTCAGGTTAGGAAATTATTCCCTTGAGTAAAACTTCATTATTTTCTCTTGTTTTCTGGGAAAGTGCTTGTGCTACTCTTCCCGGAGGATCTATTGAATAAGTTAGTAGCTGATGAAAGATAGCAGCAGGTGACTACATTGGCATTGATAAATAATTGAGTATTGTGGTTAGAGTTCTTCTCAGAGACTCATGATCTTTTTTCTAGAGATCAGCTGAAGTCCAGCCCTCTCACTTTATATATGAGGAACCGGGCATGGAAAGATGAAGCGATTTTCCCAAATCCACAGAGCTACTTAGCGGCAGATCTAGCCCTAGGACTTTGGGGTCAGGCGTCTACTAGGCTACGCCATCCTGCTCAAATGTATCAAACAGCCACAGTCCCCACAATTGAAGGCTTCCCTGGGGCAGGCGGGTACCATATCCACGTCTCATAACAAATCTCTAATGGAGGCTTTATCACTCCCATTCCCCGGTGAGAAAACCGAAGCTCAAAGAGGTTAGCTAACTCACCTAAGACAACACTGTCGGTACATAGTAGAACTGCCTAATCTTGTGGGAGACTAAGTAGGGATTACCAGTATCTAGGGCTGATCCTCCACCTCTGTGGGGACAGGTGACGGCCTGCCTGGTGTCACAAGGAATGCCCAAAGGCCCACACAACCAAAATTATTGATCCAGCTCCTTGGCTATGCTGCCTAAAGGTTGAACTTGGAGTCCCTGCTAGGAAAGAGCAGAGTCTTGAGAGAATGGGGTGCTGAACAGTTATGTTTTCTTGGGAAGGGAGGCTATGCGGAGCAAAGGGGAACTTTTCAGTCTGAGTAGGATGATATTTGTCAAGTGGAGATGGGGTGGGGGGAAGGGTTCTCTGGAGAGAGAACAGATCCTGTCCAGGTGCGAAGGGTATCTGGAATGAGGCTGGATCTTTGAGTCCCTGACTGGGCGGAGGTATTTATGGAATTCGATAGCACGCATTTCTAGAACCTGATCAGTACGCCGTGACTGTACTATTTTCAAAGGGGCTCCATCATTACATAGAACTGAATTAATTGTAATCCTGGGCTTAAGACACACAGGTTCACGCATGGCTCTGCTCTCTCTTTAAATAAATACATAAACAAATGTGAGCATTCGCAAATCCAACATCCACATGAAAAACTAGAGCAGTCACTGAAGCTGTGTGACAATACCAAGTTTTGAGGAGGAGGACCGAACCTCTTATTCATCCCTAGGAGTATAAATGAGATTAATAAATTTGCATTAGTTTGTAGTCTTAAACATTCTCATGGAATCTATAAACCCATCCGAAAAATCACATTCACAACAGCACTGCTTGTTTGTAAATCATGGGGCTAAGTGGCACATCTTTCTTCCCGCT
This sequence comes from Nasua narica, assembly GCA_028533885.1. Lineage (NCBI taxonomy): Eukaryota > Metazoa > Chordata > Mammalia > Carnivora > Procyonidae > Nasua > Nasua narica. The sequence goes on from CM052801.1 coordinate 17,315,264, forward strand.
ACATCGAAAAGTAGCGACAAATACAGGAATCTTTCTTTTTTGAGTGGGGAAGGTCGAGCTCTTCAGCAGCACCCGCCCACAACCCCTTTCCAAGTTACAGTTAGGCGAAAAGGAAGGCAGTACTGTCTCTCTTGTCACCGGTCATGTGTTGGTTGAATTGCCACCCAGGACTAGGGAGGTGTAGTCCTGTTTTTTGAGGCTTATCTGTGTAAGCGATTTGAGTTTTAGAGAACTCATCTGCTTGCATTTGTTTGGCATCGCTTCGTCTTCTCATGTAGGTCTTCAAGTCATGGCAGAGACAGAAGCCTTGGCAACTGAATCGCGCCCTGAACATTATTCCAGTGCTGGATTTCCTGGCTCTGCTACATGTCAGTGGATGGCCATGGGCAAATTCCTGAACTTGTCTGGGCCTCAGGTTTCTCATCTCTAAGTGGGTAAATTCACGTGTGCCTTGTGGGGCTGCCGTAAGGATTCAAAGAGGGGACTGCCCCTAACCAGCCTCGAAACAAAGGAGCCCAGCAGCAAATGTTAGCTCCCTGTGCCATAGAAACAGGGGTGTAAGGGACACCTCGCCATATACCTGGCACAGCACTTATCGGAATTTAGCGTGATCCCCAAATGCGAGGCACAGATGTAATTTTACATTTTCTAGAAGCCACACTTAAAAATAAACAAACAAAAAAAACCAAATGAAATTAATTTTAATAATATATCTGATTTGACCAATTTAACTGATGTGTCTAACATGGTGTCATTTGAACATGTAGTCAGTATAAAAATTATGGATGAGATAGTTTATATTCTTTTTTTTTTTCTTTTTTGGCATACTCAGTCTTTGAAATCCCGAGTGAATTTTACACTTACAACACGTCTCAGTTCGGATCGGCGCATTTCAAGGGCTCAAGAGCCCCACTCGGCTAGTGGTGTTGAATTGGGCAGTGCAACTTTAGCACTTCTAAGGGGATTGACTCTCTTTAGATTTTGAAATCTGGCCTCTTCAGTTTTATTCTAGTGCACATTTCCAGTGGTGGGAGGTGATTGACCCCATTCCTTTTCCTTTAATATCGCTAATTTATAGTTGCCTCATTGATGGGGATGCAGGTCAGGTTATCCTAGAGCAGGGATCCCCAGTCTCCTTGGGAGACATGACTGTTTTTCTTTTCCTTAAAGGTTTCAAACCTCCAGAAACTTAGGATAATTGGAGGGAAGGGAAGGTGGAAAGAGTTGAGGCTGACAGTAAAACTCCAGCACCCTGGAGAAGAGTCCTTCCTGGACGCTACACAATCCTCCTCGACGGAAGGAAGTCTTAGTAACTTCAGAACTGACTCAAGTTTGCTGCCGGGTTCACATTCGGTGGTCGTGATGGTTGGGGTTGGGGGAGGCTGCACCTTGGCCAACAGCTCGGATGGATGAGGGCTGTGCTCAACTTGCCGACATGAGAAATGCCAAGTTTTCCAGATAACAGGTGGCACCTTAGATGTCAGAGTCCACTGCAAATAATGGTTCATGCTCAGTTAATTATGAACACTAAGCAAATATTAATAGAAACTGATAAGATCATGATTTGTATGAAAATGGAAGAGCAGTAGATTCTGATGTGTTGCTATATAATTGACTTTCATCTTTTGGGGTCAAGAGAACTGAATAAGGCCATTCATGTTACCTATTCTGGGTTCATATTTTTGGATTGTGTTCCCACCCAGAGACTCCAGGGATTTCCTAAATGTCAACCTAACCATGGTATCACTCAAAACACTCTTTGGCGGTTCTTGTATTATTGGCATTTTACTCTGTTGCCTTCCAGAATTTTTCCATGAAGTTTTGATGATCTCTTTGTAGCTGAGCTCAAATTTAATACATCATTTTATATCTTGCTTTTACCCACTTATAATATTTGCATTTTACATGTTCTCACATAGACTTCACACAACACATTTTTAATGATAGTCTAATGGTCCACTGAGTCCTTGTGCCATGATTTACTTAACCATTTTCCATGATTGTCTTTTCCTTCTGGATGTTATATGATGTAATTTTGTTTCATAACTTGTGCATAGGAAAAAGCACGTTTCTTTATTTTTTAAAAATAAGATTAAATCTGGGTTTGAATTCCCATGTGCGGGGCTGGAAAGACACCCAACAGCAGGAGCTCGTCCCATGTGTGTGTGCACGTTATCTGGAGAGCCACTTAGTATGATGGCTCTGATACTTTTGACTCCAAGCAACACAAATCTACCTCACCTGGCCTAAACCGTAAAGGACATGTACTGGCCTGTATGACTGGCACTTCAGAGGAAGCTTGATGACAGCATTATCAACGACCCGGTTTCTTTTCATTTCCGCTCTGCTCTCTACAAAGTCAGCTTCACCCTGGTCACAAGATGGTTGTCAGCTGATGCTACATGCTTACTTGCATTCACTCAGAGATGGGGAGAAGGTAGAAAGATAACAGAGGCATGTATTTCATTACTACAGGGGCGCCTGGGTGGCTCAGTCGGTTAAGTGTCTGTCTTCGGCTCAGGTCATGATCCCAGGGTCTTGGGATCGAGCCCCACATCAGGCTCCCTGCTCAGGGAGCCTGCTTCTCACTCTCCCTCTGCTTCTCCCCCTGCTTGTGCTCGCTCGCTCTCTCTCTCTCTGTCAAATAAATAAATAAAATCTTAAAAAACCACATTACTACAAACAAAGGAGGCTCTTCCCTCTCCTCCTGCCTCCAGCACAAATTCACTACATGGGCAATAAACAAAAGTGGGGGTAGTTCCCAAGAGAAGAGGGAATGAATTTACAGAGATTACCCAAATGTCTCAAATCTTCCAACTTCTGTTTTCAGTCCTGCTATACAAACACAGCACAGTAGCCCAAAGCCCAGAACTCAAGTCTCCATTGTCTTTTAGGTCAGGGAAGATCAGCTACCTCTCCAAGAGGTACAAAAACAAAACAGATTTAATTTCTTCATAGATTTTCCTGTCACGCCGTTTCTATGCTTAAAATCTTTTCTGACGTCCTTTTGGTGGAAGAGAAAGACTACCCGTAGTAGAATGAAAACCATCCTTTGTTGGAAACGAAAGGACCAGGATAAATGGGCTTGAAAAAGATTTGTACTATCCAAAGTAGTTTGTCAAAAAAAAAAAAATCATGAATCTGGGCACTTGGAAAAATAGAGCTACTGTTTCAAATAACACTCATCTTCACAGTCTTAACTCCCCACTCTTCAAACCAAAAGGTGGGCTGGTGAGTGTTGGACAGAGTCAAAATTTCCTTCAATAGGTTAATGGGCAAATAAATTGTGCTCCCTCCAAACAATGGAATATTATTCACACCTAAAAAGAAATGAGATATCAAGCCACAAAAAGACGTGGTTGAACCTTAAATGCATATTACTAAGTGAAAGAAACCAATCTGAAAAGGCTGTATGATTCCAAGTATACGACATTCTGGGAAAGGTAAAATTATGGAGATAGTAAAAAGATCAACGCTTGCCAGTGGTTAGCAGGGAGGGATGTGTAGGCAGAGTATAGAGAATTTTTAGGGCAGTACATTTGTCCAAAGCTACAGAATGTACAGCACCAGGAGTGAATAGTAAAATGTGGGCTTTGGTTCATAATGGTTCATAATGATGTGTTGATGTAGGTTCCCTGATTTTAGCAAATATGCCAGTCCTCTGTGGATGGCAGTGGTGGGGGAGGCTGTGTGTGGGGGTGGTGGGGAGACGGGGTATGTGGGAACTCCCTGTAGTTTCCACTCCATTTTGCTGTGAGCCTAAAAAATGCTTTATTTTTTTTTTTAAAGATTTTATTTATTTGAGAGAGAAAGAGTGAGAGAGCATGAGAGGAGAGAAGGTCAGAGGGAGAAGCAGACTCCCTGAGGAGGTGGGAGCCTGACGTGGGACTCGATCCTGGGACTCCAGGATCATGACCTGAGCCAAAGGCAGTTGCCTAACCAACTGAGCCACCCAGGTGCCCTAAAAAATGCTTTAAAAAACAAAGTCAATTTTGGGACACCTGGGTGGCTCAGTTGGTTAAGGATCTGACTGTTGGTTTTGGCTCAGGTGATGATTTCAGGGTCGTGGGATCCAGCTTCACATCTGCTTAAAATTCTCTTCCTCTCCTTTTCATTCTGCCCCTCTCCCCACTCATGCAAGTGTGCACTCTCTCTCCGAAATAAATAAAGGTCTTAAAAATATTTTTAAAAATTCAAACTAAATAAAGTCTATTTTAAAAATGCAGGCTGGGATCAAAGAAGGTGGAATTGAGAGTCAGGAGACGTGGATTCACGTTCGGATTGTCATGTACAAGCTGTGTGATCGTAAATTAGTTTAACCTTTCTCCGACTTAGTTCACTCACCTGTAAAATGAGGATATAGTTCCTCCATCAGATTTACGTGAATAGACAAACATAGGTCCTTTCACAGAGCACACGGTAGGCGCTTTTACAATATGTCAGTTGAGAGTAAAGAGAGAAGGAGGGAAACGCAAGGAGACCAGGAGTTCATAGCCAAGTCAAATGCCAGCGGAGGTGTTTTCTAACAAGATCCATCGGCAAGTGATTGATGAGGAGACGATCAGGGGTTATTTTCCCCCCTCATCTATTCCACTTCACTTGGACTTTTGGCTTTATCAATTTATGATTTAATAAAATGCCTATTATTGCTTCAATTACTCCGAATACTACCCTTGCCTTTGTTCCTCATTGGGAGCTGACAGGAAGGAATGTAATTTGGGGTAGTTTTATTGTAACTATTGCTGGTTTTCTTTTATTTAAAAAATATCTGTTGCGGACCTAATGAGTGGTACTGACGCCAGACACGGCATCGAAGCAGCGGAGAAGTTAGACTTGGGCTCAGCCATCACAGGTATTGTGTCTAGGGTGGAAGAGAGACCTTTATGAAATTCGAACAGTTTAAGTGTTACAGTGAGAAGTACAGGGAATCAAGAACAAATTGGGGAACAAATTGCCTTCCTGGTCAGGGAAGGCCTCCTTTGTTTTTGAAGTGATGCAGCTACTGACATCTTCTGGAACAGGGAGCTGGGTGAGAGTGCATAGGGTAGGACGGCAGTTCTCGCACTTGAACGTGAGTCAGAATCACCCCTGAGGCATGGAGAAGAATTGACTATTACTGCATGACAAAGTATCCCAAAACCGAATAGCTGGGAACAATGAACATTTATTACACCAAACTGTGAGAGTTTTTGCGGGTCAGAAGTCCAGGAGCCATGTAGCTGACTGGTTTTGGCTCGGAGCCTCTCACAAGGTTCCAGTCCAGGTGCCAGCGGAAGAATCTGCTTCCAGGCTCACTCCGCTGGGCTTGCCCACAGGGCTGCCTCGCAGCGTGGCGGGGCTTCTGAGTGAGAGAGAGACAGACAGACAGACAAATAGGAAGGGAGAGAGAGAAAAACCCCAAGAGGGAAGTCAGTCTTTTTTTTTTAATGTTCACATTTTTTTTAATAATACATGTTCTTTAAAATGTTCAGGAGTTATTCTGTGGCTATGAAGAATTTTTATTTAATATCATATATTTTCTTTGAATATGCTTTATTTTGCATTTTGTAACCAAAAGGTACTGCTTTCTCCCGTTTTATTGACATATAATTGACATATAACATTGTATAACTTTAAGGTGTATAACATAATGATTTGGTATATGTATATATTGCCAGATGATTGCCACAATATATTTAGTTCACATCCATCAACTCACATAGTTACAATTCTTTCCCCTTTCCATAAGAACTTTTAACAACTCTTAACTTTCAAAGATCCTAGTTATAAGTTAAAATAAGTTCTCGGATATAATGTACAACATGATGACCATAATTAATACTGTATTATATAATTGGCTTTATTTTTTTCAAACAGTTTCAGATTTACAGCAAAAATTTTTTTTTAAAGATTTTATTTATTTATTTGACAGAGAGATCACAAGTAGGCAGAGAGGCAGGCAGAGAGAGAGGGGGAAGCAGGCTCCCCGCTGAGCAGAGAGCCCAATGTGGGGCTCGATCCCAGGACTCTGAGATCATGACCTTAGCCGAAGGCAGAGGCTTTAACCCACTGAGCCACCCAGGCGCCCCAGATTTATAACAAAATTGAGAAGATAGTACACAATGTTTCCATATGCCCTCTACTCCATTTCCCCTCCTATTAATATCTTGCCTTATATAGTAGATTCATTAAATTTGAGAACAAACATTGATATATTATTATTAAACATATTTGGTCCAAAGTTTATCTTTTATTAAGAATTCTGTAGTTTTAGATGGGATCAGGAAGGAGACAAACCATAAGAGACTCCTAAACTTATGAAACAAACTGAGGGTAGCTGGTGGGTAGGGGGCGTAGGGATAGGGTGGCTGGGTTATGGACATTGGGGAGGGTATGTGCTATGGTGAGTGCTGTGAAATGTGTAAGCCTGATGATTCACAGACATGTACCCTGGGACAAATAATACATCATATGTTAATAAGAAAAAAGAATTCTGTAGTTTTGGGGCACTTGGGTGGCTCAGTCAGTTAAGTGTCTGCCTTCGGCTCAGGTCATGGTCCTGGGGTCCCGAGATTGAGCCCCGCGTCAGGCTCCCTGCTTAGCAGGAAGCTTGATTCTCCCTCTCCCTCTGCCTGCCGCTCCCCCTGTTGGTGCTCTCTCTCTCTGTGTCACATAAATAAATAAATAAAATCTTAAAAAAAATTCTGTAGTTTTTATTTAGTGTTCTTTTATCTGTTCCAGAATCCCATTCAGGATAGCATGTTATATTTAGTTGTCATGCCTCCTTAGGCTCCTCTTGATTGTCACGGTTTCTCAGATGTTCCTTGTTTTTAATGACCTTGATAGTTTGAGGAGTACTGGTCAGGTATTTGTAAGAGTGAAGTTGTTTTATAACCTAGTCTTTGAAGTGAGATCTTACCACTTCTGGTCATCCTCTGTTTGTTGGAAGTGAGGACTAAATCAAGCCCACACTCAAAGGAAGAAGAATTAGACTCCATCTCTTGGGGGGAAGGAATAGCAAAGAATTTGTGGCCATGTTTTTAAAACCCTTAAAGTTTGTTAAACCACAAATGGCCGGGCCCCACCCCCAGAGTTTATCATTCAATAGGTCTGGGGTGGGGTCCAGGAGTTTGTATTTCTAGCAAGTTCCCAGGTGATGTTCTTGCTGGTGGTCCAGGGATCTTGCTTTGAGAGTCACTAAGAGCGGGCCTGGGGAAATCTTGATGTGTACAAGGAATTGAAAAAAGTTCATTAAGATCTGTTTCTTTCCTTCAAGATCCTTCTCTTATAACTATAAGCAGTACTGAAATCAACTGACTGGTTTAACTCCTGGATTTTGCCGGTTTACATGAGACTATTAGCTTAAAAAATATGTACTGCTGTATGAAAGAGGTAGAACAATATTTTATGTTTACATTAGATATGATTGATTTCATTTGATTGTCACAGATGCCAGGGAGAGAGATCCGGTATCTCTATCTGACATAAGAAGTAACTGGGACAGAGAAAGGCTAAGTGACTTGTCTAAGGCCACACAGCCAGTTAATGATAGAACCAAACTTAGGACTGGGCCATTTGAGCCCTGGACCAGTGCAATTTATATCACACCAGACTCTCTCTTATTGTGTCCAACTTCTAGGACTTTGCCACCTTTTGGAGAAGGATCAGTAGAACTAATCAGATGACAGATGAAGTGATCTAATCAACAGAATACACAGATTGTGTTCACTGGAAGAGAAAGGAGTGAAACAAGTGATCTGGCGGCTCAGATCAGCAGCTTAGGTTGGGGGAACCTTCCTATTTACTGACTACCACCACTGTCACCAAGTACACTCTAACATTGGGGTGGCACCTGCAAAAGTCACTGGAAGAATCACAGGCTACAGGTGTTTTTTTTGTCTGCCCATGCACACTAACAGGATTGCTTAGCTCTGCTGGCAAAACACCCAGCTAAAGAGGTTGTCAGTATGTCTCTTTTAGGTTTTGGTTTGAATGGAGAGGACATGGTGATCTATGTACCATACCACCACCACGATGACCAAGATGAAAATCTAGAAGCGTGAGCAGACCACTGGATGCTTTTGAGTGTACGTATTACTTTTCTTTAAATTCAGAATAAAGATGCAACTAGTAAGCAAAGAATTGGGTGCATAAATACCAAACGAAGGCACAAAAGTTAAACAGCTAAACACCGATAATTTTAATGAGAAAGCCAGCCTAATCAGATCACAAGAGTGGTCTCCAGTTACATTTTTACCTTTCCTTAGAGAACATTCTACTTTTCCTTTTACTTGATGTTTATAGGTTGCCAAAAATAAAGCAAGTTCTGGTGAAAATGGTTGAAGTCAGCAGTACTTCATATGCCCCCATTAGGAAATCATCATTTCATATACCGAGCCCCGAGTTCAAGGTCACTGGTAAGCAGAGAAAATAATACTCAACACCTAGTGTGAGCATGGACTCCTATCCAAATGTCGTGGTGCTGGAGGTTGGTGAAGCATTAAAGAGTCAGGGAGCTGTCCTATGGCGATGGTGGTGGTGAGCGAGGGGGTATGAAAGATAATGCCAATGACGTTTAATTCGATCCTTTCCGATGGTAGAGGTGGTATGAAACAGCCAGTTGGTGTGAGAGGGAGTATAGGAGTGGGAGGCACGAAACCAAGTGTCAGTGACGTTAGAATTGATACTGTCCAACGGTGGTTGTGGTGGCCTGGAACAGAGTCCATTATTTAATCTTGTCTAAAGGTGGTGGCCTCAGGTGGGAAGATGGTGGGGGAGGGTTGGTGGGAACGAGGAGCGGAAGGCCACGAAACAGAGTGAGTGACCTAACATTCCTCTCCAAAGGTGTTCAAAAGGGTGAGATCTTAAGGGTGAGGAGGTGGGGGTGGAGGTGGAGGTGGGGCTGTGGGCCACGTAACAGGGTCATCAGTGACGTGACAATTAAGCCTGTCCAGCGGGGAGCCGGCAGGCGTGAAACATAACCACATTTAATTCTGCCCAAGGTGGTCGTGTGGCGGCAGGCATGAAACAGCCACTATAGTTAACTGGTAAAAGGGACATGAAAACCAAAGTAACAAGATGTAATGAGAATCCTGAAGGGCCGTAGCCAGCCCATCCGGGGAAGGCGTCCCGGAAGAGGTGCCTCCGGTAGAGCGGGGCCTTGAACAAGGCGTAGGGCTGGATTCCGGGCGTGCACTCCGGGCCTCCTTGCGGTCCGACGACACCTTCGCTGCCTTTGAGCTGCAAGGGACTTAGCCGGAGCGGCGGGACGCAGGGCTGCTGCACTTGCCGGGCGGGACTCAGCCCCAGGAGCAAACGAGGGAGGCGCCGGCATCTGGGGCAAACTCAAGCAAAAAGAAAGCGAGGGCGGAGGCGGCGAATCAGCGGCCGGCGCGTGCGGCCGCGCGCCCCCCGTGCCCCCCGCGCCCTCCGTGCGCCGCGTACGTGCAGCGGCCGGCTCCGCCCCCGTGGGCGGGGCCTGGGGAAGCCGCGGGCGGCCGGCCGCGGCCCGAGAGCTGCTGCTGCTGCTGCGGCGGCTGCACCCGCGGTGCCAAGGCCGAGGCGGAGGCCGGGTTGCTAGCTCCGCTGACTTGCCAGACCCGCGTGGCTCGGCTACATCGGCTCCTGCGGCTGCCTGAGAGTCTTGGCTAGTCTGTGCACGGTCTCGGCGAGGATGCGGCTTTTCCGGTGGCTGCTGAAGCAGCCGGTTCCTAAGCAGATCGAACGCTACTCGCGTTTCTCGCCATCACCGCTCTCCATCAAGCAGTTCCTAGACTTTGGTGAGTGCGGGGCCGCGGGCCCCCGCGGTCGCTACGGTCCCCACAGCCCCGGGACGCGGGGCCGCTGCCTTCCGGGCCCGCCGCCGCGGGTCTCCGCAGCTCGGGGCAAAGTCCGTGGGAACCACAGGCGGGGCTCCGGGATGCCCGGGGACTCTCCTGGGGTCTCGAATTTCGGGGCGCGGAGGGGGCAGGGCCTGGCACCCGCACACCGGCCAGGGCTTTACCTGGAAACACGGAAATCGCGTCCAAGGACCCTCATCCAGGCGAGACGTCCCAGACCTGCTTCAGTAGCTTCAAATCTACTTGACACAGACCTCACCGTCCTTAAAAGTTAGTAGCGGAATGTGGGTGGCTTTTTAATGTTTTTACTCGTAGATTCTTTTGTTGTTGTTGGGTAAGAACTGTTTAGAAACACCTTGAGGTCGAATAAATTACGCAGTGGCATTTTGTTCCTTTTTTGCCCTAAGGTGTTCCCGTGTGCTTGGAGGGGAAGGACTCGAACTGTTGTCCTTTTCGTGTAATGTTAAAGCAGTTAGAGGCCTGGACTGCGAACCCCTTAGACGCTGGGGAGGAGAGGACGCGTGGGCTCCTAGCGTCAGAGCAGGGTCTCATACACCCCTGGTCTCGGGGCCGGCACCTTTCGTCACGCCTTTCCTTTTGTGTCCCACCACCTTCTCCCCAGTCGAGTGGGCTGCTGGGCAGCTGACTCGGATTGAGGTGGGAGCCGGAAAGATCCGGCCCTCCCCTTGCCAGAGATGCCTAGCTGAGATGAAGATTCCACCACCTTATGCTCACCGGATCCTGTTTCCCGAGCGCGGTGCCTTTTCAGCCACGGAGCGAATACTTGGTGTTGCTGAACGCGAGGGAGCTGGTTGCGAACCACATGACAGTAAAAGCAAAGTGCGCACCCAGGTACCCGAATGGAGTTCAGCATCCTTGAAGGGGAATCAAATAGAGCAGTAGAGATGTTCTAAGCTCTCAAGGGAACATAATGGGAGTCTCTTCATGTACTGAATTTTATGTAAATGTAAAGGGACAGTATCCAGTGGGAATAAAAACTAAAAGTGCAGAGGAGGTAGGACATTCCAGGAAGATCAGAGACGCAAAATGTGATGTTGCCTATACTGACAAAGTGGGGATAGGAAGAGAGGACTAGGTTACAGTTGAGACCAAATTAAATTTTAAGAACCCGCTTTGCCAGGGAGTGATGAGAGTCAAAGTTCAATGAGATGTAGATCTTTGGATCTGAAACTTCACTCCTGAAAGCTTTTCAGTAGTTAACCATCTCCGGTCACTTTTGAAATTTTAGAGGTTTGAAGCAGCTCCTGACTTCAGGATTTAGAAAGAAAATGTCACTCTTGCTATAAATAGCATTGTTTTTCCATCTCTAATTTATGGTTTAGAGAAGGTTCTGAAGGTATCAGCTTCATAACCTGAGTTAGGTTAATTCACAGTAAAAGGAGCAAAACGAATCCAGAAATTCCTCATTTCTTCCACCCTCAAAATTGACACGATAGCTCTGCTAGCTTGGTGAAATTTCAGTTGATTTAGGTCTACAGCAAGCTAGTATCTACCCATGTTAATAGGTGTCTTGGCAAGAATGTTACTTGAGTAGGAAAACCACAGTGGGAGATAGTGTTATCGTGGAAAACCCATGGGACCAGTATCTGGAAATAAGTGTTCTAATTTTTGCTCTGCTACTAACTCAAGAGTGTGGCCTTGGCTGGAGTGAACCTCACTGGGGTTCATTTTCCTCAATAAAATGTGTGGATTGTATCAGGTAATCTCTAAAACACGACTCCTGAACTGTGTGATTGTAATTTCAAAGGAAAAGGGATGAGCTTCTGAAAAGAAAATTACCAAATCTCCTGATAGGTATTTCCCATAAAAGGCTTCTGACCTATTTTGAGAGAGGTGGAGGGATACACTAATCTAGGATAATGGAAGAAGCCTAATAATTGAAGTTTTTTTCCTTATAAGGAAGCACGCAGAAGAGCTATATATAATTGTAGTGGAATTTGCTAGAAACTACAAGCCTAGTTTGTAATATCCAGAAACAGGTGGCGGGCAGCCTATGTTTAATGACAACAACTAGAAGAGTGTTGTCACACAAAGGCCATCTCGACTTCTACCTTTCTTTTAGTTCTTGTAGCTCTTGATAGTTCTTTTGTGGCAGGTAGTGTAGGAGTTTGAGGATTTAGAATGGATGTGGGGATATTTTTAAGATGAGGAGGAAGAAGAGTAAAGAGGCTTTAGGCGCCTTCATGATTGTTGAAAACGGCAGATGAAGGCCACCTCAGATCTGTAAAGGACCAGCTGGGGAGCAGCAGATGACCGCATGAAGCCAGCCAGGTGTGGACCGTGGCAGACTCTAGAAGGTATGTGCTGGCTCCAGACGGGGCAGATGAGCGGCACCAACTCAGTGTATTTGAAAAGACCTGAGGCTCAAACAAAGTGGACATGTGGACCATACTGACCTCTAGGCTGCCACTTTGTGACCTTTCGGATTTTCTCCCTCACCGTCTTACAAACAGGACATACATTTTTGACTGAGTAACTGGATAGGGACCAAAGAAAGGATGTACGTGGAACTCGGTGTTTCAGTATTCTTTATAAGCACGTTAATGAATAAATTGTAGTTTCTATGGCCTCTAAAATAGCTTTTTTATACTCATCTATCCACACTAGTAAAATAAGGAGATTATCTTCCTTGTTTAAGAATGAAGATGAAAACTGGTTGTTACTTCAGAAGAAGTGATTTTATTTTAACGAAGGGTTTCTCATTCTCAATACTCGTGATGTTTGGGGACAGGTCATGGTTGGGGGTGTGTCCTCAGCATCGTTGGAGGTTTACTAACGCAGCATCGCTGGCCTCTACCCACTAGATGCCGGTACCTACGAGATGGCACCAGCTGGGACAACCCGATGTAGACAGCCCCATGTCCCCTGGGGGAGGAAAATCACCCTTGTGGAAGACCACTGCTGGAAAGCATTTAGATCCATGGTTTTCATGCCTGGGTCCCATCCCCCAAACTCATGTAGATGGTCTGGGGGTGGGGTGCAGGGCACTGGTATTTTGAGGAGATTCCTAGGTTGTTCTTAAGCATAACCAGCACTGAAAACCACTAATTAGATGATCTTCTGATCTAGAGTACTGTTGCCCTTTCATATGTGCCACATTTTACTGTGCCTTTTAAAAGAATAAGAGTTTCTTGAACTCGATCTTTACTTGAAGTGAGGCCTCCCACCCAGTTAGCAAGCACAGCAGGAGTAGCACGTGTTCTTACTGGATTGGGATTCGTTCTAAAGGGTGGGTTGTTTTGTTTTTAATGAGATTTTCTTTTTTTGGTTTGAGATGGGAGTTACATGGTTTCAAATTCAAAAAGTGCCAAAGGACATAGAAATGTCACCTTCCTACTTTTGTCCACTAGCCTCCCCATTTTTTGTAGAAGCGGCAGCTTGTTAGAGTTCTGTCCGTTCCTTGCTTTTTTAAAATTTATACCTTAGGGAGATTTCTATATCTTTATCTACAGTACTTCCTTTGCCTTGTTTAGGGCTTCTGAGAGTTTGTTTATATGACTGTTCTATAATTCATTAGCCAACTCTCTCTTTATGGCTAGTAAGTTGTTTCCAGTCTTCGCTCTGGCAACCAGTGCTAGCGTGAGTTGTCCTATACACGCCTCATTCTGTGCCTGTGTGGGTGGATGTGTAGGACATATTCCTGAACGTGGGGTTACTACCTCAGAGGCTGTGTGCATTTGAAACTTTCATAACCATTGTCAGATTGCTTTCCCTAGAGGCTGCCTGTTTGTCCTCTTACTAGAAGTTTCTGAGAGTGCCTGTTTTCCTATGCTTTTACCAAATTGTCGTCAGACTTTTGATAAGTAAAAAGTGTTACCTAGTTAGAATTTTTTCTCCTTGAGTAAATGATTTGTTATTTTGGTTTCTTATTATGGAAACTTTTGACCCTTACAGAACAAGCAAGAATCATATGTTGAACTCCTGGGTTCATTGCCTTGATATCCGTGTGCTGTTTGTAGATTTTGTGTGTATGTGTAGTCTGTCTGATTTTCTTATCAGGTGCCATGCTTGTTTCAGAAAACTTTTTTTTCTATATTATGACCAATTTATTTTCCAAATAATCTGTTCTTTATAAAGGTTTGGTAGTGGGGTGCCTGGGTGGCTCAGTTGGTTGAGGGTCAGATTCTTTCTTTTGGCTCAGGTCACGGTCCCAGGGTTGTGAGTTCGATCCCCACCTCAGGCTGTGGCACTGGGCATGGAACCTGCTTAAGATTCTCTCTCTCCCTCTCCTTCTTCCCCTCCCCTTAAAAAACTTTAAATAAATAAATAAATAATAAAATCTTTGCAAAAATGAAGATTTGGTAGCCTCCCCCTGTGAAACCTTTTAAACATAGTGTGTTTGGGGACTATTGCTCTTTGACAACTTTCTTTATTCTGTGGTATTGATCTGTATAGATTTTCTGTTTCTTCTAGAGTATATTTTGTTATATTTATTTAGAAAATTATTCTAGTCATTGAAGTTTTAAGTCAACTTGCATAGCTGAGATAGTAATCTCTTAATTTTCTCTGTGGCTGTTCCTCTAGTTTGTATTTGTTCTCTCCTCCCTTTTCTTGAGTAGATTATATAGTAGTTTATGATTGGATTACTTTATTAGTTTTATGACTTATTTTCTAGTTCGTTAATGTCTACTTTGACTTTGTTAATTCCCTCTGATCTCCTCAATCTCCTCATGTTAGGTATTCTTTTTCTTTTTTTTTTTAATATTTTATTTATTTATTTGAGAGAGAGAGAGAACATGAGATGGGAGAGGTCAGAGGGAGAAGCGGGCTCCCCACTCAGCAGGGGGAGATGTGGGACTCGATCCTGGGACTCCAGGATCACGACCCGAGCCAAAGGCAGTCGCGCAACCAACTGAGCCACCCAGGCGCCCAGGTATTCTTTTTCTTCTGAGTTGGACACTTTCTTTTGGTTTCTTTTCTCTTTTGCTCTTTATTTGAGTACCTAAGGCTACAGTTACTCCTCTGTTACTCACTGCTTTAGCAGCCGACATGTAAGTATTTGATCCTCTCTCCTCCCAGCTCTTCTGCATCTTCAGACTCTAGGAGTTGAGTTTTTAAATTTTCAGGGCAGGCACTTCCTGCATTTTAATTTTCTTTATGTCTAGTTTTGTTGCATTGTGATCACAGAATGTTATCTGGATTATTATTTCTTTAATTTGTGGATGTTTACTTTGTAGCCCAATATATGGTCATTTCCTGTGACTGTTTCTTGGGCAAAAGAAGATAATGTTCTCGTCTCAGGTTACAGAATTTGATATGCCAGATATACCATATTAATTATGCTGTTTCCTATACCTTTACTTTTTTTTAAATCTACTTGATCCATCATGACCTGAGAGAAGTTCAAGCCTCCTAATATAATTCTCTTTCTCTGTATCTCTCTGACAGTATTTCCTTCATACCTGTTTGCTGCTGAGATATTCTTAACTGTCATGTCCTCATTGTGAGATGTACCCTTCAGCGATACAGAGTGCTGCCCTCTTGCTGGATTATTGCTCTTGAGCCTGGATTCAACCTTATTTGACATTGAGCTCTACATCCTTATTTTCCTCTTGTTTACATTTTCTGGTGGAGCATTGCTGTTTTATTTTGTGGTTTTTTTTAATTTTCAGTTTTTTATTTTCAGTCTTTCTGAATTACTTTACACTACATTTCAAGATGGCAATTAAGGTAAAGTTGGGTTTTGCTTTGTGAATCAAACTTTCTCTTTTATGTGGCTAAGGTTAACCAATACATATATTTGTTGATATGAAAAGATCTGTCATCTATAGTGATAAACATCTATAATTTTCTCTTGCTTTCTATTTTTAATGCCTTAATTTTTTACTATATTACATATCTCATTCGCTTTGTTTTATTATAGTTCTTTTTAACAATTAGGCTTCAATTTTTGGCTCCTGCGATTATCTTAGGCTCTCTTTGTCCAATAGGGTCAGCAAAGCCACTTGAGCCTCTTTAGCACTTGAAATGTGGCTAATGGGACTGAGAAACTGAACTGATTTAGATTTAAATTTAAAGCTGATACTTGATTCAATTAATTGGAAAAGTTCTAACTATGTTTAGAGCAGTCTGGATAAGTGACTCTCCCTTAACTGTAAATTTGTTGAAATCTAATTATAGGTCAGTTACTTCTGATAGAAATTTAGGTTTTGAATTGAGTTGTGCTTTAAGATGCACAGTGGATTTCAAAGACTTAATATAAGAAATCTATTTTTATATTGATTCCTTGTAGACATAATATTTCGGATATGTTAGATTAAATGTCACCTGTTTCTTTTTGAGTTAATGTGGCTCTAGGCAATTTCAAATTGCATGTGTCTCACATTATTTTTCTATTGGACAGAGGCTTCAGATAGGATATATAAATTCCTTACTAGGAGTAAGAGAAGTATCACATTTTCGTGTTCAGAATAAACATTTTATTGACTGTATTTCTCAGTATAACTTTTATGTTTTTTTCCCTATGAACCTGTTACTCTCAGGATTTTTGTACTAATTTTCGGTCATTGAAGGGCAGTTCATGTTAATGGTGGCTCTTTGTAAACTTTGTCTCAAGGGAGTTATCCTACTAGTGTAAACAAAGAGAAGTAAGAAGCTCTGTCTTGAAATTTCTTAGTTTATTTCTTCTCAGATTATTTCTCTTTGTCCTGCTCAAATGTATGGGCTTCCTCAAATCCAAAACACAGGATTGTTTTGAAAGGAAATTAGTACACGGGGAAGAAATCCTAAAGAAATGAAAATGACTTTACTCAGCTATTTGTTTTTGTGTCAAACTAACAACAATAGACCAGAGACAGAGACAATTATCAACCATTAATGTGTGAGCAAATAAAATTGTCATTGTTTGTGTTGTTAACGGAAAAAAGTTGGTGGCTCTTTGTTATATTTGCAGAGTTTGAGTTCTGTCTTTCCATTAAGTAGTTGTTATGAATGAAAACTTCTCTTGGTATAAGGAAAGGAGAACTTGGACTGTTAATGTAAATTAAAGTCAGAACCTTCTGCGTCTTGAATGAGTTCATAGGAAATGATTCACATTTTCATTTGGAGCTGCTGTTCATCTTTCAGTCTCACTCTGGTCACTTCTGATTCCTTCACTCATTACTTTGAGTCCCTCCTTACAGACTTACTTCCCATTTGTTTTATTTCCCACTTCCTTTGCTCTTGTCTTTTGCACAGCTGCACTGGTTTTATTTTTTTTTTTTCTCCCCAAATTTGTTTATTTTAATTTTTCAGTGTTACAAGATTGATTGTTCATGCACCACACCCAGTGCTCCATGCAGTACGTGCCCCTCTCGATACCCACCACCAGGCTCGCCCACCCCACGCCCTCCCCTCCAAAACCCTCAGTTTGTTGCTCAGAGTCCACAGTCTCTCCTG
>CM052801.1:17342062-17359647 GCA_028533885.1 Nasua narica
TAAGATAAATAACCCCCCCCCCCCGCCCCAGTGACCCCAGAAGAAATGAGTTCAGGCACTGAAAGAGTGCTTTAAGATGTAACTTGAGAAATAAGTCATCTCTACCTCCTCACGAACATCTTAGGGCAGGTTGCACTTTGTAAAGCTGGCCACAATGATGCTTTTCAACATCATTGAGCCCTCGCTCAAGAGGAGGGGGAGTCTGTCCCCTGGAGTCTGGACAGGCTTTTGTGACTAGCTGTGTGACTTACTGAGCCTGAGTCATAAAAGGCCATGCACCTTTGCCTTGTTTACTGAACCCGGGCAAGAATGTGGCTAACCCAAGGCCGCCATGCCGTGCGGAAGCCTATGGAGAGGCCACCAGTTAGTGCTCTGGTAGGCGAGCCTAGCTGGCAGGTAATCGGCCCAAGGTTCAGACTTGTGAATGAAGAGCCTTCAGAAGCTTCCAGTTCCTGACTATCTAGTCACTGCCCACCCGCCTCCAGCCCTAGCCTTTGAGTTTTCCAGGTGAGGTCCCAGACAAGCCATCCCTCCTGTGTCTTTTCTGAATTTCTAACTCATGGTGTCAGTTATGTTAATAAAATAGACATTGGACTGAAAGAAGTAGTACGATGTCTAGATGTTGTTGGGGCATTGGATTTGATAGGGAGTCCCGGTGTGTGAAATCCCCAGTCTTTGGCTCTTTGCTTCTGAAGTTTCTGGCTCACCGTTGGTAATAATAACCAAAATAGTCTGGCCTAGAGTGGAGGCAGCCTCAGGTTTGGTAGACCCCTAAGCTATCTATGTTGATCTCTGTTTATATTCAGGAAGAAGTTTTTCCCAATAAGGGAAAACTGAAACTTCTCAAGCAGTGAAGTAGTATTTCTAGACACAGAGTAAACATTTTAAAAGTATGCAAAGCTTTTCTTTTAAAGGACAATTCAATTAATCATTGCTTAGCCCTGGTAAGTCCAAAAATTAATTACTTAGGATTCTAAAATTCAGTGTTTTCAAAAGATTGTAATCTTATAAAAGATGTAACTGGAGAAAAATTAGAGCTGTCCCTAGTATTTTCTCAGTTATATTATGCCCGTTTTAGCGTGGTTAATGGTAAAAATACATCGCAGACTCAAATATTTAAATGGCAGTATTTAGAAAAAAACCCAGCATAATTAGAATGAGCTGATCTTCTGTTGGTTTTTGAGGCCTTGCTGTAATTTTTTTCCTTTTCTTTTCTTTTCTTGCTCTCCTTTTTCACTCCCTGACTCCCTTACTGCCTCTTCCAAACCATCCCCCACCAAGTGTTAAAACTGAAAGATGTGGACAGAGAGAGCCCTCAAGTAATCCAGACAGGGAACTCTCCATTTTGGGGGGCATGTTCTCAACCCTCTGCTTTAATTGTAAGATATATTATCAGGTCAGTTGATCAACCGAAGAAATATTCTGCATCTAATAAATTAATCAGAAAGAGGATTAAAGATTTACCAGATATATACAGGCCACTGTGAGAACCAGGTATAAAGAGTAAGTCTGAACTCTTGCTCTTACAAGGCTTGTCAAACAGTCCTTTCTGACCGTAACTGTCACCGAGGCAGCTCCCTGAACTTGCTTGAAAGTCGTCTGTGTTTCTACGTCTATGTATCCTGTGTCTCGGTGAATGGAAAGTTATTTAGAACCTCTCTAGACAAAGCAAATCATACCTTTTGCAAAAAGAGTAATTGTCTCCAGCTTTTCAGTGAAAGGGCAAAGTGCGAGAAACAGAGGACAGAATGGGCTGCCTGAGTGGCACAGTCAGTTAAGCATCTGACTCTTGGTTTCGGTTCAGGTCTCGATCTCAGGGTTCTAGAATCGAGCCTTGGGTCTGAGTCTGCACTGGGGCATGGAGTCTGCTTCAGAGTCTCAGTACCTCTCGCTCTGCCCCCCCTCCCCAGATAAATAAACACATCTTTAAAAAAATAAACAGAACAGAAGAGAATTGAAGGGTCATCAATTGAGCATGAAAACCTGAAGAAATATGAACGAATGCAGTTAAACCAATGACTTCTTTGCATTCACCAAGTCAAAATGTTCCCTGCCCTTTACCCCTTCCTTCATTATCCTCTGAACTGATGCTAGGAAAAAATGTAACTGGTAAAATTGAATAAGGTAAAGCATACAGAGGAATGCAGAATAAAAATAGAAAATCAAAATTAAGGAATGTAGAGAAGCCAAGTAAGTGGGGAAAAAATGAAGCTGAATAACTGGAAAGAATCACTGGAAAATACTCTGTATGCCAGAAGACTTATAAAACCTGAAGCCTTTTAGAGGACATTCAGTTAAAACCAAAAGGCTTTTTTTTTTTTTTAAGTTGAGTAAACAAAACAAAACAAAACAACCAAAAAAAGATTGTTGGAACCCTTTGATTTAAACTGAGTATCCAGCATTAGTACATAGGATAAAATACTTTCAACTTCCATGAAAGCCACAGAAAGGTTAAAACAAAGTTGGATCTTTCATATTTATTTTTAGGTTCACTAATTAACTGAAAAAGGCTTACCCCCTTGTTTAAACTGATGTATAATTAAGGTATCTGAGTACAAAGAATTCAGCTCTAAAGCTAAGTAAGAATGTAGGAGGCAAAACCTGAGATTTTTCAGATACTCTTTTTTTTAAAAAAACTTCTAAAAGTGTTCTCTATCTTTCCAGTAAATCACTTAGAAACTACCATAGGTCAGGTACTCTCAACGGTGCCATGGGGAATCGAGACAAAACAATGTTCTTTGTCTACTCGTTCATAACCAGCTGAAAATCCGAGATGGCTAGGATAAATGCCTCCTGGTGTTTGGTGAGCTTAGACCATCTCTAGTCGTTGAAGTTTCTAGTAAGTGCAGAGGTGACCAGTGTATGCATTGAGGCCTTTTATTTTAAAAATAAATAAAAGTGGATGGGAGGGACACAACATACTTTAATCCTTTTTAATACCTTTTTAATCATGTGGAATCTTCAAAGGAGCAGAGGCAACCGCACTGGACCAGAATGTACCAGAGCTCTGGGGGCCCAGCAAGTGTGGGGTTATTGGATCTGGGGCCCCGTGGCCTCTGGCTGTTCTGCTTTGTCATTGTTTGTGATCATTAGTGCTGCCTCTTTAATGAGCCCCTTCTTCTAAATTTTAAGAAGCTGTCAGTGTTAACCATGAAGCGCTGTCTAAGCTGCACTACACCTATGCGAGGTAGGTACCAGTCCTCTGGCGAGCTACACCGCAGCTTACAAGTGTAAGGACGCTTGCTGCGGCCATGACGTTAGGAGGCTCAAGTCCGGATTCAAACCCAAGTCGAACTTGGGCACGTGATCTTGGCCTAATAATATTGTTCCGGAGGTCTCCTGTCTTTTATCTGAATTCAGAAGTTCACAAAGCTCTAAAACTTGGAGTGGTTTTTTCATACCTTTGGTGGCAAAACATGACCCGAACATACTTGAGGCCGTGGTCTCTTTTCTGCTCGCTGTAAATGTTCCCAGATTTCAGCACAGCTCTGTCGCGTCTGTATCACAGACAGTGGACGTACATACTCCTTTGACCTTCCGAAAATCGGAAACCCTTGCCATTCTGAAACCCTCTAGCCCTGTGCTTTTGCAGCACAGACCTGGCCTGACGGCCCCGTGCCACTTCTCCCCGTCCGCCCCCTACCCCCGAAAAACTCAGATGGTTTTTTTCAAATCCTGAGTTCGTACTGCTACTTGTGGTTCCAGTTCAACCCCCGTGGGCCCCTTCCTTTCCTCCTGCATTCCCTCACTTCCTTCTGCAAGGAGAACGGCGGCACTTCTGCGCTTGGAAAGAAAGGGGCCCTTTACATTTAACCAGGATGCAAGGCATTTGTCCCAGTATGCGAACGGTTAGATGTACATTTTACTTTAGATAAAACAGGTCCTTCGTTTTGTGCTACGATTCACTGTAGTTTAAGTATCAGCACTTTTGGTGCACTTAAAATGATTCATCTGTGAGTATCATACAGAACGTTTTAGGAATAATACATATGATCTGAAGCAAAGTAACCAGCGTACTTTTAAATGTTAATCATCTGAAGCCAAATAAATGTGTATAAACTAGATGATGGATGGTCATTGCTGGGATATCACACCCCTTCCTCCTCACTCGGGAAAAGCGGAGAACAGAATCATTGATGAGTTAAAGACGCACCGAAGGCCTTCAGTATATTCACCTAGAACGAGGGAAGTAAGGGCTAGATTGTTTAAGACTAATCTTTTATTCTAACTTTTTTTAAAAGGGAGGAGTCAGGGGTCAGTGGGGTAGAGAAAGGTTCTGCAGATGACTTTCACGAGTGGGTTCTTTTGTTTCTAGTCTTATTCAGTGGGGGAGAGAAAAGGAATAAACCAGAGCTTGGCTGCAAGTGTTAGCAAATTAGATTCACTTCTGAATCTCTGGTTTGCGGCTTGTATCACATTTGGAAGAATGAGGGGAGTTTGGAGGAGAAAGTGTTCCCTGAGCCTTCCTTGTTTGTCTCGGGGCCTGGCCCCAAGGCTGCCCATCTCCAAACAGCCCCCCCGGCAGCACGGAGCATCGGGAAGGCCTGTCGAGCGTGAGGGAGTTGGGATGGATCCATAAGTGTCACAGAGGACGGAAGAAGGGCGGGTGGTCAAAGCAGCCAGGGAAGGGGCTCGGGTTTCCTCGTTCATGTGGCTATGTCCCTTTTCTCTCACTGTGTCCTAGTTACAGAAGTTGTAGGCGCAACCAGCTCAGGGCAACCAGCAGAAGACTCGGTGGCCTCTGTCTTTATGGTTAACACCGGGTCTTACCTTTTCGAACACGTCCGAGTAGATCACTCTGCTTCTGAGCACTCCCGAAGGCGGGTTTCTCTGGCACATCTTGAGCCCCGTGTCTCAGTAAGAGCAGGTCCGTGGCTGCTTCCCAGAGCGACGAAGCTCTGATTCCTGGAGAAACACATTTGAAGAACACCTTAGGAAACAGTCGATGCACAGGAGGTGAATATTTGTGGAATGAATGGGTCTGTTGCCTTCTGGAAACCCCTGTGAGCAGGAGTGGATTTACATGCTCTCCTACTTTTGTACTTGGCCGTTTTCCCACAGTGTGTATTTGAAAACAAATTCAGATTATATTCCAGGTCATTTTTATATCCCTACCGGCAACACTAGAAATATATTTGTGTTAAGAAAAAACAACAGCAAACAACCAAACTGCTTTCAGGATTGCCTCTTAGAAAAAAGTGTTCTTTTTCTATTCTAATTAAATTATTTTCTTAAACTTGTAATTTCAGAGGATAAAAATTTAACTAGAGGCTGCAGGATCATTCCATTTTTTTCCCTCCTAACCAGTGATCGTGCTATCATGAGGGCACTTTATTATTCCATCTGTTAGTTTATAAAATCATGGAACATTTATTCTCTCTTAATAGGGAGAGATAATGCTTGTGAGAAAACTTCATATATGTTTCTACGAAAGGAGCTTCCTGTGAGACTGGCCAACACAATGAGAGAAGTTAATCTTCTGCCGGATAACTTGCTTAACCGCCCTTCGGTGGGGTTGGTTCAGAGTTGGTAAGTAAATAATGTGGCTTTATGTGGGTCTTCCCAGAATGCTCTGCACACCTGGCATGGAGCCCATTTTCCCGAAAAGTACGTGTACTGCTTGTGTGGGAATGAGTCATTTGGGATAGCTGCAATTTTCCAAACAATTAGAAGTTTTTTTTTTAAACTGACAATTTCAAATTGTCTTAATGAAAAGACTTCTAAACTCTATGAGACAGCTTTCTTGACTTTTCAAATTTTATTTTTCTGGTTATAAATGTAGTTGCTCGCTGAAACAAAAATTAGAAGTAGAGGGACGCCTGGGTGGCTCAGCTGGTTGAGCGTCTGCCTTCGGCTCGGGTCATGATCCCAGCGTCCTGGGGTCGAGTCCCGCATCGGGCTCCTTGCTCGGCGGGGAGCCTGCTTCTCTCTCTCTCTCTGCCTCTGCCTGCCTCTCTGCCTGCTTGTGTTCTCTCTCTGTTAAATGAATAAATAAAATCTTTAAAAAAAAAAAATTAGAAGTAGAGAAAAATTTGAAGGAATAGCAACGCACAGTGCCCCATGCCAACCGGTCTGCAATCCATTGGATAAGGGGATGTTGCCACTTTTTGATCAAGTCTCAGCCTTGTTCTTTTTGTTTTCCTGTTAAAGGACTTTCTTGGTGGCTGTATTTCTGTCAGAGAAAATAAGTCATTTAAAGGGGAACCTCCAGTTGTACAAATATCAGTGCCTAATGTGTTTCATTTGCCTTATGAAAATAAAAATAAAAATCTCAGCAGAGAATGGCATAAAGTTGGTTCACGTATAGCTCTGATGCTGCGAGCGTGTGTTATTTAATTGAGGGAGTTGAATTCGTGACCAGACGACCCGCTGGGTAAGCAGGTAGGGTGGGAGAGCGGGCGGTGCAGTGCGGCTTCAGAAAGGGAGAAGCGCTTGCCTGTGTCCTGTGTATTACAGAAGCAAGTGCAAGTCGCCACGGAGAAAGCTGCAGGAGTTTGGGAGGCCGGATGCGAGCAGCGCTCTCAAGCCAGTGCAGAGAGGAAGTGCAGTGGGCACACAGAGGAGCGGGAGAAGGGGCTGCTGCGGTTTGTGCCGCCCCGGCCGCATGGATGGGGTGCACCGGGGCAGGGAGAGCATTTTAGGGGAAGGGAACGATGTGGACAGATCGTAGGAGAATGGAACTGTTAGTTGGCATTTAAAGGGTTAATGGCGGCCAGGCTACTGAAAGGGAATGGACATCCAACAGTTATTCCTCAGTAATAGTAATTGTAGTCTGTTCTTAGGGCGAAGTATGAAGTGTCTGAGAAACAGTATACGGGCTTGCCTGAGTGATCGGGCGCCCGGTCCCGGTCCCAGACGAGCTGCAGCTCCTCCCTGGGACATTTCAGGGGCCGGGGGTCCAGGGGAAGGAGGTCAGAGAGCGGAGGCTTGGGGGTGGGCGGGACAGGGGGACATCGCTGTCATCATCTGTTGCTCTCTACCCTGGATGCATAGTTCGTAGTTCGTTCCAGCAGGAGCAGCAAGTGCTTGTTTGCGTGAGCTTTCTTCCTTGCTTCAAGAGCTTCATCAGAAATTTGCCAGCAGAAAGTGTATATTCACTATTGGGGTCATTGTGGTGGGGATTGGAGGTTGACTAGCTGACCTTCAAGTCCCCTCGGCCTGGTGGCAGTGACTGACAGTCCCACGTCTATCACTTATGTAAAGGTTACTTCGGGGGCTTCAAAATGAATTGCTGGCAAAACACAGACTCAAGTGATGGGGACAGCTCTTTCTTTGCCTCACATTTCTCTTCTGTAGCCTTCTCAAACACATGCATGTCACTTCTTCCTTTTTTTTTCAAATTCAGTTTTGAAATAATTTCCTATATAACAGAAAGATGTGCAAGACTAGTAGCGAGAATTCCCATATGCCTTCACCCAGATTCACTAATTGTTAATATCCAGCGGCATTTGTCCTGCCGTTCTTATTCATATTCTCTCTCTCTGGGTGTGTGTGTATGTGTGTGTATGTTTACGATATATAAAACGTGGTGCACACATACATATATGATACACATTATTTTTTTTCCTAAACCATTTGGGTTAATGGTAGACATGCTCCTCTACCCCTAATGACTTTGGTATGTATCTCCTTAGAGCAACTCTTAGAAAACCACAGTATGATTATCAATTTTGGAAATTTAACATTGATCCAGTAATATTTTCTAATGTGGGAGAACTTTTTGTCATTTCATTAATTGTCCTAATAGTGCTCTTTTTAAAAAAGATTTTATTTATTTGAGAGAAAGAGAGCACGAGAGAGGGAAGCGGCAGGGAGAAGGAGAAGCAGACTCCCTGCTGAGTGGGGCTGTGTGCGGGGCTCCATCCCATCATGACCTGAGCCAAAGGCAGATGCTTAACTGGCTGAGCCACCCGGGTGCCCCAGTAGTGCTCTTTTTTTTCCCAGCCATCCCCGCCTCCCCGATGTAGGAATCCAGTTAAGATCATACATTGTGCTTAGCTGTCATTTCCTTTTCCTCTTAAAAGTGACTCTTACTCATAGCAGGCCGTGAAGCCTACCTCAGCTAGAGCGTGTTCTCCTTGTTCTCTTGACTTTCGGGCTGGGAGCTCGGCAGGATCTTTGGCTTCTCTCCATTCATGACTTAGGTCTTTTTTTCTTTTTTTTAAATTTTAAGTAGGATCCACGCCCAAGGTGGGGCTTGAACTCACGACTCTAAGATCAAGAGTCACATACTCTTCGGACCAAAAGTGAACTCCCCCCTTTGGAAAGGAGGAGTCACCTTCCCAGAATCCTGCTGGTGTGTGACAGGATAGAGGGCCTTGTTGCCTCTGGCTGACTTTGCCCTGTACGGGAGTTTTGACCTGATGATTTCAACAGTGCCCAGTCCATAGCCCGATATCCCTGGAGGCTTTTAAAAAGTATATCCAGAGAGGAACATACTTTAGTATCATGCATCGTTACAAAGTTCAAGTGAGGCCGATGAATAAAAACATCATTCCTATTTATGTATTTATATGCTTCACAGTCATTTTTTGTTACTGGAGTACCCTCATCCTCCCTCCAAAGCTTGGATAGTAGGATTAGTGGTAATTAATTGTTAGAAATAATTCTGTTAAGGGCTAATTCTTTCCGGGCATGTTCAGATCCAAAGCAGAGATGACACACCTCTGAGTAATTGGTATCTCTGGATCCCCTCCAGATCCGGCAGGTTCTATCTGGATAGAGCTACCTCAGTAACGTGCCTCTCTCGATCCCATTTTTCTGTGTTCTCCAGATAGTTATTTTGGACACATTATTTCCTATACTGGCTCTGATTGAGATACGTAGCTATTTTTAATCCAGAAGCGGTTTCTGAGAACCTGAGAGGCAATCCTCCTCCTCCTTTGCAGTGTTGATGAAATTAGTTTAACTTTGAGAAGGAGCGCTTATTTCTAGTTTCTAAGTTCTCAGCGTGCACGTTAGTGTCACACGTGTGTTCCTCACAACTCATATGCTTGTCTTGGCTAATCAAACTGTGAATTTGGTGCACTGGTTAGAGTATGTTTGTGAGTAGCAGAAAATCCAACTAAACCATACATTGGCTTGTGTCGCCATAGGATGAACTTTTGGGGTTAATTCGATTTAGAGATTCATGATATTATTGAGGCCCTGCTTTCCATGGTGTCGGCTTTATTGTCAGGCTGGGTTTGCTCCTGGTGGCAGAATGGCTGCAACATTTCCAGGGTTTCTGTCCGCGTAGCCCACTGTGCGAGACCCCCACCAAGTCGTCCCTCTTATTTTACTGGCCTGAATTGGGGCGAGGTGCCCATTCCTGAGCCAGTCCCTTTTTTCAGGGGAATGCAATGCAATGCCAGGCTTAGGCCTAGACTGTCGGACTAGTTAGTAATCAGTGACAAGAAAAATATCGTTGCCCAGAGAAAAGTCAGGCCACTCAGGACTTTTGCATGGTGTCGGCTTCCCCTACAGCCCTTGGGCTACAGTGCAGGGGGGTAGAGTGGATGCCTGAGTGAAGATTTAGGGTACTCTTAGGAAGAGGGAAAGGAGGAATGGATTGCTGGGTAGGCAATTAACAGAGTAACTCATCTTTTTTAGGTATATGCAGAGCTTTCTGGAACTTTTGGAATACGAGAATAAGAGCCCTGAAGATCCACAGGTCTTGGATAAGTAAGTATGGTACCAAACTTACCCGACAGTAAAAACATCCGGGTTAAAAAATGTTTTGGTAAATGGAACTCATGTCATTAAGAACCAAGAAGTATAATTTGGATGAAAGCATTACGTTTGTTAACGGGTAACAACTCAGTATCACATTTTTAAATAATTTGAGGTAATTTAACGTAGCACAAAAGGAATAATGACCCTTCAAATTATGTTTCATGATCTAGGTCTTAATATTTCCTCCTGGCAAACCGGTGCAGTGAGTGTACCACCTAGTGGTCGTTTTAAGAAAGCAGTGGCCTCTGGATAGACCTGAATTTATCTACCTTAGTCCTTTAGGATTTTTTGGTTCAATTTTTTAAAACTTTTCAAGGCAGTGTAACAGTTGAGCTCAGAAAACCTGTAATGCTTTTATTTTGGAGCAGCATACGAGACTGTGCTTTTAATATAATGACCTAAGTTTGCTGCTGTTCGGCACAAAGACTGCTAACTTCTCTTGCTGATGGAAAATGGTGCTGGTTTTTCATCTTCATCTAACTAGAAAACACTCACCTTAGCTCCGAGTGTGTGTGTGTGTGTGTGTGTGTGTGTGTTTTAACCCCAAGAGAAATTAAGTATCCCCTTCACATTACTCTCCTCGTGTCTCACAGACACATGAGGGACTGCCCATGGCAGGCCTGTTGTGCTGAAGAATTTTCTTTCTGCGGAGAAGTCTGGTCTACATAGTTGTGACACCAAACGCCTTACACATAGGCA
The DNA here is from genome assembly GCA_028533885.1 of Nasua narica. NCBI lineage: Eukaryota > Metazoa > Chordata > Mammalia > Carnivora > Procyonidae > Nasua > Nasua narica. Next base: position 17,352,476 of record CM052801.1, read on the forward strand.
TTCTAGAAAAAGAACCAAGAAACACTGTGTTACAAAAGCACCTGTAGCTCGAGGCATTCAATCCAACCCTTTCAGCTCACGGATAAGGAAACTGAGGTCAGAGAAGAGGAATGACTTGTCCAAAGTTGTAACATTTGTTGGTAGCGGAGGGAATCTGTAAATCCTTGTTCCATTTCCTTCGGGCATCGTTCTGCACAACGTACCACCCGCCAGAACTGCCCGCATGAGCCTCGACTAGCTTGCTCCAGTTTAGTTGTAAATTAAAATAGAAGGTTGTATACACCTGTCGTATACTTTGCTAGGTGTTTTGGAAGTGGATTTGTGATTTGTGGAAGGGAGGCATTGCATTAGAGCCCCAGATGCCGTGTTCTCCTTGCTCTAGGTCATTGCTCTCATTTAGCATATTGAAATTAAAGGAGTTGAATCCAGAAGCTTTGTTTTCTCAAAAGTCATTAGCTAGTAACAGTTTGTTTTGCTGACATCCCAGAAATTAGGACTTACTTCTCTAGCTTCAAATTTTAGGGTATAGATTTGTGGAAGTAAGTAATATTAAATTGCTACCGTGTATTTTCCAGAATCCCGTCTCAGTTTCTGGAACAGGTTATTGGTCAGATGCAATTTATGGACAGGAGCCCACTTTGGAAACTGCCAAGTGCTGGCTCCAGTGCGTGTGAGATATAATGATAATCGCTGTCCCTCAGTGAGTTTTGGTGACTTGTCCAGGTTCACACAGCTAGCTGGTATACCTGGGGTTTCAGAAGGCAAAGGAGAGAAAGGAAGGTGAGCTAGTCACCGTGCTAGCTACTACTAGCTACTACTCAGTAGTAGCTTTTTCCAGTCCGGGAGAGGCTGTACAGGAGTCCTGGGCAGAGAGACCATTAAGTGAGGTGAAACCGGTTTAGAAAACAGGCTTGTTTCTCTTAATGACAAAGTTAAGAAGACCCCAGAAGCCTGGGGAAGCATTCTGAGAATTGAGCCCTTCAGACAAATCTCCTCGCTTCTGATAAGTTGAGGTGCTTCTCTACTATAATGAAATCTTTCATTTCAGTGATAGTGGATTTATAAATACATTAGAAAGAACATTATGTAGAGGACAGATTGTCCATTACCAAATTTCTTGTGAATAATGATGATCTTCCAGATTGAGAGTTGATTTATTCATCTCTGCTGTCTTTGTGTGTGTGTATTTGTTACAGGAGTATTTCATCACTGAGAAACTTTAAGACTATTCAGATAAGTGAAAAGAAAGTCACTCCAAATTTCCATTACCAGGGGACAACTACTGTTAACATTTTCCTTCCATGCCAAACTTTTTCCTAGGCATCCATATTTTTATATGTGCACAATTTGTTTTACAAAAATAACTGTGGACATTATAGATCTCTACACTATTACTAATGGTTTCAAAATGGTCCATCTACAAGTAAGTCATGTGATTTGACCTCCTGTCATTGAGTTGTAGAATGGTTTGTATTTTTCTTGCTACTCAAAACAGGGCTCTTAAGAACAGCTCTGTCCTGTTATTTTCCTAGGATCAATTCCTGGGAGTGGAATGACTCTCTGTGGTCTTTTGATATATGTTGCTAAATTGCCCCTAGAAATGAATCAGTCATGCTTCCGCACTCTAGAGGACACTGGCTATTCTTTGTCAATGTGATGAGTGGAGAATGGCACTGCATTGTTTTGCTTTTCTATTACTACTTTTGAAGGGGAAGTTATTGGCATTTGCATTGCCTCTGCCTCCATGGTAAATTTCCCATTGATGCCAGATCCTTTGCCTCATTTTCTGTTAAGGTACTCATCTTTTCCTTTATAAAAGATAGTAGCTCTTGCAAATGTCTTTTTCTTAGTTTCCACTTTGTTTTTTGGCTTTATGACCTGTATCCCTATAGAATTGCCAAAATTCTGCATAATCCTGTTGTTGGCTTCTTCAGGGTTCTACCTGTGGTGTTAAGCTTAGAACAGCCTTCCTTAACCCAAGGCACATTATACTATATACTTATTCACCTGATTGTCTTTTATTTTTTCTGTGATTTCATTCTTTTATGTTTAAATCTTTTAGCTAAGTTATTGGCTTAAGGCTTGAAACTGGGATATGACTTAAATTGATAGCCACCTGTCCCAATTAATTTAGTGGTTTCCCTACTGACTTGGAATGCCACTTTATGAATATGCTAAACTTTTATGCCCACATACTTACTTGCCCTTGGACCTTCTTCTAAGCTTTTTATTTGGTTCCATTGACTTGGCTCTCTGTTCTTAGTTGCCATTCTTAGTATATTTTTCCTTCTGTATCTTTATAGTAATACACTATAATTCTTTTTTTTTTCTTATGAAACATTTGTTTTAATGGGTCTCAAAATTCTGTGACAGATTTTTGGTCAAGTTGTTTCCATTAAAAAGTACTGATTTTAAAAACTAACAACTTAAAACTGCCACACACACACACACACAAAACGAATCGTCTACAAGACATCCTCCTTTCCTCCTAAAGGTTTTACGATGCAGGTTATAACATACCATAATTTTTGACTTGGATTATTTTAATTGGCTCTGCTCTGTCTACAGTTCGTCACTGTATTTTACTGCTATGAGAAACTGACTTCAAAATTTGACTCTTAAAACGTTTCACATTATTTATTCATGGGAGCTGTTGCTTTGAGACTTTCTAATAAATCCTTGGAGATCTGGGGGGGAGGATTGTCCTCATGTTGTCAGAAGAAATATTAGTGTGTTCTGCAATTATTCAGAAAACATTTATGGAACCAGTATTCTATGTGATCACTTTGCCATAAAGTCAGTGGATTCCTAAAAGGGTGTTTAAGCATTTTTTCTTTACCTGAACCTTTTACTTTTTGTGTCTCTGAAAGAATTTCGATAGAGAGTTTCAAGCCAAACCTTGGGTAATGCTTCAGTTTCTCCTTGTGGCCCATAATGATAATATCTCTACTTGTAAAAATACCAGCACGTAAGTAGTCTGGAGACAGAGCTGGGAAGTTTATGCATCAGTGTGTGAGGTAGAAAGACTGACCGATTTTTGTTTTCCTCCCACACAGCTTTCTGCAAGTTCTGATTAAAGTCAGAAATAGACACAACGATGTGGTTCCTACAATGGCACAAGGAGTGATTGAATACAAGGAGAAATTTGGGTTTGATCCATTCATTAGCAGTAACATCCAGTATTTTCTGGATCGGTTCTATACCAACCGCATCTCTTTCCGCATGCTTATTAACCAGCACAGTAAGTTGGGTTTTGGGTCCACTTGTGAAAGGGCACCCAAAGTGATTTCTCCCAAATGTTTTCCTGTTGCTTCACTTAGAACTTACTGATCTGAAGTGTGGTCCGTAGAAATTCCATTTCTAGTTGAATTTTTCCTATGTAAATCCTATCTATTAAAAAAGCTCTTCATTAGTATTCTTTGTTAATGGAAAGCCTTGAAATGTTGATGTTCACATTAGAGGTGGGAACTCTGCCTGCCTTTTAATCCTCTACCATTACGTTCCTGGTGAGGGTGAGACAGTACTTTGAGGTGTCTCTGAGAGTGTGTTCTAGTCTTTATCCAGATGTTATGTGTTTTTCTTCCTTTTGGGTTTTAAAAACATTGATACTGGGAATATTGAATTGGCATTTTGACAATCTGAGTGATAGGTCTTTAATTTCACTGTGATCATTGAAATCAGATTAAGCAAATTGTCAAACTGAAGTCTCATATGAAGAGTTTTAGTCCACTCACCAGGATGATAAGCAGATAAGAAAAAACAAATTCTGGCCACAAAAAAACTTTTTGGCTCATTTTCAGGATTGTCTCTTTGCCCGATTTCATAATTCTTAAGAAGCAGCATCTGCATGTCTACAGCCTAAATCGTCCTCTTTGCTGAAGCAGAAACTGGGCAGAGCATCTCTGCTAACTTGATTTATTTGGATTAGTGAGTGTTATACGATTATTACATGTGGGTTGGTCCCAAATGTGTATCTTTTAAAAATAGAAGTGTCTGACAGTTTATAGGAAATTTAAATGAAAAAAGAACCTAATTACTATTCAGGTAAGCCACTTACATAACTACAGGTTTTTTTGACCTAAATGTGTCTGTCTGCATATATATGTACATGTTTTTAGATCACCGATTAAGCTTATACACTTCTGTTTTTCTTCCACTTAATCATTGGAGGTATATCTATTGGCCTAATGCCCTTATTTGTCATTTTTCTTAATTTAAAATCTCCCCAATTTTTTTTAAAGATCTTATTTATTTGTCAGAAAGAGAGAGAGAGAGCACAAGCATGGGGAGCGGCAGGCAGAGGGAAAAGCAGGCTCCCTGTGGAGCAAGGACTCCGATAGGGGACTCCATCCCAGGACCCTGGGCTCATGACCTGAGGTGAAGGCAGACACCCAACCAACTGAGCCACCCAGGTGTCCCAAATCTTCCCTATTTTATCCCCTAATTTAAATTCTCCTTTTGTGGAATCTAAGCTCTCCCCAATTTTTGTTTGATTTGAAAATAAGTATACCTATAAACATTTAGATTCAGATTACTTTTTTCTTTGAGGCTCCTTTTGGCTTTTATTCAGAAGTAATATTTTGTAAATCTTTGTATAGTGTGGAAGTATTTGAATGTAGTTTGTTTTTTTTTTAAAGATTTTATTTATTTATTTATTAGGAAAGAGAGAGAGTGAGAGAGAGCAGGTCAGAGTGAGAAGCGGACTCCCCATGGACCTGGGAGCCCGATGTGGGACTCGATCCCGGGACTCCGGGATCATGACCTGAGCCGAATGCAGTCGCTCAACCAACTGCGCCACCCAGGGGCCCCTATTTGAATGTAGTTTTAAAGATACTTGAATGATAATCGCTTCTCGGCCTTTTGGCTAAGATCAAGTGTAAAGATACTTGAATGAAAAGAGTATTTGAACAGATATTATTTGTGTATACTACATTGAAAAGTACTCCCCCCGATGGAGGCATTTGAAACGTTCATGGTGAAGTCACTTTGCACGCCTGCACTAACAGTTCAGACTGCATTTTCTAAGTAGTGAACGTTGGAATCAATGTCTGGAGTAGTACTGAGAAGGTGAGTAAACTTGGCTGAGGATGAAAATAACTTTTTCATCCGAGTCACATGGGATCAGAGAAAAAAGGGCTGGACCCCTGGCACGTGTTACTGCTTTCCGACCTGCTAACTGTAACCGGCAGACCTTAGAATGTGTCCTTCCTCCTCTGGCGTCCAGCAGAGCTGATCACCCCTCATTGTATGTGTTCTCTAGCTTTACGTCTCTCTGGATGCTAAAATGATTCTTACGAGTAAGACAGTCCTTTCAGAACTTGGAAGGCTACATTGCCTGCTTTGTTTTTAATCTCTCCCTTCCCTTTTGTGTTTGTTTAGCACTTCTGTTTGGTGGTGACACTAACCCCGCTCATCCTAAACACATTGGAAGTATCGACCCCACCTGCAATGTGGCTGATGTCGTGAAAGGTAAGGAGGCCACTATAATGTTAATGATTGTAGCCCAGATAGGACTGTGGTTTAATTGAGGCAACTTGGCCATAGGGTTATGGTGCTGAGTTCTTTGCTGATTCGTTAGGGCACTCTAGGCCCGAGCCACTTGTGCCAAATAGATGTTCTTTCTAGGCAGTTCAGGAAAAGATGCATAATTAGCAGTGTTTGACATGGGAGTTTCTACCTCATTGGCTAGTTTTGTCTTAAACACTAACTGGTTGTTAGCTTCAGGAACATTCTAAGTTTTGATTGCTCCCATTTTTTGAAACTTCCAGAAACTGTAAATCCAGGTTCTAAGGTATGGCTAAAATTCATATGGTCGTAAAATTCTAGCATCTTTCTGGTGTGCACCCCAGGTTTGGGGATCTTTGTGGCATGTGAGCTTCACAGGTTCACTGGCCATGGGGCTGGGTGGACACTGTTCTAGTACCTTAGGGTAGAACAGAGCCCCACAGCAATGAGTCCCTGGTACCCACGCACTTTGAATTTGAATAACAGTTTCCTCATTATTCATTTAAGGTAAGTGTCACCTCTGGAAAGCCTTCCTGATTGTAAGTGACCTACCAGGTGCCTGGACCTTTTCAGGTCCCCCTCCCAGTATTACAGTTACTCTGTGCAGCTTCAGACCCCCAAAGTACCCCTTTCCAAGACTGGATCTCCTACTATGGCCCCCCTGTCTCTCCTCTAAACGCACACAAGTTTTCACGACCACAGCTCTTCTGGTTTTCATCTCCTTAGTTGCTCCTACTTTTTCTGAACTGTATAGCTCAGTAGGAAGCAGACGAGGGCCTTGTCTTCTTGGTGAAGCTCTCAAACCCACCTCTAGCAGAGTGACCTTTGCTGTTTGAGCTTAGAGGGCCAAGGGAGGTGGCCTAGTAGGTGCAGCCTCCCCAGTGGGGGAGCAGACCAGACCTTCGGCAGCCATTGGTAAGGAAAACCTGTACTGTTTGTTTACTCCGGTCCCTGCTAAACCCAGGGAGAAGGGGCCGGGCATGGTGGCCTTAGGTCACCCAAGGTCGTTGAGCTGTCCTGGCGTCGGTTTAGATAGGACACACCTACTCAAATTGTCTCCGTTATAAGGTGACTAGGCCCACCTCAGCTCCCTGAGAATCCCATAGGTCGCTCACTCACAAGGTAAGCCTGGGGTTGATCATGGTCTCTGCAGGCCCCTGGGTGGAAGGGGAGCAGGACAGTCTTGTCCTAGCGTGTGTTCATCAGACCCTAGCCCAACAGCTTCGATGAATCAGAAAGCCTGCTTTAGGTAGTTGACTGCTTTTAGAGGAAAAGGCACAAATTCAGAACGCAAAAGGGCATTATTATGTACTGCTTTTATGCCTTTTCTTTTGAACTATAAGCAATTTGAAGTCAACTTTTATGTTTTACATTTGTTTTATAACGCATATAAAATGTAGTATGTGCTGTTAAGATGGTCAATAAATATTCCTTGGTTTGATAAATGTTAAGCCTTTGATAATTTACTTTTTTAAACACAGCCTTCCTGAGATCGAATTCTCATATCTATACAAGTTACCCATTTGAAGTGTACACACAACCCAGTGGTTTTTAGCACAGGTGCACAGCCGACCCCCATCACCACCATCAACGTCACACCATCGTCCCCGGGGAAAGAGACTCCGTGACCACTGGCCATCGCTTCCCCCCACCTGGCCCTAGGCAAC
>CM052801.1:17360147-17421338 GCA_028533885.1 Nasua narica
TGTGACGTTGATGGTGGTGATGGGGGTCGGCTGTGCACCTGTGCTAAAAACCACTGGGTTGTGTGTACACTTCAAATGGGTAACTTGTATAGATATGAGAATTCGATCTCAGGAAGGCTGTGTTTAAAAATAAACTCTCAAGAGGCTTAACATTTATCCAAGGAAGGGCTATGTATTGACCATCTAATAGGTATATACCAAGTTCTATAGGATTAAAAACCCAGTGTAAGACAAGCCCTAACCACAGGTTGCTTATAATTCAAGAGAAGAGGCAGACGTGCAGTCTATAATAATGCACTTTTGCTTTCTGAATGTTTCCCATCTTTTGGGATGTAACCGCCTGAATTCTCTTCCAGCTATTTCTTTAATAGCCCTGATCTGCTTACCCTGTGTCTTTTTTTTTTTCCTTTCAAAAGCAAACTGTTGCTACTCAGACTTGGATAAATATCAGCCCAAACCTATTACTTTTAGCTAACTTAAAGGACATTTTTAAGCTACAGTAGTGTCCCCAATAACTTAGAGTGTGTGGCTCATGGAAACCCATTCTTTCAGCAAATACTTACTGATATTTCATTACAAATAATTGGCACATCTTAAAACTTTTGGCATTATTATTTTTAAAAACATATTTTAAAATTCTTTTTATTTCAACTGATGAAGCAACATTGATATATTACTATTTTTTTAAAGATATGTTTGTTTATTGTAGAGAGAGAGCACAAGCAGGAGGTGCAGAGGGAGGGAGAATCTGAAGCAGACCCCCCACTGAGTGCAGAGCCCGACTCGGAGTTCAATCTCATGACCCTGAGATCATGATCCGAGTGAAACCAGGAGTTGGCACCCCAACATTGCTATATTATTATTAACTAAAGTGTATAGATTACATTAAGGCTCACTCTTTGTGTTGTCCAGTTCTCCTGGCTTTAACAAGTGCATAATGACATACACCCATCATCGCAGTATCCTACAGAGTAGTTTCACTGGCCCTAAAATGCCCCATGCTCTATCCACCCCTGCCCCTCCTCCCTCCCCCTGAACCCCTGATCATTTTACTGTCTTTATGGTTTTGCCTGTTCTAGAATATCCTATAGTTTTTAATTTAAAAAGGTTTTTTTTTTTTATTATCGAAGTATAGTTGACCTATAATGTTACTGTCAGGTGTACAACATAGTAATTCAACAGTTCTGTACGTTACTCAGTGTTCACCTTAATAAGTGTAGTCACCATCTGTAACCATGCAAATCATAGCCACAAAAAATAGCACTTGACAGCAGTCAGAACAGCTAGTATTAGAATGACAAGAAATAACCAGGGCTGGTGCAGATGTGGAGAGAAGAGAACCCTCGTGCACTCTTTGGGGGAGTGTATTTGGTTCAGCTACTATGGAAAACAGTATGGATGGTTCTCAAAAAACTAAAAATAGAAGTACCATATGATCCAGTAATTCCACTTCTGGGTATTTACCCAAGGAAAACAAAGACACTGATTTGAGGATATATGCACCCCTACTTTTATTGCAGCATTATTTACATTAGTCAAGATGTGGAAGCAGCCCAAGTGTCCATCCATAGATGAGGGGATAAAGGAGCGGATATATGTACAATGGGATATCACCCAGCCATAAAGAATGAAGTCTTGCCATTCAGGGCAACATGGATGGTTCTAGAGGGTATTATGCTAAGTGAGATAAGTCAGAGAAAGACAAATACCGTATGATTTCACTTATATATGAAATGTGAAAAACATAACGGACTCATAAATACATGGAACAAACTGGTGGCTGCCAGAGGGGCAGGTGGGGGAGGGCTGAAATTGGTGAAAGGGATTACAGGACACAGCCTTCCAGTTAGAAGATAATTAAGTCAGAGATGTACAGCGTAGTGAATAGAGTCAATAATATTGTAACAACAAATACCGTTTTGCTTCAATTTAGTCGGCTTCCATAGTGTTCAAACATACAGTCTTGAATTTATAGATTTTCACGAAAAATGCCTTTTAGGAATATTTAAAAGCTAAACAAATGTACGCCTAGTATAGAACTGGCCATATTGTCCTTAGTGTGGTATTTTGCTATTGTTGCAGTCATTACAGCTTTAAAGGAGGAGAAATTCTGGTTCAGTCCTAATAATTCTATTATAGCCAACAAAGACTTGTTTTTTAAAAACAGTAATTAATTCTGAGTCCGTGAGGTTAGTAAGTGTCCTGGTTTTGTTTATCTGTCTGTATGTCTCTCTGTCCATCTGCTTTAATCTAAAGCTAAACTTTTTTATTTCTTTGCAGATGCCTATGAAACCGCCAAGATGCTGTGTGAACAGTATTACCTGGTAGCCCCGGAGCTGGAGGTGGAAGAATTCAACGGTAAAAGAGAAGTCATTTTAACCGCACATACAAGGAAGTTGACTAAAAATCTGACGCTACCTGAGCTGTATTTCAGTGAGATCCTCCCATGACACTTCTTTTTCATCTTTCATTTCTTTTTCAAGTCTTTCTATCTCTTTGGTCACCGAGGTATATTGTTGTACGGAGCTTTCGTACAGGAGTATGCAATCTACTCAAAGTCAGCGTTCTGGGAACCGAAGTCATCAAGGCAGAAATTGCACAGATGAACAGCCAATTCTCAAAACAACAAATGCTAGGCAGTCAGTAAAAATATGGAAACGTGTATAACTAGACTAATCAGAGAAATACAAGCAAAAATGGAGAAATGCCATTTTTGTCTTTCAAAAGACAAAACGTTGATTATAACGTTGTAATGCTTTGAATTGGTGCCCAGAAAAATACTCTCGACAATACTTAAACACATTTCTGGTATAAGTTTAAATTAGTACAGCCTTTCTCAAAGAATGCTAGCAGTGTCCTTTCTCTTGGCCCAGTAAATTAAAATTCAGGAATGGTCATATTCTTTGGTCCGGTAAATTAAACTTCAGAAAGTTTATTATGAGAGAATAAAGGTGTACACAGAAGTATGTACAAGATTAACAATCCCAGTGGTTTTCTTAAACAGAAAAATTAGAAAACAACCCCAATTGTCCATGATAGAAGATTATTTAAATAAGTTGTGGTATATCCATAAGATAGAATACTAAGCAGCCATTCAAAGCAATGCTTTACAAGAATGTTGAATGTATTGAAAAAGCTGAATTTTTTAAACACAGGCTATAAAAGTTTGTTAGTGGCACAAGTTCAATGGAAAATATTTTGAAGGATTGGTAGCACCAAAACAACAGCTTCCTGGATTATAGGGTTGTAGCTGATTGTTATCTTAGCCATATGATTCTATATGTATTTGCATGTTGAGTTTATTTATTTGTAAGTTACAAGAGAGACATGCTCGTTGGGAAAACAGAAATAATACAGAATGCAGAGTAAGAAGGGAAAGTTCCCTTGTTCTCTCAGGACCACACAGAGCTTTGTTTTTGACATAAATGGGGTTGAAACTATACATGTTCTATAGCGTTCTTCACTTTGCCTTGAAGATCTTTGCGTGTCATTTAGAGATTATCCACAGCGTCGGTTGCCATTATTTAGTTCTTTAGCCCTGAGTGGACATTTAGGATTGCTAATTTTCCCATCTTCTTTATAATGAACAGTGAGGGGTGCGACTGTGTCTGCCGGGTGGGAAAGTTTGTGAACACGTGCAAGCGTTTCTGTAGCTTGGGTCCCTAGAGGTGGAATGACTGAATATTACATAGGGCGTGGACATTTACCCTTAAAGATAAACCAAATTCTCTTTCTCAAAAATATGTCCAAAATGTATTTTGCTTTTTTTTTTTTTAAAGATTTTATTTATTTATTTATTAGGAAAGAGAGAGTGTGAGAGAGAGCATGAGAGGGGAGAAGGTCAGAGTGAGAAGCGGACTCCCCATGGAGCTGGGAGCCCGATATGGGACTCGATCTCGGGACTCCGGGATCATGACCTGAGCCGAAGGCAGTCGCTCAACCAACTGCACCACCCAGGCGCCCTGTATTTTGCTTTTAATGAGATCGACATGTGAAAGGATGTTAGACTGTTGGCTCAGGACAGCGGCCCCTACATTCTACCGGAGGGGATGGAATCCAAACTGCTTTCCAAGTCTGTTGGGTTCTCTGAGAAGAGTTGTGCCCGTACACTGCCAGAACCGAAAGGACTTGGCTTGATATTCCTGAGTAGAAGCGTCTCAGTCTTCTCTCTTCCTCTTCATACCGGCGAGGTGAGGCCTCACCTCACCGTGCACATTTCTCTTTGTCAAACGCGGAACTTAAATTCGCAGGTAATAACCCATTGCTCTTTTGTATGAATGGCAGCCCGACTCACTGTAAAGGCCAGAGCAGCTAGCCTGCTCTTGCTGATTCCCAGGAGCCAGCTGTGTCACACATTTCTTCTCAGCGGAGCTGTCACGCTGGGCAGCGCACCTCACCAGGAGACGAAATTAACGACTATTTTTGGCACTGTCTTGTGCATGATTTTTGAAGTCCCTTTTCCCATCGCTAAGATAAATGAATGCTGCTGGTTTATAGGCCGCCTCTAGGTTCCCGTTGTTCTGGGCAATGTGTTTATGATTTCTCTTTATGATTTTCTGAATGTCAGAGCTCTTTGTGGACATGGCTAAGGGCTGTGCCTTAACTCTAACAAGTTCCGTGGTAGCGGTGCAGGTCAGAGGTCGGTCTTGAACACCTTAAGTAGATGGCACTTTGTAAAGAGTGGATGTTTCCCACAGCGTGTTGCCTATATCAGTTTTCCTGAAAGGAAACCCATCAGATCCAGATTCCCACAGATTCATTTTCAGAGCCTGCTTCTTTCTTGTTGCTTCCATTACCCCACAGGCGCCTTGAACAGTAGGGAGGAATAGCACTGCCCTCCGCTCTGCGCCTGAGAGCAGTGCGGCTGCCTCTGACCCGAAGCAACCTCTCTTGCTGCCTGAGAATTGTTCTGTCAGTTTGACATATCATCTTTCGTTCTGAATCTCTGGGCTTTTTTCCTTTGCCGTGGTAGACCCCTGAGAAAGTAGTGAATAGGACAACAGAGAACATAACTGTGTGAACACCGTCAGCGTTTACCAGTCATCACTAGAATTCTGGATATTGGGGGCCAGCTAAAATAAACTTTCTTTATTATCCATTTGATAACATTTAACAGGAGCATTAAAGATAACAGGTGTTTGGGGCGCCTGGGTGGCTCAGTCGTTAAGTGTCTGCCTTCGGCTCAGGTCATGATCCCGGGGTCCTGGGATCGAGCCCACATTGGGCTCCATGCTCAGGGCAAGCCTGCTTCTCCCTCTACCTCTGCCTGCTGCTCCCTCTCCTTGTGTCCTCTCTCCTTCTGTCAAATAAATAAATAAAATCTTAAAAAAAGTAGCATATGTTTATCTTATATCAGGTTTCAGATTTTTCCCACTTGCCCCTGGTGGCAACCCATGTTGGTTTCTCCAGACAGGCACCCATTTTGTCACACTTGTTCTCGTCTTAACTTTCTTATTCTCCTGAGAAGGCACTTGCCAAAACGTTAAGCAAAGACACCTCTTTTCTTACCTGTTTTGGATCCTTGTGGTGAGGCAGCACGGCTCAGAGGAATGGTGTGAGCTTTGTAGCTCTCCAGGCGCTACAAAGAGAGACAACTTCCTTGTCTGTAAGGTCACTTGGTGTGGTGATAAAAGGATACTGTTTCTAGGGCCTTAAATACAGCACCAGACACAAACTGGGTATTTTTAAAAGGGTGGCTCTCGGAAGTCAGGGTTGACCTGGGAAGAATAAGACTTATGGTTACTACTTGCATTTCTTCACCATTTCTAGATTACTCTTTCCTGTCGAGAGGTTCATTCATACCTTTGTGTTTGGTGGGCAACATGAATACTTCAAGTCAGGGGCGCCTGGGTGGCTCAGCCTGTTAAATGTCTGCCTTCAGCTCAGGTCATCATCCCGGCTTCCTGGGATCGAGCCCCACATCGGGTTCTCTGCTCAGCGGGAGCCTGCTTCTCTTTCCCTCTGCCTGCCATTCCCCTTGCTCGTGCTCTCTCTCTTTCCATGTCAAATGAATAAATAAAATCTTTAAAAAAATTTTAAAAAAAGAAAACTTCAAGTCATACTATATATACTCTGCTATAAGAGCGTTCCCAGGGGTGCCGGGGTGGCTCAGTCAGTTAAGCGGCTGACACTGGATTTCAGCTCAGGTCACAATCTCAGGGTCGTGGGATCGAGCCCTGTGTCCAGCTCCATGCTCAGCGAGGAGTCTGCTTATTTCTCTCCCTCTGCTCTCGCCCCCACGTGCACTCTTTTTCTCTCTCTCTCTCAAATAAGTAAATAAAATCTTTCTTGACAAAGAAGGTTCACAGAAAAGATTTGTATCCTGGGATCTTTGATTTCTAGTTTCCCTATATTGGATACTTTTGTGGATATTTTTGGTCAAGGGGTTCTATAGAACAATTGAAAAGCTACTGCTGGTAGCCCTGTTAAGACCATAAAGTTAATTTTTTAGTAATGATACTAGCCAGCATTTATTAACTACTTACGTTGTGGCGAGCTCTTTGTAAACTAGTTTATCACTATTATCCCATTTAATCCTTATATGAACTCAGTGAGATGTGTACTGTGCCCATTTCAGATATGGTACACCGAGGCCCAGATGTTTTAAATACCTATTAATGTGTCTGTTAAATGCCAGAATCAGGACTTAATTCCAGGATGACTTAGAACCACACTATGTACTATTTCTAATAGCCGTATCCATTGACTTTGGGACTTGATTAATCATCTCTAAGTGCCCAGCTACCTTTTCTCTTAAATGCCTCTACTTTTTTCATTCTTATAGGAGAACTATCTGAAAATAAGATTCTTTGTATCCCCTGCGGAGTTCTGTTGGTATTTATTACATGTTGTTTCAACTCATGGTTTTTGGAGCAATGACTCTGTAAAATAGAGACTTGATTATTTCTTGAGTCTTGAGCGTGAGAAACCTGGGCCATTTTTTTTCCATTTACTTTTTAAAATATACCTTAGATGGAAAATTCATATTGCATTTGTGTTCTATTTTAGAAAGTTAATAAACATCTTTTAAGGGTCCACTACATAAAAGCCATTGGACCCAGGATTAGGTTAAGAGTTATGGACAAAAGCATTAGACTTAGTTTTAAAAGGAAGGAAAGACATCTAACCTATAATGTTCCAAAAGAAAAGTACAAGTAATTGAGCAAGCCTACAGATGACTCCTAGAGAATGTTGGTTCAAGTGAAAAGAGAAAAAATATCAAAGATTAGATTTGGAAAAAGATTTGGAGCAAAAAGGTTGAATTCAGAAGGCTGTTTATATAACTAATCATGCCTTTTGGTACAAGATAACTTGAGTGTTCAGCTCGTTCCTGGGGATCCATTAAAATGACAATAAAGGAATTAAAAAAAAAATAGCAAAGAAACCAGGGGGCTGTCATCAGTGGACACTGGTCCCACCTCCTGCCAGAGGGTAAACTGATGGAAGTTTGCTGATTATGGACCAAGCAGGAGAAGCCAAAAAGGAGAGGCTGCAGCAAAGACCAAGGGACCCTGGGAGCAGAGCCAATAGGTGCAAAGCATTGGAAAGGGAAGCCAAAAGGAGGGGTCAGTTGAAAGCTGAGCATGGAGGGGCGATGGGGAGCACGGGGCTCGGGCTGTGCTCTGCCTGCATCAGTCACAAGCATTTGTCCCAGGGCAGAAATTAAAATCAGAGTACTTTTTTCAAGAATATCCTTGGCAAAAGTGGGGCTATTCGCATACCTGTTGTTGGCCCAAAGTAAAGCCCTCTTCATTGAGAATTTGGGCCACCCTCCAGTCAGAAGCCAGCTTACTGTCTGCCTATCCTAAAGTCCCTTGAGAAGTCTTGAGCAGATACGCAGGGCTCTGAGTCGGCCTTCTTGTTTAGCTGAGGGCCCCAGGGGGAAATGACCACCAGCTCCCTCAAAGGATTCGTCCAGTTCCTCATTCTTCAACAAGAATATTACTGCCAAGGTTTATCATACCTCAGGCGACACCCAGCAGTGTGAGGAAAACCTGACTAGCATTAAACTTACAAGCTGCACTGCCATGGCCAGGAGACTACCTCCCCCCCCCGCCTAAATTCTGAGGGAAAATGATTTTGAATGCAGCATTTTGTACTAAGCCAAACTTTCACGTGAGTCAGAGGTGTAAGGATTGAGAAATGTATTTCCCAAGGGCACCTTTCTGAGGTAGGCTACTTGACTGATTTGATGGTTTATATCATATAAGCATAAGAAATAGTGAAGAACATACTAGAACTTAAGTCAAAAACATTTTGAAGATGATGGCTATGTGGCATGTTTAGAAAGCAATCAATTCTTTTTTTTTTTTTTTAAGATTTTATTTATTTATTTGAGAGACAGAGAAAGTGAGAGAGAGCATGAGAGGAGAGAAGGTTAGAGGAAGAAGCAGACTCCCCGCGGAGCGGGGAGCCTGATGTGGGACTCGATCCCGGAACTCCAGGATCATGACCTGAGCCGAAGGCAGTCGCTCAACCAACTGAGCCACCCAGGCGCCCAGAAAGCAATCAATTCTAATTTGAAAAATCTTAAAGAATGAAATGGATGCCACATTGAATAGACTAAGAAGCTTGGAGGATCTTGATGATGTGAGGAAAGCATGTTTCTTGTCCAGTTACTCAAGAAGAAGGGTAGTCAGAAGCTCCAGGAAACAAAACGTTATAAGAAGGACGCAGTCCAAATACTCAGTAACCTTAAAAAGGGTAGCATGATTTTAAGAAGTCGGTGGAGGATTAAGAGAATCATTTCACCTTAAGGCTGAGACCATTCTTCTTCATGTGACCAGTGAAACATGTCATTGGAATCACAGGGAAGGAAATGTTGTTCTTCTACACTCTCGTGGCTGCTCTGCACTGATCTGTATTTACCTAGTTATGATGTTCCCAACACTGTCAATTTTCAGCTTTTTAAAAAAGGATTTTATCTTTTTATTTGAGAGAGAGAGAGCACGAGTGGGAGGAGAGGGGCAGAGGGAGAAGCCGACTCCCCGCTGAGCACAGAGCCTGATGTGGGACTCGATCCCAGGATCCTGAGATCAGGACCTGAGCCAAAGGCAGATGCTTAACCGACTGAGCCACCCAGGCGCCCCTCAATTTTCCAGCTTTTAAAAAAAGAACCTATAGACAAAGTACAGAAGAGTTCATTAGGATTACAGAATGGAAATACTATCAACCGAAAGACTAAAGCAGAAATAGTAGCAAGTGGCTACCTCTGGATGCGGACTAGAGGGAAATGGTAGAAGGACTTTTGCTTTTCCTCTTTTTTTTTTAGAAATTTCATTTCTTTATTTTACTGAATAATTTCAAAAATAACTGATCATCAGGGACTTCAGGATTCAGAGTCAGAAGCTCTTGGTTAATTTGTCCAATTTCAGACCTCTTCTTTTTCAGTAGACAAGTCGCATAGCCTCTGCACAGCCCATGTCCTCACCCATAATGCCACCTTCCCAGTGAGCCCCCCAGTAGTATCATGAGGATTCACTTGGATAATGCATGCGTAAGCTTCTCATCAACTGCTAAGAACTTAACAAATGTTTGCTCTACTTTATTATATCCCTGTTACCGTCTTTATTAGAGGAGGTAGTTAAGTTGAAATTATAACATGGGTGACTATGTCTGTGTTCTACTTGAGAATGTTCATGTATTTTAAGTCTTTTCAGTGATTTTGGGCCATGAGGAGGAAGGACCAAGTTTTCCACCATCTACTCTATAGCCCACATTGTTCTTAGTGCCTGACATGGGATTCAACGTTTCTCATATTTTCCTCGGGAGATTCCTGATGCGAGGAGAAAGGACTATGGATCTCTGGGGGCGGGTAGTTATGGGGCAGTGGGGTGGGGGGAGAGGGTTGTCTGCTAGCTACTATAGAAAAGTTATGTGAACCTTAAATTCTACTCTATAATATGTCTTGTTTGTGGAAATTGAACAGAAATTAACATTGCTCCTTAGTCTAATCTGCCAAGACGTGCCCCTTTTCCTCTGTGGCTTCACATTCCCCATGATGACCACTGGGGTCACCACCAGGGGTGGTGTCCCTGAATTTTAAAAACACTGAGCGATATTTAGATGACTTATATAATGCTCAGAATATTATGACATACGTGATAATACTCCAATTTTGCCCAGCTAAGGTTCACAGAGATTGACTAACCTGCCCAAGGTCACATGGCTTGTAAGCGAAGGAGCCAGATTTCTCCCCAGGTTTGTTGGACTTCCAAGCACATGCTTTTGCTCAGCCCTGACTTTAAAGGTGGAAACCTAAATTAGCCTTTCGTGTAGAGTTCTTTTTTATGTACTTGGAAAATAAAACGCCTGCCACATTCTTGACTTTCTTATAGTTTTTGTCCTCATTCATTGATGGTTTTTGTGTCTGTTTTCAGCCAAAGCTCCAGACAAACCTATTCAGGTAGTTTATGTGCCCTCACACCTGTTTCACATGCTATTTGAGTTGTTCAAGGTAAGTGGAATTTAAAAACACGGAAAGAAGTCTTCATTTTAAATTACTTTGATTCAGGGCATAATGGATTCATTAGATTAGCATAAGAAAAAGGTTTTGCATAACCATTTTAAAAATTCTATTTCTGATACCCTGTGGGTTTTATAATTTGTACACTGTGAGATGAAAAATTGCTGTGTGCGGTATAGCTTTCGTGAATATTAGTACATATTGATTTGGGAGCTTAATTGTACGTCAGTGATTTTATGTAAAAATCCATACTGGTTTTTTCTTCAGTTTTGAGATTAGAGATGCTTTTTACTTTCCAAACCTGGCGGAGGCTTTACTGATGGTAGCCAGATCAAAATAAATACATGTTTTTGTGTGTTTATGTTTCTGAACATTAAGCACGTTGGTGCATCAGCAGTTGTTTTAGTACTGAGAGATCTCGTAACCCTTTGAGGGAATTGAGTCCATTTAGAAGCTCTGACTGAATCAGAGGGGAAAGATAGGGAGGAGCCGAACCAAAAAGAGGCCCCCCCCCCCAAGAAAAAGAACAAAACCTCTTTAGACTCTCTAAGGCTTAGCCATTGCTTTTGTTAATCAGTAGCTCATGGCATTTATAAGAGCAGTATTATAGGCACAAGGCGTTTAAGCTAAAATTTCATTTCTTCTGATGTTTAAAACCCAAATTGAACACCTGAAAAATCAGTTATGCTGATTTGCTTCCCAAAATTATAATGTTACTGATGTAACACTTTAAGGTTGAGATGGGCATTCAATTGTGAACTTTCTCTTCAACAGCTGTGGCTTTTTGAGAATTTCTTTTTAACTGACATTGCTTCTACTTTTTTTTTTCAGCCAAATGATTAATTTTTGTGGGAAGCATGAATACTCTCAGGTTTTCCGCCTTCTTTAGAGGAAAGGTGCTCTGTAAATGCACACTGATAAATAGATTTACAGTGCATCAATGAGCCTCTGCAGCCTCGTTACATGTGATAAAAACATTCCTCTTGGTTAAGAGTTGAATAACTTAAATACCCTAAGGCAAAAACAAAAAGAGAAAAGAAAGAAAAAAAATACTTAGTATGATGGATGAAAATAAAACTGAATGAAATCAAAATAAAGCATCAGGCGATTTTTCCTTGCTCCAAACACACATTTAGCTAAGTTCTTTAGAGGGAAAAAAAATGGTGTATAAACCCAACTAACATTTGCTCCATAAAAGCGTTATTGTGTAATAAGTAATCCTGTGCTAGTTTCTTTTTTTTAAATTGTGGTTTGTGAGTCAGTGATAGGCTACAAAACAAGCTTTATTATTTCAGAACTCAATGAGAGCGACAGTTGAACTATATGAAGACAGAAAAGAAGCCTATCCCTCTGTTAAAACCCTTGTTACTCTGGGTAAAGAAGACCTGTCCATTAAGGTAACTGCTTTATTTGCACACATACTTTGTCAGTTGATTTAATAGTACCCAGACCCTGAGGAATCTGAGGGAAGAGAAGAGAACGGACCCTGAATGTCTTATTTTTATGTACCATGTTAGATCTTTAGCTTGTTACCTCATTTAAACTTAGCAGAAGCCCATTTTTCAGGGAGCTGAACCAGACCCTGGCCCAAGTCGGCCGGATCCTAGTGCCCTTACCTTCCTCCTTTGTTTTAGTTTGTACACAGTGGAACCATGTGTCCCTGGTGGTTCAAAGCCCTCGTACCTTTTAGAGTTAGTTACCTGGTATGTACTTTAATGAACTTCTTGCCTCGTACTAAATATAGACGGATTGTTCTTAAAAAGCCATTTTGTATATTACAGATAAGTGACCTAGGTGGTGGTGTCCCACTTCGAAAAATAGACCGCCTTTTTAACTACATGTATTCAACTGCTCCTAGACCCAGCCTGGAGCCTACGAGAGCCGCCCCTCTGGTAAGCATCTTAAAGTACGGCTTAAGGGAAGACCATTAACCTGAGAAGGGACTCCGACAGAGGGGCCTTTCTCCCTGGCTTCTTACCCTAGCCTCTCTGAATTCGAATGAATTGAATTGAACCCTCTCTGAATCCGGCATGATTTGGGAGAGGGGAGATTTTTTCCCACTGCTACTTTCTTTGTGAATCCTTTGGACTTAGATTTCTTTTTTAATTTTGTGTTAGAAACACTCAGAGCTGAGTACCTCACTTTCCAATGTAGAGAAAAGGCACTTCCCTTTGGTTAAGCATGAGAAGCTGTGGACTCTGAGCAACAAACTGAGGGTTTTGGAGGGGAGGGGGTGGGGGGGTGAGCCTCGTGGTGGGTATTGAGAAGGGCACGTACTGCATGGAGCACTGGGTGTGGTGCATGAACAATCAATCTTGTAACACTGAAAAAATAAAAGTATTTGGGGGGGAAAAAAGCACTGCTGCTGGAGCACCGTTTCCTGCCCGGTGCTCCCTTGGAGGGGGTGGAAGGTTAAGAGCTGGCGAGCAAGGGAGCCGCACAGCGAGCTTAGGGCTGCCGTGTGGTCCTGGGCACTTGGGCGCTGTGTGCTGTGGAGCCCCAAATCACCCGGGGCCTTTGAACTTCCCCCACCATATCTGTTTATATAATTAGACTGTTCAGGTATGAACACATTAAATTTTGTATAGTAAATAGCCTAAGCAGGAAACATAGGTGGCGTATGCATTTTCGGAGCCCTTTCTGTCTCCGGCTCTATTAGGCAGTGAGAAAAGCCTCAGGTTACCATGGCAGCATTTAGATCCTGCTAGGGCCACACTTTGTTCCCCTGCTGAGTGTTTCTAATTGACAAACAACAATTGAACCTTTTGTCATTAAACACAGCAACATATCTATCAGTCTGCAGAATAGTTGAGGGTACAAATTAAGTTTCATTTTTCAAGTCCTACCTGACTGATAAGCATGTGAGATTATATTTTATTGTATGAAGAAAAGCCAGCACTTTGCATCATTTATTCGAGACAGAGTTTGTTAACTCAGCATGTTGAAAACAGAGAGGAAGTCATATTTATAGGAGTCAAGAAAATTCTCGAAAGATCAGTTTTGAAAGGCGTTGCCTTCACCAGGCTCTGGTACCCACTTAAGTAAATGTCAAAAGAAAAAAAAAAAACACTACAAGCAAATCCGGAGCCTTCCCCAATTGTTCAGAAGGAATATGGATCCTCTATTCCAAGTCTCAAGAGAGCAGCTTGAGGACAGCTGTTCTGTCATCTTTTTTAAAAAATGAAACTGAATTGACGTAAGGGACCTTAAAATATTATGTATCTCATTTTACAGATGAGAAAATAAGGCTAGCGCCTTGCCCAAGGTCGTTGTACTCATTAGGGCACAGCCGGCACTGGTCGTGTCAGCGTTCTTTCCCGTGTCCCATACAGCCTCTCCTTTTGAAGAAAGGCTTCCACTAGCTTCTGTCCCAATTATCAACTGTATATGTCCCCAACTCCTGTCAGATCCTTTGACACCCTGGGAAAGCCCGGAAGAACCTCACTCAATCTGAGTTCGAGAGCCTTCTTCTGTGTTCTCACGGCTTACCTGGCTCCTAACACCCACGAGGGGATTGGGCATTCTTGGCTGTTCCCTGGTAGACCTGAGGGCAGGCTCTGGGCCTTGCTGGAATGTAAGAGGCAGATTTCCTTGGCCTCTTCCTGGAGTATTCTGGTTTCTTCGCTGTGGTGGCCCCATTCATCATCACGGATATCTTGGCCTCACCACCAGCCATATTCTGCCAGTGCAAAAGCCCTGGAATGACAGTGCACTTGGTCAATGACAGGCCCTGCGCTGCGGAAGGAATGTAGGAAAGATGTTTGCAAATGGTAGAAATCCATGTGACCTGGTAAAATCGTGGCTCTGCAGGAGCCATAATGGCAGCTTCCGTTTATTTACTTTTACTAGGTCTCAGGCACTGTGTCAAGACTCGACACTTGTTAGATTATGTTAGATTATTATTCTCAGAGCAGCTCCGAGGGAAGCTTTTCATTACATCTTCAGATGACAGAACAGTCTCAGAGAGGTTGAGTAAACTACTCAGAGTGACTTTTTCCCTAGGTCTCGCTGAGCCTAAAGCTCGTGTAACCTCTGCCCTACGAGCACATTACCCCACAGCCTCCTTGTCGAGGGATTTCATCAGAGGGGCCAAAGCTTGCTGCGCTGAACCTGCCCCTCCAGGCTAGACTTGCTGAGATGAGTCTCCCTTATTCTTACTATTCTTGTCAATATCTGAGACCTTTTCGGTTTGCAGCCGCCTGTTACATTCAAGGTTCTATGACATGAAAATATAAGAGGGCACTGGAATTATTTTCTTGTCTCGAAACGAGATACATGTGATCTACCATATATCAAAATATTTCAGCATTCCCAGAAACTTAGGAAGTAGACTCTCAGGAAATTTTCTTTTCGTGTATTAGCCTGGGTACTAGTAGATTTGAACTCTTGTGCTACTCAATTTAATTTTCACTTCATGGAGTAAGAAAATCTGATAATGGAACTTTGCGATGATGTGGTTTAGTTTTGTTATAGTTCAAATTCCACTTGATTTGGGATTGGCTTTCAAAATGCTAATAGTTTACTTAAAAATGCTAAAAAAGCATCAGGCAAAACTTGGAGTATTTCTAATATTTTCCAAACATAAGAGAAGTGTTTCTGCAGGGTGAAAATGATTGTTTGCCGTAAATGAGTATACACATCATTGTAAAGGTTGGGTCAATAATTTATTTGCTTTAAACCTGACTTAAGAATCCCTTTTAACCGGGGCGCCTGGGTGGCTTAGGCAGTTGGACATCCAACTCTTGATTTTTGGCTCAGGTCATGGTCTCGGGGTCCTGGGATCAGGCCCTATGTCGGGCTCCCCACGCAGGGGAGTCTGCTGAAGGATTCTGTCTCCCCCTCTCCTGCTCATGCTCTCCCTTGCTCTTGCTCTCTAAATAAATAAAATTTTTTTTTTAAGATTTTATTTATTTATTAGAGAGACAGAGAAAGTGAGCGAGAACATGAGAGGAGAGAAGGTTAGAGGAAGAAGCGGACTCCCCATGGAGCCGGGAGCCCCATGCGGGACTCGATCCCAGAACTCCAGGATCATGACCTGAGCCGAAGGCAGTTGCTCAACCAACTGAGCCAGCCAGGCGCCCTAAATAAATAAATTCTTAAAGGAGAATTTCTTTTGCTCTTCTGAGTAGTCCTCATACCAAATATGTTAGCATTTGTGTGTGTCTCACTGTATTATTTTTCTTTTCTCGATAGGCTGGATTTGGTTATGGCTTGCCAATTTCTCGTCTGTATGCTAGATATTTCCAAGGAGATCTAAAACTCTATTCAATGGAAGGAGTTGGTACTGACGCTGTCATTTATTTAAAGGTACTGCTCTTTATTACTAATATGAAGGCATCTTTACCTTTGAAAGCTTTAGGTTCTAACAACTGATGGAAAATAGCACTACATCATCTCTTAAAATCATTTTACATTTACTTCAGTTTTATGGGAAAACCAGGGTGTGCCCTGCCCTTGATTTGATGCTCAGATATAGCAAAATATGAAGCATGGAGATGGAAAAACTAAAACACTGATTTTTAAAGCCATGATTCTTATTTGTGATTTCTTTTAAATTGCATAAGCATTGAAAGGACTAATCTAAAAGCAGACAGATTTTCATAAATTGAAGTGTTTTAGTCTTTTACTTTAAAACTCGCTGGCTTTCCAAGAATTCAGTAGTCACAGTATGGTGTTATAAATAGGCTGATCTAATAACAAAGCTTCTGTAACACAAGTTTTCTCATGGATTGGTGGCATCAGACTTTTATTTATTTCTAAACTCTGGAATATTTGGAAGATTTTTTGAGTCGTTAATAAAGTCACATAGTACAGAATTGAGAATCTACAGACGGGAGAACTTAAGTCTTTCCTACCACTGTCTCTAAGCCACTCGCTTCTCTTTCCCAGAGGTTATCATGGTACCAGGTTCTCATGGAGCCTCCTGGAGTTGATTCTGCATTGATAAACACATGGGGGGAAATAATTTTTTTCTCACATAATGATTATTTCAGCATTTTGCCTTTTTTTTTTTTTTTTTGGCTTTTCTGTATAGCTTGGAGAACTTGCTATATCCCTTCATACAGAGCTGGTCATTCTTTTTAGCAGCCGTGTAGTGTGTTATGTGTGGTATGTAATGTGTTATACCATTACTTGGCCAGTTATTTGGAGTGTTTACCTTAGATGCCAGTGCATCTAAATGATGTGATATTTGATATCACCTTATGGGCGTATGTTTATAAACTTCATATATATGAAAGTTTATTTCCATACGGGCTCTCTGGGAGAGCAGTTGGCCAGTGACTAGTGCTTGGCTTAAGACCATATAGTCTTTTTATTCCTTTAAAGGAGCTTTAATTTCATCCTGGCCAGTCTAAGTAAACTATGAAAGTATAATTCCAGAAATCTGCATTAAGGTTTCTAATGTTTTAAATAGTAAAATTTGGGTATTTCACATGAGAAGAATGACACGTGGTCCTTTGGTGTCTATTTTTGTCTCTTAGGCACTTTCAAGTGAATCATTTGAGAGACTTCCGGTTTTTAATAAGTCTGCGTGGCGTCATTACAAGACAACACCTGAAGCTGATGACTGGAGCAATCCCAGCAGGGAGCCGAGGGATGCCTCAAAATACAAGGCGAAACAGTAATTTCCCACTTTGCTTTCTATTATAAAGTAGCTGATTTTTCCCTAGAATGTACCAGCCAGATGATCCCTTTAGCCAAATCTTCTTTGTGGCTTTTTCACTGGAAGAGCAAAGTGATCTCTAAAGAAAGGAAGGACGGCAAGAACCGGGTAGCCAGAGTAGCCCTTCCACTGGAGGTATGAACAGCAGTGAGCAAGGTTTATCCTCCCGTAGATTGGATTTTCAAAGTAAGTTTTGCGATTTGTCATCACCTATAGAGGTTGACAGGAGAACGTTTAGGGAAGGTCTTTGGGTGGGTTGAATCTGAAAAAAATAAAGAAGTTAAAATGATCAAGCCAGATAAACAAGATGTGGTTTATCCATACCACGGAAAAGGACATGTACTCTGTGATTCCACTTATGTGAGGTTCCTCGCAAAGTCAGATGCATAGGGACAGAAGGTAGAATGGTTGCCGAGAGCAGGGGGAATGAGGGTTAGTGTTTAATGGGTACAGAGTTTCCATTGGGAAGATGACAAGGTTCTGGAGGGGGGGGTGGTGGGTGCCCAACACCGTGAATGTACTTAACGCCACTGAACCGTACACTTAAAAACAGCCATTTCTTACCCTCTTACTGGATAGCAAATGTTATGTACAGTTTCCCACAGTAAATAAAGGAAAACAGAAAAAAGGAAACTAATCACAGAACAACAGGTTTCACTACTTTATGGGTAACAGTCCTACCTTCGGTTTCCAATTATTTTTTCTTCTCACTATTATTAGGCTCCAGCTCTACTAGCAACAGTAAGGGCTCTGTTTATTTAAAATAACCTTTTGTTAACAGAACAGCACTGTATGTGCGTTGTAAAAAAGTAGAAAACGTAAGTAAGCAAAAAAATGTAAGTGAATCAAGAATGTAAGTGATGTTGAAGTGAGCTTGAACTTGATTGAAAGAGAAAGCACCATATTCCCACAACCCAGAGATTACCACTCTTATGACTTTGTGTATTTGCTATGTACACAGATACTTTGCTATTTATGTATATATGTGTTTCCCCCCAATGAGAGCTAATTATTTATACTCTTTTACAACCTGGCTTTATTTCATTTAACCATTTTTACCTTTCCAGGTCAGTAAATTTTCATCCTGAAAATTTCCCTGAATTGTCCAAACCTGGATCAGTTCCTAGATTGCATAACAATTTGAGTAGATTTCAAGTTGCTTTTAATCTAGAACAATTTTTTTTGTTGGTGCTGAGAGACCATCCTAGTTGTCCTGCAAAAGTATCCCACCTTGATGGTTTTGGTTTCTTCTTGGACGTGTCGTTTAGCTTTTTCCCCATTCTCTGTATTTCCTGTAAACTGCAAGTTCACCTAAAGATTCAAGGGAGCATGTTCTGTTAGAGTACCTCAGAAACACTATTTCAGAATTACACTGTGAGACCCATGAGACCTGACTGCGCCACCGTTAGTGATGTTAAGGTTGACCATGTTTCAAATATTGACTGTCTGACTGCTCCATGGTGTAGTTGTTTTTTCCCTTCTCAACTAGAAAGTAATCCGGGGGCGCCTGGGTGGCTCAGTCAGTTAAGCAGCCAACTCTTGATTTTGGTTCAGTTCATGATCTCAGGGTCCTGGGATTGAACCCCATGGGGAGTCTGCTTGAGGAGTCTCCCTCTCCCTCTGCCCCTCCCCCCTGCTCATGCATGCACGCTCTCTCAAATAAATAAATCTTAAAAAAAAAGAAGGAAAATAATCTTTGCGGTACTATTTCAGCACTGTGCAGCCATCACCTAATGATTTTTTTAAAGATTTTATTTATTTATTTGACAGAGAGAGAGAGAGAGAGAGAGAGAGAGAAATCACAAGTAGGCAGAGAGGCAGGCAGAGAGAGAGGGGGAAGCAGGCTCCCCGCTGAGCAGAGAGCCCGATGCGGGGCTCGATCCCAGGACCCTGAGATCATGACCTGAGCCGAAGGCAGAGGCTTTAACCCACTGAGCCACCTAGGCGCTCCCACCTAACGGTTTTTAACACCAGTTTGTAATTACGGCCTGAATCAATAATTTTATTAATGTTTATGAGTTATTTTTATAAGGTGAGTTACTTTTAGTATCATTCCTTTGACGATTATTAGCTGACATTCTCCTGTAAAGTTCTTCCTCATCAACACAGGCCATTTAGGTACCTTTTTTTTTTTTTTTAGATTTTATTTATTTGTTTAGAGAGAGAGAGTGCAAGCAGAAGGAGAGAAAGAATCCCAAGCCGACCCCACACTGAGAGGGGAGCCTGACATAGGGCTCCCATATCAAAGCCAAAATCAGGAGTTGGCTGCTTAACCGACTGAGCCACCCAGGCGCCCCCATTTAGGTACCTTTTGAAGTACAGCTCCTCCTGACAAAGCAGGATAAAAATTTAAAATCTTTCCCTTTAATTACCAACTTTGAAGGTAAGAAGTTGAGGTAAAATCCATCTTAAATGGTAACAAATCAGTTTCTGGCTTTCACTTTTTCGAGCATTATTATGGATAGTGTAGACTTAAGTATGTTTCAGTTAGAACTTTGTGCGTGCGCGCACACACACACACACATATAAAGTGCACACGTCTTAAGTTTATAGCCTGACACATTTTTACATTTCTGGCACCTGGAAAGGCCCCCTCTTTCTAATCAGACTCTTCCCCTTTTACCATCCCCACCGTGTAGCCATTATTCTGACTCTGTCACCCATTCTTATAACTGATTCTATCACTTCTTAAACTTAAAAGGAACATGTGGTATGTACCCTTTTGTGTCCAGATCTCTGTGAGGTCCATCCATGTTATTGTCTGTAACCGCTGTCTTTCTAATGATTAAATCAGCACACCTTTGGCCATTGCTAACTATTTCGAGTCAGATCCTTGGTGTTCCTTTGCTGAAACCCCACTGATCTTTGAAAGCTTTTTCTGGCCCAAGATGATATCATGGTTTCATCTTCTACCTTCCCTGCCTCCATCCTAGAATCTGACGTTTCCCTCAAGGAGTCCTATTTGCCTCTATCTGGTTTTAGGGACCCTAATCTGGAGGTTGGTGGTGCATATTATACCTTGTCTAGTCCCCTTTTCTGGGCAGAACTGTACGATACATATTTTTAAACCATAAGTTTGTATCGATATTTTCAGTTCGACCTTAACATTGCAGTGTTCTACCCCAATGTATTTTAACTGTGCATATTTCTTCTTAATCTTGATTCTTAACATAATGCAACAGAAAGGTATTTGTATGCAGATATAGTTGATATAGCTTTGGGATTTTGCCCCATTATAGTAGCATTGGTCTTTTCTGATGAATGCTGTAAAGGTTATCCCTACTGATTTTTTCTCTATGGAAGCATTGCGATGGGCCTCTGTACAGTATTGCTGGATCAGTCATTCATCTCAAAGATGAAACACGGAGGAGTTTGGCTTGTAGCAGACATGCGCACACCAGCCCTGGCCAAGAGTAAGCTAACTCAGCTGACACCACTGGATCCATTTTCCTCGATTGCGTTTTCGGTCTCTGTGTCAGTCAGGTGACATGTTTGACATCACCGTGACGGATGAATGCAAGCTCTTGCTCTGCTAGAGGGAGTTGTGTGGGTGCTACAGCAGCAGTCTGTATAAACCATATGGTCCGTTTGGACTATGAAAAAGGTGGCTTTCACTGAGTCTTGTTTTAAATGCCATTTTAAAACTCCGAATAATTTAACAGGTTGTGCACTAGTTATGAGTCTTGATTTCTTATATAGTATTAGGCAAATAAGTTGTAGCAAAAAGCAATATTTAAAATTGGGAAATGGTTAGCCTGATGATAAAAATTGTTAAATGATACAAATAGGATAATTGGTGGTGATCTTGGGCAAGTATTTAGTGTAGCTATGGCAAATTCACGAGGTGAATGAGAAATGCTACAAAAATGTATTTTCTAATCAGATTTTTCTTTTTCCTTTTTGGGGGGCTTTTTAAGTTTTTGTTTTAATTCCCTTTAGTTAATGTGCTGTGTAATATTAGTTTCAAGTGTACAACATAGTGATTCAGCACTTCTACACATCACCCGGTGCTCATCATAATCTAATCAGATTTTTAGTAACAGCTTTATTGAGATATAATTCACATACCTCATAAAATTCACCCCCTTAAAATGTACAGTTTTAATGTATTCACAGAGTGTGTGACCCTCACCACTGTCTAATTTTAGAACATTTGTACCATCTTAAAAAGAAACCTTGTACCCATTAGCACTCATTCCTCACTTCTAATTAGGTTTTTTTTTTTTTAAAGATTTTATTTATTTATTTGAGAGACAGAGAAAGTGAGAGAGAGCATGAGAGGAGAGAAGGTTAGAGGAAGAAGCAGACTCCCTGTAGAGCCGGGAGCCCGATGTGGGACTCGATCCCGGAACTCAAGGATCACGACCTGAGCCGAAGGCAGTTGCTCAACCAACTGAGCCACCCAGATGCCCCTCTAATTAGGTTTTTAACTGAGAGTAAAGAACTGTTTTGAGGTATGTATGCGGGGGGGCGGGGTACCTGAGTGGTTCAGCTGGTGAAGCGGCTGCCTTCGGCTCAGGTCATGATCCCAGAGCCCCGCACCCCTCTCCCTCTGCCCCTCCCCCCTACTTGTGCTCTCTCTTGCTGTCTCTCTCAAATAAATAAAATCTTCTTTTAAAGTATGTATAAGTAATAAACAGTATTTCTTTTTCTGTAGCAACCACAGAGAATAATTCTGAGATAAGGCAAAGCTTTTTGAATTGTCACTGTAACTAAATGCTCTGAGTAAATAAATCTTGGTTAAATAGAGAAGGTTGTACTCCAACTCACTATGGATATCCTGTTATTTTCTTTGTAGGGACAAGATCAAGACTAATAGAACTTTCTAGAAAACTGAATGCTCATATCCTCTCTGAGAAGAAAGATTGTCTTCTGCAAGTCAACCAGAGAGAACTCCTTTCCTCCACCAACTGAGCAAGGCACTATAGTTATTCCAGTGCTTGAATGTGTAATTTCTCTATATGAGCTGGACCTTTTCCATAAAAACCTTCCTGTAGCTGCTCCAGAACCTCACTAAAGTAGTAACCTGAGCAATTTCTCCTAGTACATTGCTGTGGTTTGCTTGGCGTCTGTCGCAAGAGAGCTCGGGGCCCCATTAGCGCTCTGGTGCCCTCATACCTCTGTCCTCCTTGTCAGAGAGTCGAGTGTCTACATTCTCCCCAGGATTCTAAGCTCCTTCCTCATTCCAGATACAGCCAGTTTCTGCTGTTGCTCTTTGTGACCAAACACCGTGGTTTTCCAGACCACCAGCTAGGGCCTGGGTGATCTGGAAGTTGAAGATG
This sequence comes from Nasua narica, assembly GCA_028533885.1. Classification (NCBI taxonomy): domain Eukaryota; kingdom Metazoa; phylum Chordata; class Mammalia; order Carnivora; family Procyonidae; genus Nasua; species Nasua narica. The sequence goes on from CM052801.1 coordinate 17,382,559, forward strand.
GCAGCAGAGTGTGTCTTGATAATTCAGTCCCGGGACCCTTCCTCTCTCATATGCGTCCTTTCTCACTCTGTGATTTCAACTTTTGCCTTCTTCTGTCTGATCTAAGTGAGGTGCGGCTACTTCCACAGTAGCTCTTACTCTCTGATGCATTGATTTTATTTTAAAATTCATTTGTGTACTTCCAGTCTGTCAATTAAAGCATTCCAAAAGTTGTCTTGGGATTTTTCACTTAACCATTTGGTTTCAGAAATCTTAAGTGAAAAACTGCCTTCCAGTCATTATTGAGTTTGTGAAAGTGGGAAGTGGAGTTTTTATGCTATGTAAAAGTTTTCCCAGTCTACTTACTATATTCTATTCCTTTGTAGTTTTCTGAGGAATTGGAAGTCCCTGTGTGATGCACTTTAGTAGTTGTAAAACCGGCTATTGAAGGGAAAAGGTCTTTCTTGCTTATTTTGAAAAATACTCTTAGTCTTCATAATTTTCATTTCTGTGAGTTTCTGGCCAGTTTTAGAATTGTCAATCTGATTTTCCTACTCCTTTACTTTTTTTGCTAAAAGTCAGACGGGGCAGAGGCCTTGAGGTGAGTAAAGAGAAGTGGGATTGGGTTGACCCCTTGGCAACGGAAGCCGTCCAAGAGTCCGGATTAAAGGCCCAAGTTATGCTGCTCCACAGGATGTGTTTCTCTTCCCTGTCATTTTTCATATCCTCTGCTTTGGTTTCTGCCTTCTCTTGACGCCCATATAAATGCATCCATCCAAATTTTAAGTATGGAGCGCGCTGGTGGGAAAGTTGTCAGTAAAGTATCCCCCTCCTTCAGTGCCTGGTGGGTCGGTGCGGTCGGCCCACCTGTGGTCCCCGTGGGGGGTCTTCCTAGAAGAAGTTGTGCCCTGACCAACTGCACATGGGTCAGTGGCAGCTCTTTCTCTTCATTCCGCTGAGTCTGATTTTGTTTCACTTCATTATGTTACCTGAGCTCATGGTCATTCCCTTCATCTTTAGAAAGGTCTCATCTCTTCTGTCCTTAGAAGGATCTTGGCAGAGAACTCGTATAATCCATCAAAGAAGAGAAAGACAGATGGACTTCTGAGAGAGGGAGGACGGGATGGTCCATATGGAAGCCTTCGGGCTTGAGGACTGAATCAGTGCCTTGGGGATGGGTCGGTTTCATAGGATTGTTTCCTTGTGTAAAAGATGTGAAAATAATAACCCTTTCCACTTGAAGTCCCTGGCTTTCTTACCAATGTTAGATAGTATTTCATTATCTTACTAGGCCTCCATTCCTAAACATACACCTTATACTTTCAATAGGAAACACCGTAGCAGGAAGGAGGCTACAAATCAGGACTGGTTCCTCCAGCCTTGATCTGGCAATGTTTTACCGTGCGGTCGAGGAGATTGTTAGGCTCTCTCCACAAGCTCCATGTAAGGGTTGAAGAAGGAATATAAGGGGTGCAAAAATCCTATCACATTCTTCCTTTCACAGGTCTTTTTCAAAAGTAAAGGTTTCTTTCAGTGTTTTAATGGCTTCATTGGTAGTCCTTTCACTAATGGACTCTCTAGCTCACTCCTGGCCGCCTGACCCCAGTAGTCTTGGCTCTCCCGCTGCTTTCTGCTCTAAGAGTTGACCTTCACTCCCAGAGCAACCATAAGAAGAGTTGCGGGAACATCTTGTGTTCTCACAGTTTAATGGCCCACGCCTTCCTTTATTCTTGTCACCTGTACGTGGTTCTCTGAACCCGGGTGCACCCCTCTGGCTGTTTACTCGGGTTGTCGAAGCAAATGATCAAATTACTACACAGAGGTTGTAAAATAGATATCGACCCTTTTTCAGCTCAATTCAATTCTCCCATTTCCTCTGTGCTTCCCTCTCATTTACCTGATTTGTAGTATTGGGGGACCATATCTACTGTTTGGACTAGTTCCTGGCACATTGTGGAGGCTTCATAAATATTAATTGAATCAAGAAATGAAAACTGATGTTTACCTCAGGCGGTGGACAACATGTTTCTACGTTCTTCAAGTATTTTTCTTTCCAAAGTAGAAACATTTCAGGTCAGGAGCTGTGGAAATACTGAATCTCCTGTTAATAGTGCTGAGAAATGACTTCGAAATGTAGAGAAATGAAAGGAAAGGAGTAGGGATGGATGCACAGGAACCATCTGTTTTGTTTTTGTTTTTGTTATTTTTTTATCTCTGAGTATCTGGTTTGGGCTCTTTAATACAGTGGGTTCTTTCCATCCAATCAAGTGAGATGATTTTACATGCTCGCTTAGAGATTCCAAAGAACCTTCACACAAAGCCTCCCATCTGATCCTCAGAATGCTGTGAGGTGGGCCGTGCGAGTGTGGCCTCTGATCTTCACATGCATTCCAAAGCAGTTCTTCGCTTTGCTGGGGCAAATGGAAGGACTCAAGTGAGTAGCTGGGTCGTCTCGTCCCTAGGCCCGTGCTCCCAGCGGTGCAGCAGGTAACCAGCATCGTCGCTTTTGAGGAATTTCTTGGGTATATTAACCCTCAAGGGTAAGATATAAGCCAAGATGTGTCTATAGGGCAAGAGAATTGCATCCAGGAGAGGTTTTCTTTTGTGTGTTTTCGTTTTGGCATAGTTAGAGGAGGTAATCGAATGGATTTGGCAGCTTTTATCTAGAAAGGCAACTTAGAGAGTATAGCTGTAGGTAATTACTAGAGTTATTTAGACTTAATTCTATGTTTCATTTAACTCCATGTTCACTGCCAGCCCTTTCCTACAAAGACTCCACATTCTGTACTTGCTTTCATCCTTCAGTGGCCCGCATTACAGCTCCGATTGGGTTTTCTCCACTCTTGCCATTCCTTGCGAACAGTAACTAGGCCGCCTCTTGAGATTCTTGCATCACAGCCTTTTTCCCTCGATTCTGTGGACGTCTCCCTTTATTGTCTTCTAGCGTCCGGCGGTCCTGAGAAGCCTGAGTCCAGACGGATTGTTCTTCACCTTTGGTAGGTGACCTGCTCATTTGTGCTGCGTACTTGGGCCTTCTTGTTTATCCTCGAGATGCGTGACTTTGTTCGAGTCTGCGTCAGAACTGACAGCCGACTGCCTGCCGGCTTTCTCTGGTCCACGATGAGCGGTACACGCTGACATACGGGCCTTACTCCAGGTCTTATCAGTGTGTTCTCCTCACTACTTTGTCCCTGTGTTGGTTCTGTGTCAGCTTGCCTTCACATTCTCTTGCCTTTGATGGCTTTCACCCACTTGTCTTTCTTGATGCTGTGACGTTTTCCCCTCTGGTCTGACCCTCCGGCGTCCCTGACTCCGTGCTCTGTGGTGTAGATGGTAGGCCTAGCTGCCCACAGTGTGACATTCACTTCTGTTCCAGTTTTATTTTTGGTTTCTTTCTCAGCTCTGCCAGCTTTTTTCTTTCGTTATGTTGTCTCTCTGACTCGTTTCATTTCTTGGAAGGCTGAACTGTGTTGTCTACGATTTTCCCAGTTTCTGAAATCATTGTTTCCAGAGCCTACTTAGTTGTCTTACGCTTCTTTTCTTCTTTTCCTCTGGGTTGTTTTGCTCTTTTATTGTTGCACAGGTATCACCATGGTTTTTTCTGCTTGTTATTGGTCTTTGCATGGAACCAGTCCTAGCTACCCAAGACGACTGCGGGGAAACCCTCCTCTACTCCTCTTTTCTCAAGTGAGAAGTGTTTGAATGGTCACCTTAGCACTTAAGCTGTAAAGCTAGGTAGGTATTGCTGGGTTGTAAGGGTGGAGGCTCTTGTGTTTCAGTTGGCCAGCTGGGTAGAGGGGAATGAGGACTGAAGCAAAGCCTCCTTGGGATGTTTTGTCTTCCGAGTGCCTTCCATGGCTGCTGCCGAGTCCTCTGCCCTGGGGTGGCCGGGTCTCCCTGCGAGGAAAGGGAATCCCACTTGAGTTTCCCCACTTCCACTAGGTGTCGCCCTAGCAGGAGTGCGGAGGCTTTGTGCTAGCGTTTGTGTGGTTGCCCTCCACCCCCCCCCCCAGGTTCTCTTTCTCTCCTGGGGGCACAGATGCAGCACCCAAGGTCTCACCGTCCCCTCCCAGGTGTGGGTGTGGAAATGAGCCCGCACAGCGCACACTGGGCTTCTCCGGACTGCCGCGGGTCCTTGTTTCTCCAGGTTAACAAATGATCTGTCCAGTCCTTTGGCAACCTCTCCTGAGCTGCCCGGCAACTGTGGTCAAATGCGAGAATGCTCCTCTGATTAGTCTCCCACTTCGCTGTATCTGTCAGACACTCCCCCTGGAGTCCTTGGTATGGGGTGGTGGCTTTTATTAGCTTCATAATGGACAGCTTCTTTTTCAGTTTTTGGATGTGTGTGTTGAAGGGCAGGAGCACTTATATAAACATGCATTTATTCTGCCATCTTTCCCCATGGTCCAGGTGCATAAACATTGACTTTGAAGATAATGTCCTTCATGGTCATAATCTGTATGAAAGTAAACAGAAGAAACCAATGTTGCTAGCAGGAAAGAACCATTAATAACTTAATCAATACAGGATTTTTGTTTGTTGTTCTGTGTGAAAAGATAACTTTTAACTCAGGTTCCTGTTCCATTGATTAGAGGTATCAGTACCTTCTGGTTTGAAAATAGAGGACGTCCTAATGAACTTAAGAAGTTATCAGCCACCGACAATTATTAATTAGTTAATTAAATATGATAGAGTATTTCAAACTAGCACATAATCAGAGTTATCAACAGAAGTAGAAGCTATTTTCAGTTAGCAGCTTGCTAGTCCAGCTGTCTTACTGAGGGCATTGACCTCGGTGAGAGCTTGGTTATGATGTAGCTTTTCTTCCCTGTCTTTTCGTTTCAGCCCATTTGAAAATTTGGTTCATTGAGAAAGAGAGGAATGCAGTCCTCATCAGGATTATTTTTGTTATTCACGAATATACTGTGAGATGGTGCATAGGTCTGGGGCCTCCTCTAGAGGCACACAAGTTAATATTTCCAAAGTGCATTTACAGGTGGACGTCAGGGTGGGGGGTTTAGTGGGGCCATTTGTAGGGCTGAAGTGTCCTTTCCTTGGCGGCCAGCATAATCCCCCAGGCCGACTTTCCTCACCTTCAGAGGCCAGCCTAATGATCAAGGAGCATGAGTGACAGCCTTGCTCTAGGTACCACACTCCACCACGCAGTGCCTTCTCCGAAAGTCGGTACGAAATGGAGAACTGAATGCGCGCTGACGTGTCAGGGACGAATGAAAGCGGTAGACAGAGGAGTCATGGAAAAGAAAGATGTGTTCATTCCTCCATTTAAATAACGAGTGTCTGTGGTGCACTAGCGACTGTGTGAAGTGCTGGGCACATGGCGGGGATCAAGCAAACGGAAATCCCTGCCTCACGGCCCGTTCTGGTAGGGGAAACCGACAAGACACAAAAAGAGGAATGTTTCCAGTGCAGTGGAGAGAGAAATAAAGTGGAGCAAATCAGTACAATGGAGAAAATAAAGCCAGGAAGGGGATGCATGGGGTGAGCTGGGGGACCCCAAGTTCTATAAACGTTGTTTTCGTTGTGGACAGATGTGTTCCTTAGATGAGGAAGTGCCGTTGATTCCGGAGTTCTTTGCACTTTTGTATTTATGCCTGGGCATCGGGAGAGTCCGTCGTGTGCTTGGCTCTGTGCGCGGCTCCGCAGGGGACTCTGCCTGGCGGGGGGCGGGGGGGTCCCCGAGTGTGCCTCTAGGTAGACGGAGCCCTGGAGGCTGTTGCATCTCCTCATGGGGGGGACCCTGGTCAGGTGAGAGGAGCCAGCTCTTACTGTGCACTGTTGTGTAATGGGGTGCTGCTGCTGCCTTGAGCAGAACGCAGTGACAGCAGGTTCCAGGTGTGTTTTTAGGACCTCTGAAATCATTATTTAAATACGCTTAAGACAGGGGGATGATGCTGCTGGAGCTAAAATAGCAGCTTGTCAAGAGGAGGGGCCCTCTTTACCACTTGGACACTGCTTTTAGAGGAGGAGGAAGGGATTGCCCGAGAAGGCTTCCCTCTCAAGCCCTCCGGTTGGCATTAGCTGCAGTCACCCCCAAAAACGAGGAAAAGAAAATGACAGTAGGATCGTGGTCACAGACGCCTTGGAAACCTATTCCACTTTCTTGTCGGTCTCTAAAACAGGGACCCGAATTGCCCCTGATCACGACGATGGGGTCTGTGTGGCCGGGACAAGGGCTGCTCTTTGTGTCGTGACACGGTGGCCCTCTGCAGTTTGAGAGGGAACAGCAGAGCCCCACTGGGCGCTCTGTCACTGGCACCCCACTGTGGCTGGTGGCCCCACAGTGGAGGGAGGGTAGAGCCGAGCGACAGGGATGGGAGCAGGAGCCGAGGCGCATTTCATTATTCCCACGGGCAGGGCCAATTTGTCACCCTCTAAACTGTCTTATTAATAAAAGCAGCTCAGGGCCTCACTCCCCAAAGCACCCCGACAAATGTCTGCTACGCTTCTGGGCCTGCAGTAAGCAAGAGGCCACCCCTTGGCACATGGGAGTCCTCGCAGCAATTTAAGCCGGAAGCCCATCCCGTGGGGGCGACTCCCTGGTGCTGCGGTGCGCCCTCCCCCCCCCCCGCCCCGCCTCCCAGCTGCAAACTCCCGCCCTTGCTGGAGCCTGCCTAGCTCTGGGGGCACCGGAGCTTCATGCCTGGAGTCCCGTGGCCCAGTTTAGACTCTTGGACATGGTTTTTGTGGGGTGTTGGGAAACGTTAGAGAACTGAGGAGTAGATTGGTAGCGGTACTGGGTCCAGGAAGCTCGCAGTGAAAAGAGTATGAACTTAACCTGCAAAATATTTCTCTGTTCTATAAATCTCTCAGTGACATTTGGATTAATCAAGCATAATTAAATGTAGTTAGATTTTTGTCAGATTGTAGTTCAAAATAATACTCATCTATGGAGAGGGTAATATATTCTGTAGAAATTTTATTAAGCACTTTAGTTAAGCAAACACTAAGGAGAACAAAATCAGCCTCAGGAAGGTTAATTACTAAAAAAAACCAGAAAGTATAGTAGATTATGTAAATCATTTTAATTTTGAATACCATGGCTTGAGCTTTAATTTACATAGAGAGGTATTTTGGATTTGTTTTTCATATTTTCCAAAAGTACAGAATTGCAGTTGCATTCTTTAAAAGTTCTAATCACTTTAGGTTTCCATTACGTTTGCTTAACTTTTTCGTGTTAGAGTTTCCAAAAGGGAAGAATTAGAACTGCATTCTTTAAAATGCAGTTAATGATTTCAGTATTCCACTAAGTTTGTTTCAGCCACGAGAACGGTGTTTTTATTTCTGTACCTTTAAAGAAGTGATCTTTTGAAGGGAAGTCTGAGGGAAGAGAATGGTGGTTAAAGCATCCTGCTGTGCCTGGCCTTTCAATAAATGAAAAGAAATTGTTTTTAAAGGGTAAAACATAAAGAGCTTAGACTATTAAGATAAATCTTTTTATTTTAATAAATTCTTTAAAGGGAGAAGTAGAGAAACCAAAATGATTTTAAATGTTATATTTTTTTGTACTCCGAGAATTACATTTTCACTATGCTTTCATGTCTCAGGGAATAGCCTTTGATAAGAATCCCCATGCAAATCTCAGAAACCGTATCACAATGTATTCTGATTTGATAGTTCTTACCTAAATTTCTAGAAATAGAGTTTCAAAAGTATTATCATCTCAGGAACACAAGATTACCCAAGAAATTTGAACCTCACCCTTATCACCACTCAGATTCTCTGTGCTTTAGGCCTTTTCAGAGTAAGTGACACTTACTCTGACACGTACTCTGTCCTTTGTTTAGTAGGTGTACGGCGGTGTCCATCATACTTACCTGAGATGTTCATAGAAAAACCCTGCAATTTGATATTGCTTGCTAAGTTTCCTTCTTGGCTTTCCAGTTTTCTACTGGATTCTGTTTTCTACTGGAATCGAATCCTTTGGAGATAGTAAAGTATTATTTAAAAGAACATTCCATCAAATACTTCTAACTTTTGCCAGCCTAAAAGTGGCCTGCTAATGTGAATTCGGTGCATAACTTTTCCGAATGGGCCAAAATAGCACAAATGTCAAGGAGCACATATACCGTAAGCAGTGTGTTGCCCCACAGTTAGAAAGTATGAAGAAACATCCAGCTCCAGTGCTTGGGGCTGTTTTCCCAGCTCCTCAGTTCCTCTTTGCCTTCCAATCTGGTCAAAAATGGCAAGCTAAGAGTGGAATGCGTATTACTGACAGAACTACTTAATGTTTTAAGATACTCTTACCTTGAGATTCTTTTGGAGAGAAAGGAAAAAGAATCCTAACATTCAATTCTGACTCTGTTTTGGCTCTTCATATATGCCAGACATTAAAAAGACAATCAAGAATGTTCAACCTGATTGGAAGTCAGAGGCATTCACCATTTAGCCGTGCTAACGTCTCGCCAGAAGAGTTTGTGAAAACAGGTAGGATGAGTATACGATTTCATACTATTGTTTATAACAACATCCGGGTACGCCCTTTCTTCTAAATTCCATTTTATTCCTGTCCTTTGAACTGTTAAAACCATGGGAAACCTCAATTGGTATTTTAGAAGGCACTATATTTATATGAAGAACTGGTGTATGCCTTTATCCCAAAAACTGCTGCGGTTACTCTCCGATGTCTTTAATTAGAACAAATGCTTGGGAATAATTACAGCTGAAGCCTAAGGCTGTGGGGATCTGAAAACGCTGGAGACGGCCTGCCACTGAAGGGATCGGCCGAGCAGCAGGCCTCACCGCCTTGCTTGCCGTGCGCTGGCAGGAGGTATAGTTGGCCTGGCTGGCTGGCGTAGCAGGGGCAGAACGGAAATTAGAAGGGGCTGGGCCAAGAGCATATGTCTGCTCCCTCTTACCTGGCCGCCTCCAGAACTCTTCTCGGGGAGAGCATTGCCTCAAGTCCCTTGGTATCTGGCCTTTCACTTTTAGAAGTTCCTCTTCGTGCTACCATGTAAATCTGACCGAGTAATTGTGCGTATGCTTAAAATGATTCCTCCACCAAACCTGAATGTATCTTGACTCTGAGTAGACAGCCAAGGCAAGGTCGACCTAGAAAATAGAAAGTAGTGAGTATTTTAAAAATTGAAGTCGACTTCAGGGTTGGAGGCGTCGCTTTCTAGGGCCCCCTCCTCCGCTTCCGTGATGCTCCTCGTTAGAGCCATCAGTCTCTTACGCTGCCCTGCGCTAGAACCGAATGCTGCCCTCGGCCCCAAACCCGGGCTTGCGCTTGAGCCTGTCCCCGGCAACGCGCCCCGCGCGTCGGCAGAATGAAGCCCACGGCGCGAGCGTTCTGGCTAGCCGTTGTCTCTGCCGGGTTCCCTGGAGGTCAAGTCACTCGAGGTGGTAACGGCTGCTTCATCTGTCGCTCTAAGTTCACATCCTCTGAGAAGTACACAAGTGCTTGTAACCTGGTTTCCAGATTTAGAACCCAAGTTGTGACTACTTAAGAAACACTTGAACCAAATAAGAGAAGTCGTTGCAGGATCCAGTATAGCATCGTGAACATATCTAATGCTGCATTTAAACGTAAAGTTACTCGCTTGGCCGGTTTTTCATCATAACTCTTTGACGCACAAAAGCGGAGTCTGTGCTGGGAATCATAGCTGATGTGACGAGAAGGATATTAAACGAAATTAAAGTTCATTACAGTTTTTGCACTTGTAAGTCCAAACCTGACCTGGTTCACTTTGTGCATCTGTCCCCCTCGTCCCAGTGGTAAATGTACACGTGTGTCCAGTGTTTCACGAGCTGCCTTGTGATCCGTAGAGTGAAGTCCAGCCCCCTCGTGTTCTGTGCTGTTCTGTGCCCGGGCTGGTCCACCCTGTTGGGAGGGAGGGATGCCTTTGGCTTGAGGTCATTTGCAGCCTCACATTCTGTGGAGAAACGAGTTCTGTTGTTGTGGTTGTTGGAAAAAACACAGCCGGAGAAGTGTGTGGCTCGGATAATGTTCCCCCTGGGTTGCAGAGCCATCCGTGGTGTGTGTCACAGCCATGCTATTCCTGGAGCACGTGGACAATTCTGTACCAACATCGTCCAACAATAAAACGGTAGCCGTGATTCACTGTGCGTCTGCGTGGTCCTTCCTGCGCTCTGGTCTGTGGTCTCACCCTGCACACCTTTGAGCCTCGTCTTCTACTCGCTTCCTGAAATTCATTAAGTGAGCAGCACCAAGCACCCGTGTAAGTTGCTGGGAATGGACAAGGATACTTAAGATTTTATGATTCACTGGAGTTATAGATTATTTGGATTCTCAGTAGCGGGGAACATCTTGTTGGCAAAATAAAGGAGCTGTTTGACAGTAAGTAGTTTTAACGTTTTTCAAAGTATGATCCATGGATCAGAGAAAGGGAACCATATATTGTCCACGCCAGGACAGTTCTGACAGTGAAAAGAGGACTGTTACTAATTATACTGTAAAGCATGTAAACAGGTATAAACCAGGGCTGTGCTGGGCAAATTGGGCCTCACTGGCCATGGACCACCTACACCAGAATGACCAGTGCTGGTTAAAGGCAGATTCCTGGGCTCTCCCTCCACTCGATTCATTTAGTTGCTCCGGGCCAGGGGCTTCGGAATCTATATTTGAACAAATGCCATGGGAGAATTAATTCTTTAAGAAGTGTAAGTTGGGAATTGTTGCTATATGGAATACACAGAGGGTAAACAACTTGAAATTTGCAACTGAAGGGCTGTTGGTTCCATGGTGTCTTTTGATGAACTGGGGCAGCACTGACACCAGGACCCAAGGCCTCCAAATACACGTGGCTGCACTTCTGGGCTTGTTGAAGAACTAAGAGGTGTGGTCTTCATGTTATTTACCAGTGCGTCATTCTTTTACTCAACATGCAATGGTGAATGGTCTTTTTAAAATGTGAGAGCAACATACCTGCTATCTTGTATATTTATCACTAAAAAACAGACCTAGAAACTTGGATGCAAGAAACTTGAGTTTGAATGGTTCCTGGAGCATGCTGATTGCAGGGAATCAGCACATCTGCCCTGATTCTGCTGTGGCTTGGTTTCCTTGTCCATAAAATTAGGGAGTTGGACTCCATGGTTCAAAGTTCCTGAACTATGGTTCCAGGTCTGCTGTTCTATGGCGCTCTTTAAAACCTGAAATAGGAAGCAGGTATTGATCAACTGCTCTCATGTTGTGATCTATTTTGCCCAAAGCACACAACAGCAGTGGCTCTTGAAAATAACTGTGGCTTTCATATTTTTCAAGCATCTATCTGAATTTTACCAAAAGTCAGCCACTGTGCTAACACATCCTTCATGACTAGGAAATAGCGTTCTTGTCGCAGCCACTCCGGCCCTGTTTTGAAATCATACGGCACATGTGGTTTCGGCTCACCAAGAGACCCTCCACCTGAAACATCTGTGGTTCTGGGAGGCTGCTACAGTGCACGGCCCCAGTGTACGTGTTGACTTCCTTCTCACTCTTTTCGAGGTTTTCCAATGACTTAATGCATGTTTGCAAATGGTTATCTGCTGATATTTTCAGATGTTCCCTTCGTGCTAACACATCAGTGGACTCTTGACAACATGAATAAATCATAAGGCATCGTGTAGGAGGGGGGGCCTCTGGGAAGGGTTCCTGTGGACGACTGTCCACCACGAGAACGCTGTGATGATGGGACTGCTCTGTATCTGCGCTGTCCAGTACGGTCGCCGCTAGCCGCCTGAACACTTAAAATGTGGTTGGTTCAACTGAGGAACTCATTCTCAGGTTAAGTTGTGTTCTTCTTCTTTTTTTTTTTTTTTTTTAGTTGTGTTCTTCTAAATTTATTTTTATTGTTTTTAAGATTTTATTTAGAGTGTCCGTGAGTGGGGGTAGGGGCAGAAGAAGAGAGAGAGAGAATCGCTAGCCGACTCTGCTTTTAGCACAGAGCCCAAGGTAGGGCTGGATCCCAGGATCCTGAGATCATGACCTGAGCTGAACTCAAGAGTCAGACGCTTAACTGACTGAGCCACCCAGGCACCAGGCACCCTGTATTAATCTAAATTTAAAAAGCCACATGTAGGGGCACCTGGGTGGCTCAGTGGGTTAAAACCTCTGCCTTCGGCTCAGGTCATGATCTCAGGGTCCTGGGATCGAGCCCCGCATCGGGCTCTCTGCTCAGCGGGGAGCCTGCTTCCCCCTCTCTCTCTGCCTGTCTCTCTGCCTGTCTCTCTGCCTGCTTGTGATCTCTCTGCCAAAAAAATTAATAAAATCTTTTTTTTTTTTTAAAGCCACATGTGGCTAGTGACTCCTGTATTGGACAGTGCAGCTATAAATAGCCATTACATGCCGTTGAATTTTTTTGTTAACATTGGGCACCCATTTTCACCAGTCATTGGGCTGGGTGCTTAACAGTACCTTTGGCATTTCTAAATGTTGGTCTTAAAATGAATCCTTTGCCCACTGCCCATTTCTGACACTTTTATCACCTTAATAGTCTCTCTTTGCATAAGCAAATGATACTTAGAACTTTTCCTGTCATCGCTGTACGGCGGATCAGTTTCGTCTTTGTCATATAAGCCATTGATCATCAACCTCTGAATCCAGTTACTCTCCGAGACTCCCTTTGTTCCCTGAGTTGAAGTATTAAGTACAGCCCAGAGGATCTCGACTTGGTCTTACTGGAATTTCTGAGTTCTGGACCCCACTTCAGATCCATTCCATCAGATGGTCTCTGGGAAATAATTTTTTTAAGAGTTCCCTCGGAAGTCCCTAGGAGATTCTAACATGTGACCGGGTTGAAAACCACTGATGAAGGCCAAGCTACAGACCCACCTTTGAGAACAGTAGAATGCTGGCAGCTGCAAATCCTATCTCCCTCCTACAGAGTGGGTCCCAGGGTCCTTGCAACCTTACTGGTGTTCTGTTTCACAGGTAACTGGAAAATACTTAGAAGAGATCAGCGTTGTTGATTTGAACTTGGGCCAACTGAGCAGCCTTGCTGTTTTTTACTGTACAAGAAACTCTAAGCTAATGGTACTCTTACCGTCCTCTGGCATTCTTGTCCAAACAGAATTTGTCAGTCCTCAAACAAAATAAACATGTTAATGATTTTTAATAACAGTGATGAGTGCAGAAGCTTCCACAGTTCCTTAGAAACAGCTTCATATTATAGTGTCATTATTTCTAAAGTTAGAGATCATTATTGTCACCTTGCACATAATTGGAACAGAACTTCCATATGAAAACTGCTCTTTTCCTAGGGCTTCAGCTGGTAACAAAGTAACAAGTTTATGAGGGCAAATACTGCCCCATTATCCAGGTGAGAGAGGCCCGTCAGTCACACGGCAATCGAGGAATTCGGGGTGAGACCTCGGATGGCCATGTCAGTCATCAAACAGGGCTGCCCACAGAGTTCTGGCCCAGGCTCACACATGTTGTGAAGGCTTGGCAGCTCGCCTAGAGCCTCACTGTTGATGGGTCTAGCTAAGGGCCGGACATCATCAGCCTCCTCTATGCAACATCCTCCAAGACTGGTTTCTAATAGACTGAAAATCTACTTAAAAATCTCCTTAATTTCCCCCACTCTGAGTAAGAGTTGGCAGTCCTTGCTCTCGGTGAAAGTTTGAGCACCTGCACCCAAAGAGATGAGTAAAATAATGCGAAATCAGTTGTTAGTAAAATCATCGTAACACTGTATTTGGCAGAATCAGAAACTTGGACTGTTCATCAAGAACTCAGGAAAGTCAGAAGTAGGGCCAGTCAGGAGAGGCCCGGGTTGAGAGTCAAGCTACTGAGCGGAAATTGGAGTGGGGACAGGATTGTGTCCTCTTTAATCTTTGCATCCCCAGGACCTAGCAAGTTCACTCACATGTTTATTGAACGATCCAGACGGGAATGTATGGTAGGCCGTAAGTCAAAATGCTAATAAAAGGCCACAATGGGAAAATAAGTTGCTCTAGAAAGGAGCATGGGGTACTGTGATACTGGATGGCTGGAAGTGAGCTCTGGCTTCAAGCGGCTGTGGTCAACGTCCAAGGACCAGAACAACCAAAACCCAAAAACCAGGCAGAGCATAGGCAGGAAACAGATGCTGCCTGATAGTCAAAAACTATTCCGGGGCTTGTTTCAGCAGGAACATATCCGATGATCAAAGGCTTTGGTTAGCTGCCCTTTTGCTTCTTGTCTTCTTGAGATAGCCAAGTATAAGTTGGAGGATATATACAGAGAATGGGGCAAGGGGACTCTTAAACTTCCTTCTCTACTAGCCATGGCTCTGTGTTCATGAGTTGAGGATCCAACACTTCTCTCCTCATGGACCAATTAGCATGTTCATTTGGGTCAGACATCTTCCATTATACCTCTTCTGTGCTTTTGTAGACGTCAGGACTTGGGGGAAACATTTTAAGCAGGTTCATCATGAGTAGACACAGGAATTGTTAAAAAGAGGAATATGAATCTATCTGCATGAGGGTTACTGTTTCTCAACTCAGGAACTGGAAAAAGGTTAAAAGGTTTATGATGATTATCTTCGGTCACCTTGTGGTAGACAGCATAATGGCTCCCCAAAGGTGTCCACGTCGTAATCCCCAGAATTTGGAAATATATTACATGGCAAGAAGGAATTAAAGTTGCTGATGAACTTAAGGCAGAGAGATTTTCTTGCATTATCCACGTGGGACAAATGTAAACACAAGAGCCCTTATAAGTAGAGAAAGGCAGAAGTCATGTTGAAGTAGTGTTATGTGAGAAAGACGGCACTGGCCATTGCTGGCTTTGAAGATGGAAGGTGGCCATGAGCTGAGGAATGCAGGCAGCTTCTAGAAGCTGGGAAATGCAAGAAAACATTCTCCCGTAGAGCGTCCAGCCCCACCAACACCTTACTTTTAGCCCGGTAAGACCCATTTTGGACTTCTGACCTCCAGAGCTGAAAAATAATAAACCTGTGTTGTTTTAAGCCACTGAGTTGGTGACGGAAGTAGGAAAATAATATATGCCTCTTCAGCTTCTTTCTACTAATGTTAATTCCTGGGTACCAGATATTGAAAAAAAAAAATAATCACTGACTCAATTGTGTTCATGTTGATTTGTGGGCAGACTAATGAATGGCATCTCGTCAGCATCTGTCCAGTGGAACATGACGACCAGACAAGAAAGACAGGTTCCCTCAAGCTATGTAATCAGTCATGTCCTGCCACATGCATGGCAGAAGATGACAGGTTTTCTTTGAACTTGGAAATTTTCGTGTGACAAGTTCATTTGCAAGTATAATTAGCTGAAAAGGTCCCTGTGGAAGGGGTAAAGTATCCCAACTCTTTCAGGTATAGATTCATTAATTCTTTTAAAATGGAAGGTTACATATCAAATATTTTAGTTATGTCTAATCCCTCCATCAGAACTCCACTTTTGTGAATACAGTACAATAACCTGGCACATCAGTTCCTTTCCCTGCCCCCCAAGAGAGAGAATGAAGGTAAGGAGAGCAAAAATTGCTTGTAGGAGACAAGTCAACCCTGCGCTAAAGCTTTCTCCTCAAGTTTCCCACATTTGGTCAGCAGCAGCTGAGATTCAGCTAATACAGTTGTTGTTGTTGTTGTTGTTGTTGCTGCTTAAATATAAGTTATGGCAGTGCAGCTGGGCCTAACAAAGATCAGTTAGTGCCGACAAGTATTTATGCTCTTAATTGTATTTTCAGGTTTTACTGGTTGTTAATTGGTTTTTACTTGGTGATTTCTTAAAGGATTCGATCACTGGGGATGTATTTCGGGACTGATGATCTGTCATGCTTTATCTGAATGGCATCTCAGTTGCTTAAACATTCAACTCTAATAACCAATGAGGACTCCACTACCAGAGGACTGTGTGTGTGTGGTTTGTGTGTGAACATTTTTGGTAGTGTAACTTTTTATCCCAGGGGTTCTGTTTATTAACAAAAGCTAACTCTCTTCAGGGCGAACATTAGAGTTCTTCAATATGAATTTTATTCTGCTTTAGAACGGATTTTTCCCTTGAGAACCTTTCTGAGGTATCACGAAGTCCAGAAGAAACCTGTGACGGTTCCTGTAATTACGACCTGTCAAGAAGTGTTTGATCTGGGTGGCAAAGCCAAGTAATATGGTCTATGTATAATAGGGATTCTGTTTTTAGATGGATTCCCTGGTTGGATACAGGCTGGCTGTTTCTTCTAGAGTCCCAGCAGCTGGAGTTAATAGAAACTCCCCAATCGGGCCGGGGGAGGGCTGCTCCCAATTCCCGGCACAGAACATCGGCCTTCATTGGCCTTCATTGCGGGCGTTTGGGATCCTGATTTAGCGCCCCGCCCCGCCGCCCAGGTACAGGTGCGAGGCCGCCCGCAGGTGGCTCCATCAGTGGGGGGTGGAGCCCGCGCGCCCGTGGAGGCTGACGCTGGGGCGCCGACGCGGCGGGCAGTCGTCCGCGGTCGGCAGTCGTCCGCAGTCGTCGAGTTCCCAGGGCCTGGCGGGCCACGCCTGCAGTCTTCCGCCCCGTGAGAGGTAAGCCGGTTCTCAGGGTCGCCGAGCGGCAGCCTCGAAGCGTAGGGACGGCGCGGGGTGCGTCCGAAGTTCAGAGACCTTTCCAGGCCGAGACGCCGGCGGCCATTCCCATCAACCCCCTAGTTTGGCCAAAGCCGAGCCCGAGGCCGCGTAAGTGAAGTGGTTTGGCCGAGGTCAGGGAGCCGGTGAGCGTGGAACCTGCAACTCCAGGTCGCGCCTGGGCTCCCTAGTGTGACCGCCCCCCGCCGTGGGTCTGTTCCAGCGAGGCCGCCGCCTGCACCCCTGTATCTCCCGCCCCCCCCCCCCCCCGCGAGCGAGTGCGCGCGAACGGGGCCGCCACTGCACACTTCCAAGAAACACGCCACACCAACGTGCAATGACGCATCCTTTATTTATAAACAAGTTGGGAATGCTGTGTTCTGTTGGGGAGCGGGGGTGGGCGCGGGAGGGCTGGGGGGCCGGGGGTGGAGGGCTGATCCCAGTAGTTGGCGTTATTCAGCACCAGAGCAAATGCTTGGGCATAAGGTCGTACTTGAACCCAGACGAGTCTTCGTCTTCTTGTATGTACAGCAGAGTCTTAAGTATGTATGCTCTTCTTATGGCTTTGTCCCAGGACACATCGCAGTGACAAAACAAAAAAAGTCTAGAGAGAAGTAGAAGTTGCAAATGCCTCATGAGCTGATTCTTTAAAAAAGGGGAAAGTCTGGTGGCCTAGACTAGCGCTGAATGGATGCCTGAGGAACAGGACCATCTCTGCTCCAAACGGCTCATCTGATTCAGCTGGGTCTGTTACGCCATCCCGTACCTCTCTCTGGGGTGTGCCTGGGCGCTAAAGTCAGTCCCGAAGATGAAGACAAATGCACACTCTTCCTGTCCCTCCCTCAAGGGATGGACTCACAGTGACTACAGCCCGAGGCCTGGAGCACGACCGCAAGCCCACAGAGCAGGGCAGAAGGCAGTCTTAGGTCTCAGAGTCGCTCCTCTTGAGGTTGGCTTCCTTTACTTTCGAAGGTCCTGGCACAAGGGAGCTGGCTTGCCAGAAACGGGCCATTCGGTGTGACTAAGCTGTTAGAGTTTCCTGCGTTTTTAGCTGGTGGAAGGGTGAACATTTGATTTCAGGGCCCTGGGAAGAGGATGTGGCAGCAAATGGAGAAGTGGTGGAAACGGGGGAGCTCGGGGGCATGGCACCCCCACCCCGCATGGGTATGCACTAACCTTGGGTGTCTGTGGAAGGTTAGTTAGGGGGTGAGTGACACTTTGAAAGGGAGCAGAAAGTCCCTGCTCCCCCACCCGCTCCCCCTCCACCCTCCTTCTACAACACTCAGTACTGTTCTGTAGTCCTCAGTCTAAAGCTTCCTTCCCTTTCTAGGGCAGAAGGGACACTTCCTTGCTTTCTGTCATTTCTGCTTGCCTCTTTCAGCCTGCACATGATTTGTACATCTCTCACTCCAGCCCTGACTCACTTGTGGCCATGACCGTTGACCGGTCGACCCAAACGAAGGGCACCCACATCTCCTCCTGGGAAGAATGGCCAGGAGTGTTGCAGGTTGGGTTGCAGAACTCCTGCCCCCATTCCTTCTCAGTCTCGTAGCCTTAGGACAGTGGGGAGGGATCGTTAGAGGACAGCGTGGGGACATGAGGTGAGATTTAGAATGGTCTGTGGGTGGTTTCAGCCCGGCCCTGGAATAAACCAGGTGTTGGTCATGTCCCATCAGTGGCAGCTGTGACGGCACGGAGCCCGAGTCACATAAGGGGCACCTGTCAGCATGGTGTGGAAGGCCTGCAGGCACGGAGTCAGCCTGGTAGAGCCCCATACAGTTTGCTTCAGAGCACAGTTCAAGTAGGAGTGGGTCCGTCTGCCCTGGGTGACGGAATAAGCACACAAAAGGCCTTCAGTTGCCCCTACACAGTGAGGTCCAGAAACGGGTTGAGAGCACAGATTTTCTATAATGGCCTTCCCTCTCTCCAGGTCCCTCTTTGCTCCGTTTTTCTGCCCTTGTTCTCCCCGCCTCACCCTGCCTGGCTATGCTCACCCCTGCACTACCCCAAGTGCCAACCAGCTGGAATGAGCAGAGAGGCACAGTGGAAAACGGGGGCTTCCCTCTTCCTGCAGAGCAGCGCCCTAGGCCCTGGCTACAGAAAGCTTCCTTCGCGCATGCCTCGTCCCTGCCGGCTCTTTGTCCCAGGACAGTGCTCAGCCAAACCCTGGAGAGTGCGCCGGGAACAAGGGGGTTCCAAGCCAGCTCAGCCTCGTGGCTTTGCTTCCCAGTAAACACCACTTATCTCCAGGTGGGCAGGGAGGGAGTTCACCCGGCACAAGGGGAAAAGACGTGCCACCTTCCTTCACTGGTTGCGCCCCGTGTCACCCAGAAAGGCTGGTTCCCAAGGCCTCTGAAAAGGGGTGTTTCTGCCACAGGAGATGCTGAGCTCTGCCCACAAGTTGCTGGTTTGGGCCTCTGCTCAGGCCCCAGCTCTCCCTCTGGCTTTCCTGGCACAGACAGGCAATGCCTCGTCTACCTAGGAGCGTGGTTCTGCACCCTGACTCTTCCTGCTCCTTTCCTCCCTGTCATCAGCGGACAGTAACTTCAGAGAACTCAGCGGCGATGCTTAGGCTCTTCATCCCACTTGGCAAACCTAGGGCTGGGGATAACATAACCACGCACACCGTGTCAATGCTGAGATCACACTGAGGTTCCCACGGTGCTCTGGGAAACTCCTCAGAGCCTCCTTCCAGCCAAAAACGTGATGGGAGGCCATGAGAACAACATACTCGTTTCCCGGTTGGGACAGGATATTTCTACAGGAATCCAGGATAAGTTTTTGACAAAGTGCCCAAGTCACAAGGGAATCAGGTAGTCCTTCAGACCAAGGATTTCAGCGGAGGGTTAGGGTGAGAGCAGGAGCATATATTGTAAAAGGCTACCACCAGACATTCATATTGCATATGGTATACACCCTGGATAGCATATTTGGAGCATACAGAGAACAGATACGTGCAGGTAGCACCCCTATTGGTATACTATGTGGTTTGGTACATCAAACTGTTACTTGAGGCCTATGAAATTGTTAACTGGTCAGAAATGGGAAAAGCCATTCCAGAGTTAGCATCCTTTAAGGAGAAGCTCCAGGAGACATTTACCAGCTGCTAAACTTGGAGCCAAAGCAAAGCAGCTCCTCTTCATTCATATATATATATATACACACATATGTATGTATATATATATGTACATGTACACACATACATACGTACACACACACATACATAAAATGTTTTTCTTTGTTGCATTTCCCACAGATTAAGGTAATTTCTGGAAACCATGAAGTCAAACCAATGATGATAAGTACAACCAGGAACATATTAGGCCGTCTGTGGCATTCTCCTCAACAGAATTGTCCTTTGAATAAGAAGTTAAGGTTCATGCTAGATGACCTTTTATATATCTGACCTAAAGCATGTCTTTGTCTATGCACCACATTCCTAGAAGTGCAAAGAATCGATGTGTTGCAACATCAAGTCTCAGTAGCTAATCTGAGAAGATTGGAATTGGTCTTTCACTTGACTGTTTCAGAAGCACTTTGCCACCTCTATCGGAAACAACTTTATTCTGGCAGAGCTTGGGTGGTAGGAGGCAACGTGCAGGGCCCTGATGAGCTGGAAGTAGCAGGTTGAGGGAACAGCCGCTTCCATGGGTGGTGGACTAGGTAGGGGTGGGTGTAAGGACAAAGCAGAAGACACCCGACTCAGTGTAAGTCTCCTAGGGGTGCTCTGCATCTTTCCTTAGCAAGGTTAAAGTAGAGTGATTCTAGATGCTGCTAAGGTTTGTAAAGGTTGTCCGGCTCGAAACCTCCATGCAGAGCCCAAGTCTTAGGCTGAGTGGACAATGAGGGAGAGCTGGTCCCCAGGCTTTCGCTTAGCTGAGCTGCAGCTCCTGCGACCGTGACCCTTCCAACCCCACCCAGGCACACCCGGTGACCCCACCCCTCGCCCCAGCCTGTGCGGTGCGGCCCTTGCTGTCTGCCGGGAGCCTTTACTTCTCATCCTCATCCCCCTCACTCATGCTGCTGATGGAGGCTGAGGCTGCTTTGGGTGAGGAGGGGGGTGAGGTTTTGTTTGGGAGCCACGAGAAGGTGGGCGACGGGGAGCGGGAGGGGGACCGGCTCCTGGTGGGGCTGCTCACAGGGCTCTGCTTCGGGGACAAGGCCTGCAGCATCCGGCTACTCCTCTCCTGGAACATCTGCTTCTAGAGAGAAATTTGAGAGAAGGCATCTGTTAGTCATCTGAGGTGGCAGGGAAACAGGAAAGGCAGGAAGGAGAGCCACCACCCCGCAACACCGGTCCCCACAGACTGGTCCTACAGTTGATGTCCAGGATTATGTGTGGGGAGCAGCTGAGTGAAATTCAGGGACAGTGAGATGTGGCCATAGAAGTGACCATCTCTGCTGGTTCTTAGGACTCTTTACTACAGCTACAGAATTTGAGTGTCTGTTCTCTCCCAGGCAAATAGTCATGTCCAACGTACACAAGGGCAGGGGGAAATACAACAGAAATCCCTGTCCTCCTTGACATGAGGACGAATCACACAATAAACAAAATGAACCAAATATGTGGATGTCAGAAGGAAGTACAATCTGTGAGCAGAAATAAAATGCAAGACGATAGCAAATGGCGGTGTGAGGTGGGTGGGCGCCTGGGCAGCAGTTTTAACGAGGGTGCTCAGGGAAGGCCTCAAGAAGATACTACTTGAGCAAAGACCGGAAAGATGAGGGAGGGGCCCATGTGAATGGAAACTGGGGGCAAACACATTCCAAATAGAGCACCCCAAGAGAGCAGGCAGTGCATGTCCAAGGAGGAGCAAGGAGGCCATCCATGGTGGCTGGAGTGGAGTCGTAGGGGGAGGGGTACGGGGGAGGGGGTTAAGAGGAAGTCACCAGAGGGGTAACAGAAAACTGTGTCATGTAGGCTCTTGGTGGCCATGTGAGAACTTCGGCCTTTACTATGAGAAGAGAAACTTTGGGAGAGTTCCTTGACCTCTGAAGTTCTGGGTCCCAGACGAAGGAATTTTGACTTTGGTTTTAAAAGGACCTCCACGGCCGCAGGGAAGCCAGAGCAGGAGCTGGGGTAATGGTGAAGAGCCCACCGTAGTGAGAATCCAAGAACAATGGTGCCCTGGACCATGCCCAGCGCCACGAGCATAAGATGAGGTAAGAAATGGTTGGAGGCCTAGTTGATGTTTTTCCCCATAGTTTTAGTTCGGTATGATGGACTTAAAGTGAAACTCAGCCTTTTTAGTCTCCGGTTCTGTGAGTTTTGACAAATGCCTGCAGCTGTGTGACTGCTACCATGGGCAGGGTATTAGGAGAGTTCCGTCAGCCACCCAATCCCCACAAGATCCTTTGTCACTCCCTCCCCTAGCCTCTGGCAACAGATCTTTTTTCTGTCCCTCCAGTTTTGCCTTTTCCAGAATGCCCTCTAAATGGAATCATGCAGTATCATGATCTGGCTACATGTGGAAGGTGGAGCCCCCAGGAACAGCTGACAGAGGGGATGTGGGGTGGGGGAGGAAGAGGAGACAAGTGACTCCAGTTTCTGGCCTATGAAAGTGGAAATCCAGCAATGTCATGTGTTGGTGTGGGAGACTTCGGGGGCAAAAGGGGTTTCAGTGGTAAGGCTTTCCCACTGGGGCTTTCCAGTGACTACTGCCCTGTGCTTTCAGAACTGAGCCCTTCCCTGGCACTGTCCTTCAGCTTTATGGGGATGCCCATCCTGGCCTAGCAGTGGTGGCCACTGATCTGCCTTTCTGCTCTCTGCCTGCAGCTCAGCCCCCACCTGTACCCATGTTCCATTCCACCCACCTCTGAGCTCCGTGCCCGTGCTGCCTGGGCTCTGGGCCCTCAGTTCTCTTCCTTGCTTGTCACAGAACCTCCACTCCCAGCACCTTAGTCCAATCTTGTGATCCTAAACTGGCCCTGAGGGCCATTTCTCCATCTGTTTGCCATTTTAGACTTGTCATTTGAGTTACTTTACAAACCACTACAGAGCCCCCTGAAGCCCAGGTGCTATACAGGAGATGCTCATATTCAAGCTGGGGCTTCAGTGATGTACAGAAAGAGGGGGGTGAGGAGGGAAGGAGCATGTGGACTTGGTGGAGGGGTGACTTTCCAAGCAGAGGACGCTAAGGAGAGAGTACTACGTACAATTCTTGGCATGACTATAAGCTGAGTGCCTGTGGGGTTGACCACAGGCTGGGCTTGGAGCACCAGGAGGAGCTGGATTTTTTTTTCCCCCAAGAGCCCCTGGAAGGTTTTAATTAAGGGAGGGGTATGATCATATTTGTGTTTTAGAACTACCTTTGGGTGGGAGCAGAAAAGCAAAGAGAGAAACCATAAAGGAAAAGATTGGTGTTCGACTATATGAAACTGTAAAACTTTTGTACCCCTGCCCAAAAAACCCATCATGAAATAAGGTAAAACGCAAAGGAAACACAGGTGGAAATTCTTGCAGTATTTAACTATAAATAATGGATCTCAGTATATAAACAGAGCCTACAAATTAAGAATGTAAAAATGTTCTATAGAAAAATGAGCCTGTGACTTGTTAAGGCAATGCACAAAAGACTGACAAACAACCTATAAAAAATGTTCAGCATCACTAGTAAATGAATGCAAAATGACTGAAGTGAGACACCTTTTTTACATATCAGGTTGTTACAGGGTTTGTTTGTTCTATCTTCCCAGCATGTTAAGAAAAAAATATTTCCAGTTTTATTGAGATGTAATTAATACACAGCAGAGTGTAAGGTGTATAGCGTAATGATTTTATGTAGACGTTACCACAGTAAGTTAACATCCATCATAGATAAAAAATTATATTTTTCCTTGTGATGAGAAGTCTTGCGATCTACTCTCTTAACTTTCATATATACCACACAGCAATGTTAACTATAGTCTTCATGCTGTATGTTATATCCCTGGTACTTATTTATCTTATAAAAGGAAGTTTGTACTTTTTGACCACCTGCATCTGATTTTTCCCTCTTTCACCCCTATCTCTGCCCCGGTAACCACAAATCTGATTGCTTTTTCCCTGAGTTGTTGTCCCTTCCCCCCTCCACCCTGACCTGTGAGATCATGTATTTTTCTCTTACTTGCTTCACTGAGCATAATGCCCTCAAGGTCCATCCATGTTATCACAAATGACAGGGTTGCCCCCTTTTTAATGGTAGACTAATACTCCATTGTCAATACATCCATTCATCCTCTGACAGACACTTAGGTTGCTTCCATGTCTTGACCATTGTAAATAATGCTGATAGGAATGTGGAGATGCAGATAGCATTTTGATATAGTGTTTTTGTTTCCTTTGGATGCATTCCCCAAAGTGAAATTGCTGGATCATATGTATGGTGGTTTCAGTTTCAATTTTTTGAGGAACCTCCATACTGTTTTCCACCTTGGCCGCACCAATTTACAATGCCACAACAATGCACAAGCATTTCTTTTAATCCATGTCTTTATCAGGATTTGTTATTTCTGGTCTTTTTGAGGGCACCCAATCTAATTGGTATGAGATGATAATTCACTGTGGTTTTCATTTGCATTTTCCTACTGATTAGTGATGATGAACATCTTCTCATATATCTATTGGTCCTTTGTATATCTTCATTGGAAAAATGTCTATTCAGGTAGTAACCCATTTTTTGATTGGATTTTTCTGAGTTTTTTTGCTATTGAGTTGTAGGAGTTCTTTATATATTTTGGATATTCACTTATCAGATACATGGTTATCATTTTGTAGGTTGTCTTTTACTTTTGCTGATGGTTCCTTTTTCTGTGCAGACATTTTTTAGTTTGATGCAGTACTACTTGTTTTTGATTTTGTGACTTGTGCTTTAGATGTCCTATCCAAAAAAATCACTGTCATGACTCATGTAAAAGAGCTTTTCTCTTAGGTTTTCGTCTAGGATTTTTATGGTTTCTAGTCTTACATGGACATCTTTAATCCATTTCAAGTTAATTTTGGTGAAGAGAAGATAGAGATCTAGTTTTATTCTTTCATGTGTGAATACACAATTTTCCCAACACCATTAGTTGAAGAGACAGTCTTTACTCCATTGAGTATTCTTGGCTCCCTTGCATGGGATTATTTCTGAGCTCTCAGTTGTGTTCCGTTGGTCTATAAGTATTGTTTTTATGCCAGTGCTACACTGTTTTGATTACTATACCTTTCTAATATAGCTTGAAATCAGAAGTGTGATGCCTCCCACTTTGTTCTTTCTCAGGATTGCCTTGGGTATTTGGGGTCTTTTGAGGTTCCATATAAATTTTAGGATTTTTTTTTTCTGTTTCTGTGAAAAATTCCATTGAAATCTTGATAGGGATTGCATTTAATCTATAGATGGCTTTGGGATGGTATGGACATTACTGATATTAATTCTTCTAATCTGTGAACATGAGACACCTTTCCATTTATTTCTGTCTAAAATTTTTTTCATCACTCTTTTACAGTTTTCAGTGTACAGATTTCTCCTTGGTTAAATTTATTCCTAAGTATTTTATTGCTTTCAATGCTATTATATGTGGGATCAGTTTATTTCTCTTTCAGATAATTCATTGTTAGTATATAAAAATGCGACTTATTTTGTATGTTAATTTATTAAAAAAGATTTTATTTATTTGAGAGAGAGAGATTACAAGTAGGCAGAGAGGCAGGCAGAGAGAGGGGGGGAAGCAGGCTCCCCGTGGAGCAGAGAGCCTGACGCGGGGCTCAATCCCAGGACCCTGAGATCATGATCTGAGCCGAAGGCAGAGGCTTTAACCCACTGAGCCACCCAGGCGGCCCTGTATGTTAATTTTGTGTTCTGCAACTTCACTGTATTTGTGGCTTAGATACAGCAGTTCTTTGGTGGAGTCTGTAAGATCTTCTGTATATAAAATCATGTTATCTGCAAATAGACAATCTCACTTCTTCCTTCCAATTCTGATGGGCTTTCATATTTTCTTGTCTGATTGCTTTGGCTAGAATTTCAGTAATATCTTGAATGGGAGGAGTGAGAATGGGCACCCTTGTCTTGTTCCTGATTTTATAGGAAAGGCCTTCAACCTTTTGTCATTAAGTACCATTTTAGCTGTGGGTTTGTCATCTACAGCTTTTATTATGTTGAGGTATGTTTGTTCTATACCTAATTTGTTAAGAGGTTTTATCATGAATGGTTATTGCATTTTGCCCAATGACTTCTGAATCCATTGAGATGATCATAAGATTTTTTTTCTTCTATCAGTCTGATTTATTATAGTGATAGATTTACATTTGTTTAACCACGCTTGTATCTCAAAAAGAAATACCATTTGATCATGGTGAAAGGTCCTTTTACTGTGCTGCTGAATTCTGTTTACTAGTATTTTCTTAAAGATTTATTTATTCCAGAGGAGGGAGGGGCAGAGGAAGAAGGGAAGCAGACTCTGCTGAGCATGGAGCCCTACTTGGGGCTCGATCTCACAACCCTGAGATCATGACCCCAGCCAAAACCAAGAGTCGGACACTCAGCTGACTGAGCCACCCAGGCAACCCCTGATTACTAGTATTTTATTGAGAATTTTTGCCTCTATAGTCATCAGAGATAGTGCCCTGTAGTTTTCTTTTAGTGTTCTTTTCTGGCTTTGGTAATGCTGGCCTTATAAATTACATATGGGAGTGTTCCCTTCTCCCAAACATTGAGGAGTCTGAGAAGGATTTACATTAATTCTTCTTTAAATGTTTAGTAAAATTCACCAGTGAAGCCATCTGTTCTTGGGCCTCTCTTCCTTGGGACATTTTCGATCACTAATTCAGTCTCCTTACTCCTCACTAATAATTGATCTGTCACATTTTCTACTTTATTCATTCTTGGTAGGTTGTATGTTTCTAAGAATTTTCCATTTCTTTTAGGATCTCCAGTTTGTTGGCATATGGTTGTTCATACTAGCTTCTTAAGATCCTCTGTGGCATCAGTTGTAATATTTACTTCTTCATTTTCATTTGTAATTTTGTTGATTTGGGTCCTATGTATCTTTTTATTAAAAAAACCATCTCTTAGTTTGGCTGGTCTTTTCTATTGTATTCCTCATCTCCATTTTGTTTCTGCCCCAATTTCTATTTCCTTCCTTCTGTTAACTTTGGGTTCACTTTTTTTTTTTTTATTTGACAGAGATCACAAGTAGTCTGAGAGGCAGGCAGAGAGAGAGGGAGAAGTAGGCTTCCTGTTGAGCAGAGAGCCCGATTCGAGGCTCGATCCCAGGTCACTGGGACCATGACCTGAGCTGAAGGCAGAGGCTTTAACCCACTGAGCCATCCAGGCGCCCCTGGGTTCACTTTTTTTAAGTTCCTAAAGCATACCATTAAGTTGTTTGAGATCTTTCTTGTTACCTGGCGTAGGCATTTATTGCTATGAACTTCCTTTTAGAACTGTTCTGTCTGCATACCATAAGTGTTGGTACATTGTGTTTCCATTTTTGTTTGTGTCAAGGTACATTTTTATTTCCCCTTTAACTTCTTCTTTGACTCTTGGCTATTGAGACTATTGTTTGTTTGTTTTTAAGATTTTGTTTGTTTATTTCGACAGAGAGGGAGAGAGAACACAAACAGGGGGAGTAGCAGGCAGAGGGAGATGGAGAATCAGGCTCCCTACTGAGCAGAGAGCCTGATGCAGGGCCTGATCCCACGACCCTGGGATCATGACCTGTGACGAAGGCAGATGCGTAACCAACCGAGCCACCCAGTGGCCCCGAGACTATAGTTTCCATGTATTCATGAATTTTTCAGTTTTCCTTCTGTTAATGATTTCTACTTTAAAACCATCATAGCCAGAAAAGGTACTTGGTATGACTTCAGTCTCCTTGAATTTGCTAAGACTTGTTCTGTGGGTTGACCTCTTTATCACTGCATAATAATAATAATTGTAAAAGACCTTCTTTGTCTTGTTTTACCATTTTTATATTTAAGTCTCTGTAGTATAAGTATAGTTGCCCCTACTTTTTGGTTGTTTTTTTTTTTTTTTTTTTAATATATTTGCTTAAAACAACTTTTTCCATCCCTTCACAATTAGTCTGTGTGTCTTTAATACTAAAGTGAGTCTCTTGTGGGCACATATCATTAGATGTTTTGCAAATGTTATCCACTCAGCCATTCTATGTGTATTGATTGGAGAATTTAATCCAATTAAATGATTTAAAGTAATCATTAATAGGTAAGGGCTTAGTTTGTCATGTCATTAACTGTTTTTATGACTTTTAATAGAACCATTATTCTTTGTTCTGTGTCCTCTTTTTTATGTGTTTCAATGTCTTCTGATATCTGTATGGTTTGACTTCTTTATCATGTACTTTTGTATAATTACTACAGGTTTTACCCTTGTGGTTACAAGGTTTACATAAAATATTTTAAAATTATAAAGCCTTATTTTAAACTGATAACAGCTTAACTTCAATAGAACTTCTAAACTTTATGCTTTCATCTCCCTCTCCCCACTCATGTTTTAGGTTATTGACTCACATTTAGGTTACAGTTAACATACTTTTTATAGTACATAACCTGTTGTTAATAATCTGTTATTATATTAAATAAACAGATTATTGTTGTTGTAGTTATTTTTACAATATTTTCTAACATTTTTAAAAGATTTTATTTATTTATTTGACAGAGCACAAGCAGGGAGAGCTGCAGAGGGAGAGGGAGAAGTAGTCTCCCCACAGAACAGGGAGCCTGACATGGGGTTTGGTCCCAAGATCCTGGGATCATGACCTAAGCTGAAGGCAGATGCTCAACTGACTGAGCCACCCAGGTGCCCCAGTGTTTTCTAACTTTTAAAATAGAGTTGTAAGTGAATTACTAACCACCATTACCACATTACAGATTCTAATTGTGACTATATATTTACCATTACCAGTAAGTTTTACTGGTACCTTATGTTTTGTGATATTCATTAGCGTCCTTTTACTCAAAAACCTCCCTTTAGCATTTCTTAGAAGGCAGGTCTGGTGGTGCTGAACTTAGTTTTGTTTTGGGGGGAAGCCTTTATTTCTTCATTTCTAAAAGACCGCTTTGCCAGGCACAGAATTCTTGCTTGACATTTTTTTCCTTTAAATATTTTGGACATACCATCCCATTCTCTCTTGGCCCAAACCAAATTTGAGAAGTTGGTTGAGAAGTCCACTGATAGTTTCATGATTTGTTCCCTCATATGTAATTTATCTCTCTTGCTCTTCTCCAAATTTTTTGACTTTTGACAATTTAATTATAGTATCAGTATAGCCCTATGGGGGTCATGTTATCTGGGATCCTTTGTACCTCATGGGTTGGGATGTTTTAAGCCCTTACTGCTTTAAATTTACTTTCTGTACCCATTCTCTTCTCATTCTCTTTTCCTTCTGGAATTTCCTAAATGCAAATATTGTCTTTATTGTGTCTTTACATCTGTATGTTTTATTCATTTATTTTTTTTTCTCCTCTAACTGAATTATTTCAAATGTCCTCTCTTCTAGGTCACTTTTTTTTTTTCCTGCATAGCTGAGTCTTTTAAGATATTATTTTTAAAAGTAATCTCTGTACCCGGGCGCCTGGGTGGCTCAGCTGGTTGGGCGACGGCCTTCGGCTCAGGTCATGGTCCCGGAGTCCTGGGATCGAGTCCCACATCAGGCTCCCAGCTCCACGAGGAGTCTGCTTCTCTCTCTGACCTTCTCCCCTCTCATGCTCTCTTTCTCACGCTCTCTCTCAAATAAATAAGTAAAATCTTAAAAAAAAAAAAGTAATCTCTGTACCCAACATGGGGCTCAGACTACAACCCCAAGATCAAGAGTTGCACTCTCTACCGACAAGCCAGCCAGGAGCCCTGAGTCTCCTTTTGAAGCTCTGTAGAATTTTTTAGTTCAGTTACTTTATTTTTCAGGTCTACAATTTTTTTGATAGTTTCTATGTCTTTGTTGGACTTCTTGTTTTGTTTATACATCATTTTCCTAATTTTTAGTTTTCTTTGTGTTATTGCAGTTGTCTAAAAGGATTATTCTGAAATCTGTTCATAGATAGCCATTTCTTTAAGGTCAGTTATTAAAGCTTGAGTAGTTTCCTTTTTTGGTGTCATGTTTACTAGATTTTTTTCATGATCCTTGATTATTTACATTGGTTTCTATACATTTGAGTAAGCAGTCTCCTCTTCCAGAATTTATGGGTTTGCTTTGGCAGAGATAGCTCTTTGCCAGTCCCCTCAGTGTGGGTTTCTGGATGTGTCAGTTGGTAATGTCCTTGGGCAGGTAGAGTTTTGCTATCAGGGTCAATTTCTGGGTGAGGCCCCTGGTTGAACTCTGAGATTGGGGTTAGGGGTGCCAATTCCTAAGAATGGTTGGATAAGACTGCTGGTTTGGTTCCTTAAAAAGCAAGACTTATTACCAGTTGCCTGGGTTCTCTGGTCAGGCTTACTGGACTAGCAGGACTCTATACTATACTTAGCAGCAGGTAGAGCTATGAATTAGCTTCTCTGCCCTCTTGGGGGAGGAGAATGAGCCTATAAGGCTCATTGTTTCAGGACCCAAATCAAGCAAAGCTTGTACTGAATTCCCTGGCTAGAATGGGTCTACTTGTTTTGTTCTGCAGATGAAGAGCATCACGGGCAGTGATCTCTGTCCAAGTGCCACTATAAGTAGGTCTGTTGGTTGTGATACGTAGTTTTCTGTGTGTTCTAGTTAGGTTCCCTAGTTAGGTTCGGTCAGGCAGGCCGAAAACTGTATTCAGTAGGCAGGGCTATGAATTAGTTTATGTATCCAGGCACAGCAAGAGAAGTAGCTCCAAGGCCAGAAAGACTTTTGGTTTATGGTCTTGACTCAAGCCAACCTATGCCATAAGTTCCCTGCCCAAATGGAGCCACTGGCTTTGCTCTATCAGCTCTGCCTGTGGGACTCTGATTGAATGTTGCTGGGCTTTGCAGCTTTCCTGTTCTTACAGGCAAGCTTTCTGTTTGGGTAGTGCTGGGAGCTTTACTCAGCAGTGGATGGGGCTGTGACTCAGCTCCCTTGCCTGGGTGGGACAGGAGGGCCAGCTCCAAATAGGTTCCTAGTTTTTCCAGATCAGGCCTTCTGGTCGGGTTGGGGGTGCTGGTGGTCAGGAGCTGCACTCCGTAGTGGGTAGGCAATGAATTAGTTCCAGTACCTGGGTAGAGTCAGTGAACCCTCACAACCTAGCCCTGGCTTTGAGGCAGTCGGCTTTTCCTGCCATACTCTTGGCTCAAGTGCTGCTGGACTGTGCAGCTTCCCAGGTGGTCTTGCCAGCCTGTCTGGTCGGACAGGGTTGGGAGCTTCACTCAGCAGTAAGGGAGAGAGGGCTCCAACTCAGCTCCCCTTCCTGCACAGAGGCAGACCAGGCTCCAGGGCCCAAAGAATCTCTTTGTTTGAGGGCCAGCATCAGGCACACCTGTACCCTGCTGAGTTCCCTGGGCCAATTGTGCCACTGTCTTGGCTCTGCAGATAAACAAAACCACGAGCCAGGACTACCACCGCTTAGGTCCCTGCGGGTAGGAACTCAGTCTGCCAATATCCACACCGGTTGTGGGAAGCCCCTCCCCTTCAGATGCTTAGTGGCCGATGCCCACAGATCCTTGCAATTCCTATAGAATGAGACCAGAGTGGGGGCTCTCAAGCAGTGACCTACAAGGCGGGAGGATTGGACGTCCATGCTGGACTCTCTTCCCACCATAAAAACTGGAGGCTCAGCAGAGACCGCTTGGTGTAATGCTGGGCTGGCCTGCGTTAGAGGCGATGAGGGCAGCACACAGCCTCACCCCCATGTTCTAGGGTTCTCTCAGTGGTGTCTTGTCTATGAATGGTTGTTAGTTCTTCTTGCGAGGGGGAGCAAAGTCAGGAATGACTTATGTCACCATCTTTATAAGCTTAATCTCCCAAGACTTTTATTTGTAATGGCCCTTGCTGGTGAGAGCTCAGGAAAAAGACCACAGTCCTGTTATTGCTGGTGGTAGGGTAAAATAACGGTGCCTTTCTAAGGAGTAACTGGGCAATAGGTGTAAAAACTTTTGTTTCCTGAGGCGATAATCTGAGCTGTAAACAAATACTTACTGGGTACATGGATAGTCGTTGCAGGGTCATCACAGACAAACCTGCAAACCCCTGAAATAGGGGAGAGAAATCTTGCACAACTCTGAGGTGATAGGTGGCTGATGAAAATCTAGTCCTTAAAGAATACTTAATAGTGTGAGAATGTTTGTGAGCTACTGCACAGTAAAATGATTGGGGAGCCATATGTTCTGCATGATCCCATTTTGTAAAAGGAAACATACACATGCAGACGGAGAAAAAATGGGTGCAAGATCCCAGTGACCAATCCATGCATTGGACTGCAGGTGATTTTTAGTCTCTCTCTCTTTTTTTTTTTCTTTTTCTTTTCTTTCTTTCTTAAAAGATTTATTTTTTGGTGTTTTGTTTTCTCGTTTTTTCTTTTTCTTTCTTTAAAAGATTTATTTACTAGTCAGAGAATGAGAGAGCGCATGCACAAGCATGGGGAATGGCAGGCAGAGGGAGAAGCAGGCTCCTCGCAGAGCAAGGAGCCCACTATGGGGCTTGATATGGGGCTCAGTCCTAAGACCCTGGGATCATGAGCTGAGCCAAAGGCAGA
This sequence comes from Nasua narica, assembly GCA_028533885.1. Lineage (NCBI taxonomy): Eukaryota > Metazoa > Chordata > Mammalia > Carnivora > Procyonidae > Nasua > Nasua narica. Next base: position 17,414,660 of record CM052801.1, read on the forward strand.
CACTTAACCAACAGAGCCACCCAGGCATCCCGTTTTCTTTACTTCTGAACAGTTTTGTAAGAACACACATTACTTTTATCATAAGGAAGACCGATGACTGAGGCAAGGAGAGGAGGCCACAGGGCCCTGCATTAATGACACAGAATGGCAGAGCCTCAGGCACTTCATCAGTCCCTCCCCCCACCTTTATAAGGTCGAGCCCAGTACTTTTTAGGATCTCAAGTTTTCTCTAGCAAATATAATTGAGATGACTTGCTGATCACTCAGAACATTTGCAGATTTGAAACTCCACAATTCTAAGAACCTACCAATTATTCACCTTCCATTAAAGGCATTGATAATTCGCCAAAAGACATCCAACCCCCTCAAAATCAAACAGAAAAAAAGTGCAGTAGTACATCATTACCTTAGAGGAAGCCCATTTATGAGACTAAATCAAATGCCAAAAGGATAGGGTGGCCTATTATTAATAGCAACATTAAAAGAATCCTTGAACTTCTAGAAGTCATTTGAAAATATTTTTATTACTATAATCTGTAAGTATATTTATAGTGGCAGCCATTAGCTCTCTTGCTGTTAATGGATTGTCAGCATTTCCATTAGAAGCTCACTTTGTAAGTAATCTACAGCTTGTCTACGGTAGTTTGACTCAAGCTCATAACTGAGAATATTATGCCTAAGGTAATGCAATAACTTGAATCCTTAATGATAAACAATGGTGTCACACTTCATATGATCTGATATCCATGCAAAACAACTCTAGGTCTCAGTTTGGAAGCTCTGTGATCTGTTTCTGGTGCGTTACAAAGCATGATTCTTCTGCAAAGGGGTTAAATTGGATCAGGTCAGCAGACAGTTTGTAATGAGCTTCCTGGTAAGAAAAGCACTTTAGGAATACAAAAGTAAGATCGTGGCATGGCATTTTCATAAAGAAAAGGTATTTAAATTACACCTGTAACTGTATTAAGATACTTCCATTTATAAAGTTTCCTCCCAAGGAGATAATCCCATTTACTCCTGTCCCAGTAGAACTTATTTTCTATTTCTCTTCCTATAAACTCCTTTTTAAGAAGTTCTTCACATCTACTGAGACAGTAAATGTCCTGACAAATGCCTTCCAAGGTTTTAGGATTTCAGAGAGATTCCAGCCTAACTGCCACAGAAAGAAATGAAAAATAATCTAATTACATCTGGTTCGGACTTGAGGTAAGCAGTGTGGAGTTCAAAGAGAGCATTTGCTTCAGCCAAATCTATAAACAATAAAAACTAACCCTTAACAAACAATTCCCGACATATGCCTAGGAGCTATTAAAGGGCTTTAGGGTGTGACAAATTCATCCACTTAAACAACCCTACAAGCTAGCTGAGGCAAAGGAACTTGGCCAAGACACCCAGCTAGGAGGTGAGCCCTGCTCCTGACCAACTCTCTGTAATTAGCCACTTTAAGAGTAAGAAGCTTTTCTGTTGACCCATTTACTTGTGCATTTGTTGGAAGACAAGTTTTCGAAACCAACTGTCAAAAAGCTGCAAGTAGGAAATTTAGATCCACAAACTGAATTTTATATTTAGTAAAATCAAAACAATCTTAAACATCAGCATGCTATTAGGATGATTATATATATAATGTATAAACTCTTTACACACACACACATGCATGGTGTGACAAGGGCTGGAGAGAGTGTGGAGAAGTCAGAACCCTTGTGCCCTGCGCTGGAATGTAAAGTGGAATAGTCAGTGTGGAAAACAGTGTTTCTAAAAACATTTAAAAATAGAGTTATCATGGGCACCTGGGTGGCTCAGTTGGTTGAGCGACTGCCTTCGGCTCAGGTCATGATCCCGGAGTTTAGGGATCGAGTCCCACATCAGGCTCCTAGCTCCGCGGGGAGTCTGCTTCTTCCTCTAATCTTCTCTCCTCTCATGCTCTCTCTCACTTTCTCTGTCTCTCTAATAAATAAATAAAATCTTTAAAAAAAAATAGAGTTATCATATGATGTAGAAATTCCACTTCTGGGTATATAACCCAAAGAAATGAAACCAGGAAATTAAACATAAATTTGCATAATAATGTTGATAGCAGCATTATTCATAATAGCCAAAAGATGGAAACTATCCAAATGTCCGTTAATGCATGAATCAATGAAATGTATATATAAATAATATCCCGTTATATATACACATATGTGTGTACACATGTATATATGTATGTGTACATACAATCTGATGTAGATTTTTTTCCTCAACTTGGATGGAGTAGAGTATTTCCAAGATGGATGTTGAAAAAAAACATTTTGTGTATCATAAAATATTATGGAGGGTTTTCTGGGCATGGAGAATCTGAAAGTTGACCACTCATTCCTTCGGGCATAAATCTAAGCCCTGAGGATATAGCAGTAAATAAGGGGGGAGGGGGTGTCTATGCTCATATTTTTTTATTGAGGTATAACAGACATATAACATTAGTTTCAGGGGTACAACAGGATGATTCACTATTTGTACATATTATGAAATGATCACCACAATTAGTCTAAATAGCACCCTCACTATATGGAGTTAACTTTTTTTCTTGTGATGAGAACTTTTAAGAGCTACTCCCTTAGCAATTTTCCAATACTCAATAGAGGATTATTAACCATAGTCACCATGCTGTACATTACATCCCTATGATATATTTTATAATTGTAAGTTTGTACCTTTTTTTTTTTTTTTTTGGTGGGCAGCAAAGAAAGGTTAGGTTTATTAAGTGATAGTAAAGTGATAGTACAAAGCTCCCGAAGAGGGAGGGGACGCAAGATGGTTACCCAAGTTTGTACCTTCACCCTCTTCACCCATTTTGCTTGCACCCACCCCCTGCCTCTGACAACCACCAATCTGTTCTCTGTATTGACAAGTATGGGGTTTTTTTGCTCGTTTGTTTTAGGTTCCACAAATAAATGAGATCACACAGTATTTGTCTTTCTGTAACTAATTAGCATAATGCCCTTCTGGTCCAATAATTTGTTGCAAATGGCAAGATTTCCTTCTTTTCTGAATAATATTCCATGGTGTATATATACATTTTCATTATCCGTTTATACATTGAGGGATACTTAGGTTGCTTCCATGTTTTGGATATTGTAAATAATGCTGCAGTAAATATGGTGGTATATAGATCTTTTCAAATTATTGTTTTCATAGCCTTCAGATAAATATCCAGAAGTGGAATTGCTGGACCATATGGTAGTTCTATTTTTAACGTTCTGAGGAGCCTCCATAGTGACTGTACCAATTTACATTCCCACCAACAATGTACAAGTGTTCCCTTTTCTCCATATCCTGTCAACAGTTGCTAATTATTTGCTTTGATGATAGCCGTTCTCACAGGTGTGAGGTGCTAGCTGCTTATGGTCTTGATTTGCATTTCCCTGTGATTTGTGTTCAATTTGTGATGTTGAACATATTTTCAGGTTCTGTTGTCCATCTGTATGTCATCTTTGGAAATATGTCTATTCATATCCTGTGCCCATTTTTAAATCAGATTCTTTTTGTACTGTTGAGTTGTATGACATCTTATTTTGATTTGTTAACCCCTTATCACATATGATTTGCAAATATTTGCTCCCATTCAGTAGCATATCTTTTCATTTTGTTAATGGTTTCCTATGTGTGGAAGCTTTCTAGTTTGATGTGGTCCCACCTATTTTTGGATTTGATGCCTTTCTTTAGGTGTCAAACTAAAAAACCTAACCTGTAAGACAGATGTCAAGGAACTTATAGGAGCTCCTTGGAGTTTTGTTTTCTCCTAGGAGTTTTATGGTTTCAAGCCTTATATTCAAGTAAGATAGTGGCCCAGTTTCATTCCTTCTGCATGTGGCTACCCAGTTTTCCTAGCACCATTTATTGAACAGACTGTACTTTCCCCCATTGTATATTCTCAGCTCTTTGTAGTAAATGAATTAACCATGTATGTGTGGGTTTATTTCTGGACTCTTTACTCTGTTCCATTGATCTGTATCTGTATTAAATACCAATGCCATACTCTTTTGGTTGCTATAGCTTTGTAATATAGTTGAAGTCAGGGAGAATGATGCTTTCAGCCTTGTTCTTCTTTCTCAAGATTGTTTGGGTTGTTTGGGGTCTTTTGCGGTTCCAAACAAGTTTTAGGATTGTTGGTTCTCTTTCTGTAAAAAAAAAAAATGCCATTGAATTTTGATAAGGATTGCATTGAATCTATAGAGTTCTTTGGAAGTATGGATATTTTAACAATATTCTTCTAATCCACGAGCAAGAAGTATCTCCATTTATTTGTCCTCAGTTTCTTTAGTTGACATCACAACCCAGTGATTCACCAGTTATATGCATTAGGAAATGCTCACCATGGAAAGTTATTACAATATTATTGACTATATTCTCTATACTGTACTTTTTATTCCTGTCACCTAATTTATAACTGGAATTTTGTACCTCTTTATCCCCCCTTCACATAATTCATCCACCCCACTCCCAGGAAGCACCAGTTTCATCTCTGTATTTACAAGTTTTTTTTTAATTTTGATTTTTAGATTCCATATAAAAGTGAAATCATATGGTATTTTTTTGTCTGACTTATTTCATTAACATATCCTCCAGGTCCATCCATGTTGATGCAAAAGGCAAGATTCCATTCTTTATGGCTGAGTAATACTCCATTGTGTGTGTGTGTGTGTAGACATATCTTTACACACACCACATAGTTATCCATTTGTGTATCAATGGACACTTAGGTTGGATCCATTTCTTGACTATAAAGCTGCAATAAGCATAGAGGTGCATAACATTTCACACAAGTGTATTTGTTTTCTTTGGTTAAATACTCAGACATGCAATTACTGGGTTGTATAGTAGTACTGCTGTTTTTAATTTTTTGAGGAACCTCCACACTGCTCTCCATAGTGGCTGTACCATTTACATTCCCACCAACAATGTACAAATGTTTCCTTTTCTCCACATCCTAGTCAACATTTGTTATTTCTTGTGGTTTTGATAACTGCCATTCTGGCTGTGAGGTGATGATAGGTCATTGTGGCTCTGATTTGCAGTTTCTTGATGATGAGTGAGGTTGAATATTCTTTCATGTGTCTGTTGGCCACATGTATTTTTCTTTGGAAAAATGTCCAGGTCCTCTGCTCATTTTTTATTAGATTGGGTTTTTTTGGTGGAAGTTGTATAAATTTTTTATATATCCTTTGCAAATATCTATTTAATTCAGTAGGGTGCCTTTTTGTTGGTCTCCTTTTCAACACAAAAGCTTTTAATTTTGATGTTGTCCCATGATATTATGGCTGATGTCAAAGAAATGACTGCTTATGTTCTCTTCAAGGATCTGTATGGTTTCAAGTCTCACATTGAAGTCTTTCTAGTTTGTCCAGGACGTTTGATACTAGATTATATTTTCTTTTTCTTTGTCAAGTTCTCACTGTGTTCATCCATTCTTCTCCGGAGTTCAGTGGGCATCTTTTTGGCCATACTTTGAACTCTTTATTAAGTAAATCAGTTACATCTGTCTCATTAAGGACTTTCTGAGGTTTTCTTTTTTTTTCAGTTTTGAGCATATTCTGTAATTTTCCTTGATATTCTGTGTTGGTTTCTGTGCATTAGATACAACAGCCACCTCCATCCATGCGGAAGGAGTAACCTCATGTCAGAGATGAAACTTATCATTCAACCTTCTCACAGGTCTTGGGTTGTCTCTCAAACCTTTGTGATTGTCCAAGCAGTGTATGTTATTTTTAGTGGATCTCAGTAGAGGAGGGTGTAGCAAAGCCTGTCAGTATCCCCAAAGGGAGGATCTCCGTGAGCACTTAGATTCACCTGATTGGAAGCCAGACCCTCAGGCGACAGCATTTAAAATATGCAAATAAAAAATATGCAAATATAGGTGTATTTCAGAGATACTGTGGGTTCGGTTCCAGATCACTATAATAAAGTGAACAATGAAGCAAGCCAAAAGAGTTTTTTGGTTTCCTGATGTTTATAAAAGTTATGTTTACATTATACTGTAGTTTATTAAATTTGAAATTACATGATGCCTAAAAAAATATAGAAATCTTAATTTAAAAATACTTCGTTGTTAAAATAGGCTATCCATTTTCTGAGCTTTCAGTTGGTGGAGGGTCTTGCCTCAGTGTTGATGGCTGCTGACTGATAAGGGCGGTGGTGGAAGGCTTGGGTGGCTGTGGAGATTTTTTTTCCTTATTTATTTATTTTAATTTTTTATTAACATATAATGTATTATTTGCCCCAGAGTACATGTCTGTGAATCATCAGGCTTCCACATTTCACAGCATTTGCCATAGCACATACCCTCCCCAATGTCCATATCCCTACCCCCCCACCTCCCAGCAACCCGTAGTTTGTTTCGTGAGTTTAGGAGTCTCTTGTGGTTTGTCTCCTTCCTGATCCCATCTTGTTTCATTTCCCTCCCCCATCCCTCACGATCTCCCACCCTGCCTACCAAATTCTTCATATCAGAGAGATCATATGATAATTGTCTTTCTCTGACTGACTTATTTCGCTTAGCATAATACCCTCTAGTTCCATCCACATTGTTGCAAATGGCAAGATTTCGTTTCTCTTGATGGCTGCATAGTATTCCATTGAATATATATACCACTTCTTCTTTATCCATTCATCTGTTGATGGACATCTAGGTTCTTTCTATAGT
>CM052801.1:17421838-17457537 GCA_028533885.1 Nasua narica
TTCCCACCAACAGTGTAGGAGGGTTCCCCTTTTTCTGCATCCTCGCCAACATCTGTTGTTCCCTGACTTGCTAATTTTAGCCATTCTGACTGGTGTGAGGTGGTATCTCACTGTGGTTTTGATTTGTATTTCTCTGATGCTGAGTGATGTTGAACATTTTTTCATGTGTCTGTTGGCCATTTGGATATCCTCTTTACTGAAATGTCTGTTCATATCTTCTGCCCATTTCTTGATGGGATTATTTGTTCTTTGGGTGTTGAGTTTGAGAAGTTCTTTCTAGATTTTGGATACTAACCCTTTATCTGATATGTCATTTGTGAATATCTTCTCCCATTCTGTCCGTTGTCTTTTGGTTTTGTTGACTGTTTCCTTTGCTGTGCCAGAGCTTTTGATCTTGATGAAGTCCCAGTGGTTCACTTTTGCCCTTGCTTCCCTTGCCTTTGGAGATGTCTCTAGGAAGAAGTTACTGCCCGTGTTCTCCTCCAGGATTTTGATGGATTCCTGACTCACATTGAGGTCTTTGACCCATTTTGAGTCTATTTTTGTGTGTGGTGTAAGGAAATGGTCCAGTTTCATTCTTTTGCATGTGGCTGTCCAGTTTTCCCAGCACCATTTGTTGAAGAGACTGTCTTTTTTCCATTGAATATTCTTTCCTGCTTTGTCGAAGATTAGTTGGCTGTGGAGTTGAGGTTCCATTTCTGGGCTCTCTATTCTGTTCCACTGATCTATGTGTCTGTTTTTGTGCCAGTACCACACAGTCTTGATGAGTACCGCTTTGTAATAGAGCTTGAAGTCTGGAATTGTGATGCTGCCGACTTTGGTTTTCTTTTTCAGCATTCCTCTGGCTATTCGTGGTCTTTTCTGGTTCCATATAAATTTTAGGATTATTTGTTCCATTTCTTTGAAATAAATTGATGGTATTTTGATAGGGATTGCATTAAATGTATAGATTGCTTTAGGTAGCATAGACATTTTCACACTATTTGTTCTTCCAATCCATGAGCATGGAACGTTTTTCCATTTCTTTCTGTCTTCCTCAATTTCTTTCATGAACACTTTGTACTTTTCTGAGTACAGATCCTTTGCCTCTTTGCTTAGGTTTATTCCTAGGTATCTTATGGTTTTGGGTGCAATTGTAACTGGAATCGACTCCTTAATTTCTCCTCTGTTTTGCTGTTGGTGTATGTTTCTGTGCATTAATTTTATATCCTGGCACTTAAGTTCCTGTATGAGTTCTAGCAGTCTTGGAGTCTTTTGGGTTTTCCACATAAAGTACCATATCATCTGCAAAGAGGGAGAGTTTGACTTCTTCTTTGCCAATTTGGATGCCTTGTGGAGATTTTTTTTTAATATTTTATTTAACAGAGTGAGATCACAAGTGGGCAGAGAGACGGGGGAAGCAGACTCCCCACTACTGTTGTCTCAACTAAGTTTATGCAATATTCTCAATGGTTTGTGATCACTTCAACTATCTTCACCAGGAGTAGATTCCATCTCAAGAAACTGCTTTCTTTGCTCATCCATAACAGATGAAGAGCTGCTGCTTAAAGTTTTGTCAGGAGATTGTAGTGGTTCATTCCCATCTCTAGGCTTTATTTCTAATTCTCCTCTTCTTTCCACCACATCTGCAGTATCTTCTTCCCCTGATGTCTGAAACACCTCAAGATCATCTGTGATGGTTAGAATCCACTTTTTCCAAACTCTTGTAACTGTTGATATTGTTACTTCTTCCGCTGAATCATAAATGTCCTTAATGGCAACTAAAATGGTAAATCCTTTCCAGAAAGTTTTCATTTGAGTTTTCCTGGCTCCATCAGGAGGATCACTAGCTCTGGCATCTATAGCCTTATGAAATGGGTTTCTTAAATCATAAGGTTTGAAAGTCAAAGTGATTTCTCGATCCATGGGTTGAAAAAGGGATATTGTAGGAGAAGGCATCAAAGGAACATCACCTATCTCCCCCAGAGCCCTTGGATGACCAGGTACACTGTCAATGTGCAGTAATATTTTAAAAGTGATCTTGTTTTCTGTGGGCTTACACTATTGAGTAAAGCATGTAGTAAACAGATGTGTTGTAATCCATGCTTTGTTCCGTTTATAGAGCACAGGCAGAGTCAATGTAGCATAATTCTTAACAGTTCTAGGATTTTTGAAATGGAAAATGAGCAATGGCTTTAACTTAAAGTCCCCAGCGAAGTTAGCCCGTAACCAGAGACTTGGTCTCTACTTTAAAGCTCTGAAGCCAGAATTTCAACTCCTCTCTCTAGCAATGAAAGTTCTAGGTAGCATCTTCTAATAGATGGTTGCTTGGCCTATGTTGAGTATCTCTTGAGTGTAGCTGCCTTCATGCATTGCCGTAGCTAGAGCTTCAGGATAAGTGGCTGCAGCTTCTACATCAGCACTTGGCATTTTGCCTTAGACTTTTATGTTAGTTTCTTTCCTTAAGCCTCATGAACCAACCAGTGATGACCTCAGATTTTCCCTTGTTCAGCTCCTCACCTGTCTCAGCCTTCACAGAAATGGAGAGAGTTACGGCCTTGCTTTGGCTTTAGGGGATGTGGTGGCTGGTCTGATCTCATCCAGACCACTAAACTTTTTCCACGTCTCCAAGAACGCTGTTCCGCCTCCTTATTGTTTCTGTGTTCACTTGAGCAGCACTTTAAATTTCCTTCAAGAATTTCGTGTATTCACAACTTGGAAAACTGGTACAAGAGGCCGAGCTTTCAGCATACCTTCCTCATCCAACTTAAGCATTTCTAGCCTTAGATTTAAAGTGAGAGACCTCTGACTCTTCCTTTCACTAGGAAACTTAGAGGCCACTGTAAAATTTCCAGCTGGCCTCATTTTAGTATTGTTGTCTCAGAACAAGTAGCCAAGGAAGGGGAGAGAGATGAGGAAAGACATTTAAGTTCACCGTATTATCTGAGCAGGATTCGTGGTGTCCCAACACAATTACAATAGAACATCAAAGACCACTGGTCACTGTAACAAATATAAGAATAATGAACACATTTGAAAGATTGCATGAATTATCAACACATGACACACACACAAAATAAGCAAATGCTGTTGGAAAAATGGTGCCAATAGAGGAGTTCAGTGCATGGTTGCCACAATCCTTCAATTTGTAGAAAACACAGGATCTGTGGATAACATAAAGTCAAGCACAATAGAGTGAGGCATGCCTCTGTATACAATCCTGTAGGACTGCAAGCTAAGTCCTGCTGAGTACCAGAGTCTGGTCACCTAGAGGTACTCGTCCATGGCAGTTGTTAAAAAAATCAGGACACCTGACCAGTGTACAAGGTCCTTTCTAGTAGATGCAAGACAGAGGGTGAATGCAAAGATGATGTCCAATGGCCCTGGTCCTTAGCGTGCACCTTATTAGGTCCCTAGATCTCTGCCAAACCAAAAGCCTTGCTTAGGCCCCAGCTCCTGGAAAAATGAAGAACCTCTTTGATAGAAAGACTGGGGGTGTATTTCAGCCTACTATCTGGGTGGTGGCTAGCCACCAGAAGTAGGAGATCAAGGAGCATCCCTGGGATCACAGCCCCAAAGACCAGGACCCAGACACATGTACAATCTCCTCTCCAGGAGCTACTGGTGCTCTCATGGGTGGAAGAGAGAGTGTGAAGTTAGCATCTGCCCTCCAAGGTCTCCGGAGAAGATTATGGTCAGGCTTAGATGGATGTTTGATTAGAAGCCTACCCCTCCAGCCACAGCTATGAAGCTAAGCTAAAAGGTTTATTTCACAGAAGGATGGGTCTCTAACCTATTGCTATGCCCTGGGGGTGGTAGATGGTTGTTCAGTGGGTTAGTCTTATGGGACTCTGGAGCGCAAGTTACACTGGCCACCAGATCCAGGAGATCTCGAGGTGGCACCGAAGAAGGGTACAAGGTCCTTTTTGGGAAATGCCAGTAAGCTCGAGGTAAAGGGGCATCCACCAGCCTCTGTCCCTATAGACTAACCCAAGCAGGTTCCTAAGCTGTGTGTTAATTTAGATGCCTGACTCTCAGGCCCATGATTTAAGATGAGCAAATAAAATTCTTTCACAAAGGGATATTATTCAGCTTTCAAGAGGAAGGAAATTCTGACACATGCTCAACATTATATGAAATTAGCCAGATACAAGGACAAACACTGTGTGACCCCACTAGAGTAGTCAAGCTCATAGAGACAGAGGGCAGATTTCCAGGGACTGGGGCGGGGGGGGGAGTGGCAAACACAGATTATAAGTACAGGGTTGCAATAGGGGATGATGCAAAAAATCTGGAAGTGGATAGTCGTGATGGTTGCACAGCTATGAATGTTTAACGCCACTGAATGGGATACTTAAAATGGTTAAAAATGCTAATTTTGTTGGGTACATTTTATCACAGTTTGAAAACATTAGGAGTGGACCTCACATCATGTAAATTTTTAAATTGGTTCATATACAGATCCACCCGACTGATTGCATTGCAGTTGAGGGTATTTGTGTTCTGGGATGAACTGAAAACTTGACCCTGACCTAAGGTTATCCTCTCTTGGTGCTCCAGGAAAAGGTCTACATTCATGTTGTAAAACAGAATAGATGCATATTCATTTCAAATGGGAAGAGAGTCTAGTTCAAAGTCAATTAAGGACTATGGTGGCAGATCATTCAAAATGATACTAAATGTTTTTAAAACGTAGCCTATGTAGCTAAGGCACAATGTTTAAATGGAATGTGTCTGACACTTTCAACAAAAATAAGTTTCACTAGGAAGGGCCTATCCCAAAAGCTGAATCAGCATCCCCTGATCCTGACTCCATGAACCTGAATCCCTTGGAAAAGAATAGCATTGCCTCCACCATGGCAACAAAGCTTCAGAATTCAGCTCCTTTAAAGCCCCTCCCTTGAGGCTGAAGGGTATGTCCCTGAAAGTAATACCAAGTCTCTGTGGGGAACGCGTCCCTTGGCAGCTGTGGTTGGATTACAGGCTGCCTTCTGAGTGTGAGTCAAGACTAGTTGCAAGAATCAAGTAAGTAGAGCAGCTATAGGTGGGAAGATTGAAAAATAACCTTTTCAGTTCTGATCGTCCCACCTCGATTTATTCACATCCTTGTGTGGTATCCTCCCACAATATACCCCAATTTATGACAATAAGTCATAAGGTGATCGTTACTTCAGAGATTAGTCTTAAAAAACTAGCTTTTCTCTTGAATACTCTACCACTCATTCAAGGGGAAGCCAGCTTCTCTGTCATCAAGACACTCGGGCAGCCTGGGCAAAGGCCCACGCAGAGAGAAACTGAGGTACCTCGTTCCTGGTCACAAAATGCGGAAAAGGATCCTCCAGCCCCAGTGGGCCTCTCGACTGCGACATTATGACAGACCCTGAATGATAATCACCCAGGTAAGCTCCTTCCTGACTTTCAGAAACTGTGTGAAATAATATTTGTTGTTTTTAAGTCACTAATGTGGGGTTAATTTGTTACTTACCAAGAGATAATTTCTGCTTGCTTAAGAGGAAGGCTGATACTACCTCTCCTGAATCTAGACGAGCTGGTCCGAAGTGGCATTGTGGCAACAGGCTTTGTCACAGAGCCTTAGAGCACTTTTGGTACATGTGTTTCTCCACATGCCATACCCTAACCCAAGGGGGGCGGGCAAAGGAAAGTGACTGCCTCCTGGGGACAGTCCCATGGGGGATGATACAATGCTGGTCAGGAGAAAAAGGCTTTGCCCCAGGCTCCATCCCAGTACCTACAACCACCTGGGAGACCATAGAAAAGTATCGTTTTCCTAGGCCTTTGTTTCTTTATCTAGCACACAGCTATACTACTCCTTTTCTTGTGTGGTTAAAATGGGTAGAGTAGATATTGAAACTTCTAAACTGTTACAACATGGTCATCACCAGCGCTTCATACCAAGCATCAGGTCCCTCGGGGAGAAGCTAAGTCTGTACTGTACAGAGCAAACACAGATATCACCATGTCCAGGTGGGCAGCAGAAAGGTCAGGTTGGAGCAGGTGGAGGGGAGTAACAGCGGGCAGCAGTGTGCACAGGGCTAACTAGGGGGCATGCCTTCCCGGAAAGAAATGAAGGCCCAGCAAACCCCTTCGGCCAACTGAATTTGATCCAAACCCAAGTTGTACCAACTCCTGTACCAAGCAGCATAAGCAATAAGAGGCTAAGAGTATATATCTCTATCAACCTATACATATGATAGTGATCTTAGTATAGATCTAAATACAGAGGATTAAACCTCATCATTGCAGCTGCTAGAAGGTTCTGGCAATAGGTCTCTGTCAAGCACCCATACATCTATTCAATCCAGACACATTTATGGAATACCCCCTCTAAAAAGCTACATACTGAGCCACATACCCATTCTGTCATACCAAATTCTGTACTTTAAATCCTTTTATTTTGTCCTTCTCCAAGTTGGGGTTATTTGTAACAGTACTGTATTTGCAGGTATTGCAGATCCTCTATTTTAAGAAATGAGTTCTAGTCCCAAATCCACAAATAAAGAATTATTATAATAATAGCATATTCATGAAAAGCAAATTACTTATCTTGGCGTTTAACATCCTTGTAACTATTCCTGTACTTTTAATGTCAACAGAAAAAAAGCAATGTCTAAGTCTGGCTGCTATGGTAAATTAATGTTAATAACAGTTTTGACACTAATAGCAAGTTTTAAAAAGAAAAGCCTCCAGACTCAAAGCTGGGTTTCATTTCTTAAAAATCACTGCAGCTAGCTGTCACCAGACTCCTCTAGCACAATTCCAGCTACTATTTCACCTTCGCCGGGAGGCTGAAACAACTCGTCTATAACGTTACTATGAAATTCTATTCCTTCCCTGCCTATGCTTGCTCCAAGTGGAGAAAACATTCACCCTCCTGAGTTACAATACCAGAGACACATTTCTGAATCCCTATAAGGAAGTGAATACCTACGTGGTTTCATAAAAAAACAAAACAAAAACACCACCAGCAGTTTGTCCATCCCCTGAATATAAGTTGTGAAAATGTGGACTATTAAGGTACACCCTGAACTAACGGGAAATTCTACACTTTGTTACAGATGTCATGGCATCCCAGATACCAGGTTCTGGACCTTCTCTGCATGTTCTTCCTACCACTGTGCATATACAAGCATATAAATAAATGAGCCATGAATTAAACTGATAAGAGGTGAGAGAACTTAAACAGGTCCATGGACAGTGAAAAGGCCACTAGACTTGAAGCAAAGCATCTCTTCCAACTTCTCAAACATTGTTCTTTTTCTATCACTAATTAAGTGTTTTACTTTTAGATAATCCTATAATGAGCTAGCTCAAATGAGCAGAGGCAGCAGTGACAACCCATCAATAAAATAATTAAGCCAAAGTGGATTTTGTTTGAGACTTCTTGTGTCATAATAGGAAATCTAGGCTACTTAAAAACAAATCAAATGGAATCGCTTCGTTTGGTTTTGAAAAGGCAGGCTAGCTTTAAAAGATCTCTTTCATAGACTCTCATTAACGCTGCTGACAATACTGGTTCTTTACTCTCAAAGTACATGCACAATAGAAATACCAGTAGAGTACGAGGTGGTTTCCAGAATTTTCTTTCCTCTTTTCATAGCTTCCACTCAAATCTCTAGAATTTAGATGAGACCCTCTGCACTTTCTCTAAGATTTAGATGATGGTCTCAGTCCCCCAAGACTTGCATACTTTATCCTACCACATATATACCATGGAAAAATAGGAAAACCAGGGCATGACAGGCACAGATGCAGGGCAAAATCATGCCTCTTCTCTCTCTGCCATGCAATGGTAGAAGTTTCCTGACCAACACAGCTGGGTTTCTTTTGCCCCCTTCTCCCCACCCCCCCCCCCGCTTTAATCCAATACAACACAAATGCCATGACACCACTGTCCCACTTGACTTTCACCCCCAAGACTTGCCTCATTTCCAGCTGAAGGACTACAGTGAGCTACAGAACCAACCTGTGCAGTAACTGACCTTCAACAATTACCAAATGGCTCGAAGGTCTGGACAATAGAAACAGAGACCAGAACTGGCTTTGGGTGCTACTGGATGCCATATTGAGGGATAAAGCCGAAACTAAATAAATGACCGACTTGAAGCTACTTGAGCAACTGCCAATATTGCACTGAGATAAGGGACACCCTTGAGTAGATCCATGAAAATGAAGAGAAACCAAAAATGCCCGTTACTGTAGGGCCAAGTTACGTAATTACATACCCATGCACCATCAGGCCCAAACAGCTCTAGGAAGTTGCCAATGAATTCCCTCGACTTCTCTTCCCACTTCTGAATTAGATCATGACTCTTTTCTTCCACTCTGTTGACAAATTCCTTTGATCTTTCCTCCACATTCTTGACCTTTTCCTTCATCTTGTCTACCTGGTTTTGGAAGCGGTACTTCTTCTCCTGGTCAAAAATGAAAAGAGAAAGATTTATCCCAGAGGGCATGAGAGAAACCAGTCATTCACACTAACGGTCATTTTATTTCAACTTGTGTTTCTGCTTAACCTGAAAAGTCAGGATGTTGCTATTTCCAAGGGCTAGATTGACGGGAAGGCACATCTCTTGTAAGAAAAGTCATTTGTCATTAGTCTACTTGGATATGTAAAGTAAAATACAAGTGATTTTAATATTCTCTTTCTTGTAAACATCAGAGTTGAAGTCACTTATGTAAGAACCAAAAATACGTATTTGCTGTTTATTACAGGTGACTATTGGGCAAACACCCCCCCCCCACACACACACACCAAATTCTGAGCACAGCGTTATTCTAAGTGTCTAAGTGGAGGGACCTGGACTAGGTGACTGGCCACTGGCAGGTTCCTGCCTTCTATGGGGTTCTGTGCTTCATCGGCTTGCCCATCTGGCACATTCGATTCTCTCTGAGCTGCAGCCAGCCTTGTCACAGAAAGGCAGCGAGCACGTCCACACTGACTACATGGTTCCTTGAGCTAAGTGGCTTATCTAAAGGCCGTTAGAAGAGAACGAGCAGTAACTTTTAGAACCGGTTTGACATGCTTGGATGACTGACTGGATTCAATTTAAAAGAACAGTTTAATTTATTGAAATAACCAGGGCTTTATTCTCTAGAAGATACCAAATAATCACTGTGATGGGATTCTTTTCAGCCACTTATTCTGGTGCCACTTGAACCCAACATTTTCTATCTTGTTGCCTGACTTGTGTGAAGCCACAGAGTCTAGACTCCCAATGCTCCCTGCCTTTTGAGGACAGATAGTAACCACTGGTGACAATTGACAAAGTGCTCCCCACCTAGAAGGCACTGATGATCCATGTTTGTAAGCTGCCAGATCGTGAGGGCTGCGTGTAATCGTAAGCATCTAGTATATAGAAAAACCACTCTTTGAAAATCTATTGGGGGGGGGGCTGAAATTCCATATGGATGAAGGGTTCCTGTTTTAACCAACTTTGTCACCTCTTCAGAGTCCAGGCAAATACAGTTGTCCAGATGCGACTAGACTAACATCACCTCTAGCGATTAGACTGCCCTCTTACCTTTTAACAGCCTGTTTTGCTTGTTTTAAAGATTGTTTTAACAGTTGCTCTATTATTAAACTAACAGCAGCTCTGTGGGAACAATACAGCACAAATACAAAAGGAAGCCAAGGACTTCAGGCTTTATTTAAGCAGCTGTAATTTCACTGGACAAAAAAAAAGGCTGTTAAGGTTTCAAATGAGCATCTGTAAGGCCTTAATAAAATGAAAATTTAAAACTCATTTTCCTTGGGTTTAGCTTTTCATTGCCTCTGCCTTCCTTCCTTCCCTTTGAACAGGAGACAATGCTTGCCTTTCACGAGGGCAGATCTCCCAGACCCCCTTCAGTTAAGTCTGAGAATTCTCAGAGGAGGAGTTTGGAGGAGGAGGAAGGGAGGCAGCTCCTTTACAAAACATGGAGCTCGCTACTGTGTGCTTTGGTTGACTTATGTTAGCCCTTTGGACAGTGGTTTCTCCATCTGTAAAATGGGGAGAATCCATCACTGCGTCATTATGCGGGCTGAATTGGGACAATAAATATACAACATCAAGGACACTGTGTGGCACTAGAATTTAAAACAACAAAAATGCTGTGAGGCATAGAGCAAGCACTCAACAAATGGCAGCAGTACTGGGGTGTGTAGCGGTCGGAGGAGGACACGGGGATGGGGGGTGGCACACTCACGTTTATGAAGCTGACATTTAGCTCCTTGGCTGTGTACCCTCTCTGGAGGTTGCGTCGGGCATAAACATCATAGTCACGGACAATTCTGGTGATGATGTCTGATGTTGAGATGCCTTCCGTTCTCTGAGTTGGAACAAACATTCCTATTCAAAGAATAAAGAGGGGGAAAAAAAGTGAGATGGTCTCAGTTGCCCCGTTTTCCGTAAACACTCGTTTCCAGGACAGAGTGGCAGCTCCTGGGTGTATGAGTGAGGCTTTTGCACGTGGCGCCAGCTGGCTGGTCCGGGCTCAGCTCTGCGCACTTCCTGCCGGCCCGGCGCCCTGGCCCTGGGCCCTGGGCGCTCCTGGCATTCGTTGGCACCATGTCTTTCTTCTCTGCCTCGGGTCCCCCCCGCCCACACCAGCTGCGGGCTTCCTCCTCCTCCTGCAGGGCCCAGCTTTGAGATGTCGTCTCTGCCAAGTCTTTCCTTACAGCACCAAGCAGAAGCCACCACCTTGAGGATACAAACGTGTCTGCCATTAACAAACACATTTAAATACCTGTCTGCTTGTCAAAAGGGAACATTTTCAAAGTAGAGATCATGCCTTGACTGCCAGCACCCTGCTCAGTGCCCTTTCCTGGCATGTGGAAGGTGCTCGAAAAATGCAAATTAAATAAGTGACCAGAGTCACAAGCAGGGCAGGCAACTCCCCTGCTTCCCTAAAGAAGTCTGCATCACATTAGGCTGAGGAAAAGACCCAAAGGCACTATTTTGTCATCTCTGATTTGAAGACATGCCCTTGGGATGCTGGATTTCATCTCCCTCACAATAGTCTACTCTGGGTGGTGGTTTCACCACTCAGGACCTTTTCATCTAGAACACGTGGGACTGAGTAAAAATAAGCACAAAGGATATCAAGTTCTAATAGACTTTCCTTGACGTCCTCAAAGCTGTATTTGGGTGTACCGATACAGGGCTATAAAGAGGTCCCAAGTGTCATCAAGGCAAGAATGTGGTTGATGCTTACACTTCTGTGTAATAGAAACATCTGTAACAGATGTTTCTGTGTAACAGAAACGACACATTGGCAGTTGAGGTATTTCTACCCAGTGTGATTATGGCCATCATAATCAGAGACAGCAGGGACGGGACGGCATGATGGACAGGGCCTAGGGACAAGGGCACTGGGTTCTCAGTTTGGAGACCTGGGCAAGACTCATGCCTCAGAAGTTACTAACCTCAGTGTCCAAAACTGGGAAATGAGGTGACCAAGCAAGATAACCTTGGGCTCATCTGTGCCACCTCCCTCTCCCTCACTCCCCATGTCCAGTCAATCTCCTTCCACTCACCAGTCTACTTCCTACAAGGCTCCCAGATTCACCCACTTTTCTCCATCTTGTCTGAAGCCATCTAATATCATCTAGCTCAAAGATTATATCAAGAGCCTCAAAACCAGTCTCCAGCAATGTTGATTTTTCAACCCTGTCTACACCTAGCAAAAGCCACAGTCTTTCAAAATAGAAATCAGTGGGCTGCCTAACATTTTTCACTGGCTTTCTACGGTCCTCAGTATTCAGACCCAAATCCGTACCTTGGCTCTGCAGCAGCCTGCTTGACCCCGTCCCTGTGCACTCTCTAGTCTCATCACAGACCCACTCCCCAAGCTCACCGCCTAAGCTTTGGCCCCTGGGCTCCACCACTATAAGGGGCCCCACTGTCACTGGATTCTCTGGAGGTGAGCAGCAAGCTGGGCCTGCCCGAGCCCCAGCACCCTGGACTTGAGCATCCGGACAGGGTGGGCCCCTGGGGCCCCCCTCACTCTGCCAAGCATCCTCTCTACCTGGCTAACTCTTGGTCATCCACTGGGCTCCACCTTCAGCGTCACTTCCTCAAACAAATCTCTCAACTCCTGGGCTGGCTCCTCTGGCTTCTTATTCCCTCTCATGGTCCACTGCTCTTTTCTCTCAGATATTCCAAGGTCTTTATAGAACTGCTGGAGTGGGAGACAAAGCACCCCCTTTCTAATATTCTGGGGCTCAGAGCACAGAGTTGGGATTTGCTGCTAGGTCAAAAACTTCTCAAAACACCCTTTGAGAATACAGACTTGAACACAGAAAACCGAAGGGAAAGCAGAGGGTGTGAACATCCCAACACCTGTATCTGAGCCGCACCCAGCCGACCCGGCTGTGCCGGGGGCCCTGGTGGCTGGGGGAACGCTGAGTGGTCCCGAGCTGGGGGGCTGAGACAACATCCTCACCCTGGCGGGAGCAGCAGGGAACTTTCTAGCAAGCACTGGGTCCCATCTTTCAGCAGTCAGACCCTTTCCCACCCCCGCCATTCGGTGGACCGTTCGGAAGATCCTCTGGCTACTAGCAGATTTCAGCAAGTCACTTAGGCACCGGTGACATGAGTTTCCCCTTTCTGTGAGCCACAGAGTGGCTGAGTAACTGGAAGTTGGGGGTGGCGACAGCTTGCTTTGGCTGGTGGGGGGGTAGGTCTGTGAAAGAAGCCAAGCCCTCTGCTGACATAATGAGGCACCCGGCTTCCTCCAAATCCTAATTAGTGCTCTGCTAAAAATATTCAGTAATGAGCATGATCAGAGAACCTTTTTTATCATGCTTTTCCGAATTGCAGTGTTTGGTTATGGAGCTATTTTAGGCAGCAGCCAAGCACATGTTAATGAAGGAACCTTTTGAAGGTAGCAGGGCCATATTAGCAGGAGGCCGAGGAGCGCGGACCTGACAGTCTGCCTCATTTGCGTGCCATCCTTCCATCCAGCTTTGCTGGACGGTTTTGACGTGAAGCTCCGATAAGCAAGCAGAGCGCCGTAAGGTTTAATTTGTGTCCTCGACAGCCCTGGCTTCTAAACTCCAGTCACTTCTAAAGTGACTTCTGACTTCCCAAATAGGCCTGAATTAGAGTGCAAGAGCCCTGCGTGGATGCCAAGGTCATCTCTGCACATCTTTCTCTCACGACGAACGCCGTGGCCTTGTCAGCCGTGGCTCTCCCCTGGTGAGCCACCAGCAGAGCAGACCATGGGACCTGTGGGAGGAAGAGTCACAGGTGGTCGCTGCCTGTGCACCCGGGGCAGGTAGAACGCCACCTGACTGCTCTGTCTGAAGACGGGAATTGGGCCGAGGGAGGATGGGCACCAGCCCCCTCCCCTGGGAGGGGTTGCTCCTGATAGAGAAGGTGCTAGGAGTGGCAGCGGAGCACTTCCAAAGCTAGGGCTCAAGAAGCCCCGAGGCTTCTGTCAAGGTTGCTAACTCTCCGAAAGCCTCCTCCCCAGGACACACCCCCTTGCGGGCAGCCGCGAGCTTTCCAAAGCCCGTGCACCACGGAGGGGCCGCAGGCAGGCGCCTCTTGAGCTCCCCATGGACCACCAGCACCCACGGCAAGCTGGACAAGGGCACCATCTGGGACCCCCAGCCCACCTTCAGATGACGGCAGCCCCAGACAATAGCTGAGCACAGCCACGCACGAGACCCCAAGCAAGAACCACCCGGCCAAGCCTCACAAAGCACAAGCAAAAGAAAGTGGCTCTTTTATGCCACCAACTGTGGGAGTAATTTGTTATGCAACAATAGGGTGCTAGATTACTTTTGAGTTAGGAAAATATTGGACCTGTTCCTATACCCTGAAATCAGGAAAGCAACTTTTTCTTAGCTCACTAGAGGCTACTCACCCAGAAATAAAACCACCACCGAATGCATGTTTTTACAAGGTAGCTGAGAAACTGTCCCCTCAGGAAACGCTGCTTCCATTCACCCTGGGTGAACCCTACCTGGTCTAGATTCTTGCTACTCTAAGTGAGGTCTATGGACTTGCAGGACCTACCAACCCAGCAGCTCCTTGGAAATGGGGATCTTAGGTCCCACCAGACCTAATGAACCCAAATCCACATTTAAAGAGATCCTGCAGTATGTCTCCTAAGGCAAGGGAAACAAAAGCAAAAATAAACTATTAGGACTAAATAAAAATAAAAAGCTTCTGCACGGTGAAGGAAACAACCAACAAAACAAAAAGACGGACAACTTACTGAATGGGAGCAGATATGTGCAAATGATATAGCCCATAAGGGGTTAGTATCCAAAATGCATAAAGAACTTATAAAACTCAACACCAAAAAGCAATCCAATTAAAAATGGGCAGAAGACATGAAGACAACATACAGATGACCAAGAGACACATGAAAAAATGTCCAACATCACTCGTTGTCAGAGAAATGCAAACCAAAACTACTCTGAGATATCAGCTCACCCCTGTCAGAATGGATACAATCGAAGACAGAAGAAACAGCAGGTGTTGGTGAGGATGTGGTGAAAAAGGAGCCCTCGTAGAATGCACACTGGTACAGCCACTGTGGAAAAGACTATGGAGGTTCCTCAAAAACTTAAAAATAAAATTACCATAGGATTCGGTAATAGTACTAGTACTATACTAGTATACTATTACTAATACAGTAATAGTACTCCTGTTTACCCAAAGAATATAAAAACTGTAATTTAGAAAGATATGTGCACCCCTATGTTTATTGCAGCATTATTTACAATACCCAAGATATAGAAACAGCCCAAGTGTCCACTGATGGATGAATGGATAAAAATGTGGTGCATATGTACAATGGAATATTACTCAGCTATAAAAATGATATCTTGCCATTTGCAACAACATGGATGGACCTAGAGGGTATTATGCCAGGTGAAATAAGTCAGAGCAAGACAAATACCATATGATTTCATTCATATGTGGAATTTAAGAAACAAACGAACAAAGAAAAAAAGACAAACCAATAAGTAGACTTAACTATGGAGAACAATCAGATAGTAACCAGAGGGGAGGTACGGAGGGATGCGGGGAAATAGGTAAAGGGCATTAAGAGTACACTCTGGGCATTAAGAGTACACTCTGAGGTGGGGGGTTGGGCGAGCCTGGTGGTGGGTATTGAGAAGGGCACGTATTGCATGGAGCGCTAGGTGGGGTGCATGAACAATGAATCTTGGAACACTCAAAAAATAAAATTAAAAAAAAAAGTACACTTATGGTGATCAGCACTGAGTAATGCACAGAAGTGCTGAATCACCATACTGCACACCTGAAACTACTATAACACTGCATATTAACTGTACAGGAGGGAGGGGAAGGGAGGGAAAGAGAAGGAAAGCAAGATCCTGTAGGGATCCGTAATCACATTCACATTTGACAAGCACTGGTCTATACCAGGTCCTTCGTGGTGCTTTTAAGGAAGGACCAGCCGGCTCACAGCTCAGATTTTACAGAGACTTAGAAAGGCAACCATCACTCCGTGCCATAAGCCATCTCCATGAAACTGAGTCCTCAGCCAGTTTCTCCCCTCCTTCTCCCCTCCTACCCCTGCCATGATCCTCAGCGGCCCTCCAGGTCTGAAGGCTACACTGCTTTGGAGTAATTTAGTGCAGGTGGTCAGCCTCTCCTTTCAATAAAGGGGTGAAGGACTCAGGGGCCATGATACCAATGAAAAGCAAACAGATTAGATGCAAAGGTTGATATACTCACCCCCAGACTGCCCCGTAATCTAAGCAATTAGAAAAACTCTGTAAGAGCGAGCGCCCAAATTATCTAGGTAAACAGCTCTACTCCCTGCAGAGTGAGAAGAGCCCTTGCAGACGGAAGGCCTCCATCCTAAGCTGACTCCCCATCAGACTCCATTTAAAGCACCCTCTTGCTTAGCCAGCACCGAATGAATGCTACACAAGTTCCAGGGACTCTGCGGGGGATGGGAAGATGCATGAACGTGGCAGAGGCCGTGGCACTTCGTTCTATTTAGACACGCACACATGCATGATCAGGATGCCATCAAAAGGGACCTGAAAAGAAGATCCACTTGTAAAGAGTATCTCAGCAGGAATGGGGGAAGGTAGTGCTGCGGAATTATGCCCCCGGGAGAGCGAGCATGTTGAGGGCTAACTCAACTGGGCATGGAATAGGCGTGGAAGCCCCGAGGAAGGGCAGGCCAGGCCCAGAGAAGAGCTGGAGCCAAGGCACTAAGTAGGGGTGCGTCTGGCCACCAGGACGGACTCCATGGGCCTGGAGTTTAGGGCCTGAGCAAGGCAATGCAGAGCCCAGGCTAGCAAGATGGAGAGGCTGGGCAGGGCCAAGGGACAAAGACCCAATCACAAAACCAAGGAGTGGTGAGAGAGACTGAAGGGAAAGAGAAGGTCCCAGAAGTAGAGGACAAGAGCACCTAGGAGAAGAGAGTGGTCGGCAGGGTTGTTACATCCAGAGGAGGAAAGCAAAGAAGCCACTGGACTGGGTGGTCCGAAGGTCATCAGGGAACTGAGGGGGGGGGGGGGACAGAAATCAGAGCACAGGTAGCTGAGGAATGACAGGGAGGTATACCTGCGAGGTGTTGGCAAGGGACAACGCGACAAGGATGGGTCTGGAGAAGGGAGAGGGAGGGCAGAAGACGGATTTTGTTATTGTGTTTTTGTAGACTCTCAAACAATAGTAAACAGAGAAGAAACTGCTGGAGAGAGAACCCTGCATACCAACATGAGGAAGACTAAAGCAGACAGCCTTCAAAGAAGTGAGGAGGTGGGTTCAGGTAGAGAAGTGAGCCTGGGACAGAAAACCTACCCCTTTTCCTCAGGATGAAGGAGAGGAGGCAAGGGTACAAGCAGTTACAGGTACGTCAGGTCAGAAAGGTATATGTTACCAAGGAACATCAAGAATCTTGCTGAGGCTGGAAACCACAGATCTGTTATGATGCCCGACAGTAATTTCCCTCAAGTCCTCAGCGGCAAAAGAATAGGGACAGAGAACTTGGCAAAGGAATGAACCCCAGAGAGTCTGCTATGGAAGGAAACCTGCCTCTCTCTCAGCCCCCCAATAACTTTCTGGGATAGACTAGTCTCTGACCTTCAAAGAAATGTTAGTGACAGCTGGGACAACTTCCGAAGCTCAGGCACCACGTCTGCCCTCCACAACAGTGCTTAACATTTTGGGGAAGGAAGTATTTTACCTGATTTCCCAAACATTTACCCATTCTTTTTTTTGTGCCTCTGCGTGTGGTACCTGAGTACCTTGCTATCATGTGACAGAATGACAGGTGGTAGGACTGACTTTGGAGACAAGGAGTCCAGATCATTAATGACCCAATTATCTGTCTTCTGGAAGGAACTTTCTTGGAAGTATAAAATAATTTCATTCTGAATTCTAAATGTGAATGAGGAAAACAACTGCCCTTTAAGTAATAAGGTCCTATGACTTTAGTCTGATGAGCCCTAAAAGTGAGCCACACACTAGAAGTTGGTATACTCAGCAAAGAGTACTTTGGTGCCTGAGTTAATTCTTCTATAAATACCTAAATGATGTCTGTCCTATGCCTGGGGCTTAGCGCACGTCAACAGAAGCTTATAAAGGCTATTTGGCAGATGTCTAAAATTCCAGTGCCTTCCACGTATATGCTACAAGCCTAGGGCAGAGGTCTCTTATTAACCCTGACAGTCATAATGCAGTGGACAAGTACGCACAGGCAAACTCACCGGCTTCCTTTATATGCTTGTAAACATCATCAGAACCGGCAGAAGAGTAGGGAATGTCATCATGGGCCACAAAGTCAATCTGTAGGAGAGAGAAGAGTGATGTCATCACTGGGATAGATATACGACGCCTTTTTTTTTTTTTAAAGATTTTATTTCTGTGTGTGTGTGTGTGTGTGTGTGTGTGTGTGTGTGAGTGAGAGTGAGAGAGAGAGAGAGAGCGAGCACGCAAGTAGAGGGAGAAGCAGGCTCCCCAATGAGCTGGGAACCCGCTGTGGGACTCGATCCCAGGACCCTGGGATCATGACCTGAACAGAAAGCAGATGCTTAACTAAGCCACCCAGGCCTCCCAGTTTGCAAATGCTTTTTGAAATAAAGCAGTCATAATAAAGCAGTTGAAACAAGCAGTTTACAATGTGCCCTTGATTCCTTGACTGAAAGGTACTGTCAACTGTCTCCATTTCCAGGAGATAAAGAGAACTAGATTGGTTGGTCTCCTTCACTGGTCCCTCTCTTTCCTCTGACAGTAGGCTTTCTAGGGCTTCTGTCCTTCTGTCTTTAAACGTTCTCCATAGAGAATTTATTCACGCTTCAGATTTTAATCACCCTTGCTATGATGAGGGACCCACACCTCTGCTTCCTGTCCCACTTATGGCAACAGGCCCTCACACTTAATCCATGTTTTATATGGTAAAAATGAATTCACACCTTTTTTCTTATTTGATCTCTCTAACCACCTTGTTAGGCAGGTGGACCCATGCTACTGTTTCCGTTGGGCTGAAGACTGCCGAAACTAGAAAACTTGTCAAATTTGCCCCAAGTCACCCTTTTCTATTTTAGCACCCCCTGGTGTCACTTTAAGATCAACCTATTTGAAATTTCACTCAGCCTGAGAACTGGTGTCCCCTCCCCGCAGCACCTTCAGTTTCCCAATGTACCTAGGCCCCAAACACCTTGGAATTGGCCTTCTTTCCCTACTTCCTTCAGTCTCCAGGCAAAAAGGTCCCAAGGTGTATGTGCACATGCGCGCGCGCACTCACACACACACACAGACACACACGCGTGAACGTTCCTAAATGCACGCGCACCCAGCAGGTCCTCTCTGTGGCTACTACACAAAACCCAGGGCCCTGTCACCTAGACTACTGCTTCCAACTTGTACCTGACCTTCCTCACTGCAGGCTGTCTCCTTCTAAGCCACCCCTGTCACATGGGAGGTAGGTCCTTAACCGGGTCTCTTCGTGTCATCCTTCTTGCTGATCTCCCCTAGCTCCGTTTCCTACTCCATCAAATCAAAACTTGCTGCCTGGTTTTTGAAACCCTTTATAACGAGGCTTGACTCCACCTTGAGAGGTAATTTATGGCACGAGTCCCATCTGCCTGCCCTGCTGCTTACTAGCTAGAGAAATCACAAATTGGCCCTAAGGATTAAATCAATATTTCTGAACCTTGACACTTGGGACATTTTGAAGTGGATCATTCTTGGGTGGGGGGTGTCCTGGCCTTTATCTGCTAGATGCCATAGCACCCCAACTGCACCCGGTATCTGCAACAATCAAAAATGTTTCCAGACACTGTCAAATGTCCCTTGAGGGCAAACTCAAGCCCAGTTGAGAATCACTGGATTAAATGATGTCATGATGGAAAGGAGCTAAAAGTTTTAATTGGTGCACAGTACGCACTTAATGTTATTATTCAATTCATTTAGCACTCAAACTTAATTCCTCCTCCTCTCCAATATATAACAACAATGACGAGGACAAAGTCTCAGGGGAGCCATGAGATTTAACGGGATTTATGGAGGAGCAAAGCCCACAGTGCCTGGCACATGGTCAAAATCAGAAACAGTGGTTTCTGACGCCTCTACCATCGTCGGTACCCCCATCGTGCCCGGCACAAGTTGAACACACAATCGAAGCTTGGGAAAAATGTGTTAGTGATTGCTCGAAGTAAATCATATTGTAGTTCCTCCTTTTGCTTTTTATTCTTGCTGGGAAATTATCTCCTCTGCTATTACCCATGCACATTTATCAGTGTTCTCTCTTCTGCATCGGGAATTTAAAAATAGAAAAGAAAACTCTTACAAGAGCTTCATCTTGTGTTTTTTTTTTTTTTTTTTTTTTTTTTTTTTTTTACAGCTTATAAAAGGAAAGAATAGCTCCTAATGGGCTGGTAGGGAGACACAAAGCACATAATTTCATGCAGATCAAAAGAATTTCTCATGTTTTCAACTAATAAAAATCTTTTATCAGTAGAAGTCTCAGGGTCACAAAATCTTAGATATAAAGTTCTTTCCTTAAAAGCTGACCTGTGCCCTTCTGGATATAATGCATGTTCCTTTGTTCCTTGCAAAAGATGCCTGTGAATGTACAAGCATCAATAATGATGACGGGACTGGTAATGAAAATGACGTTTTGGAGCTCTGGCTATGAGCCAGCCAGTGTTCAAAGTGTTTTACTTACATGATCTCATTAGGTTCTCAAAACGACCCCATGGGAGAAGTACCGACATCACCCAACTTTACAGTTTATGTAAGTGAGTTCAGTATCTTGCTCAAAGTCCCACAGTTAGGGAGAAAAGCCGCACTTGGACGTGGGTGGTCTAGCTCTAGCACCCAGTGAGGAAGTGAGAGGGTATCAATCCCCAGGCCCAGGCAGAAGACAGGTGCTATACCAAGTGATACCACATAACGGTTCCTGATACCACATAACCTCTTTTAGAGAGTAGAAGCCTTTCCGCGTGTAAGCTGCAGAACCAGACTCTAATTCTGCTACTTAGAGAATATGGAAGAGTAAGTACCTTGTGTTTTTCCAGAAACTCTGGAGTGAGTGTCCACGGAGCATCTCTAATGACTTCATCCACATAGCGACAGTGTCTGAGAGCTTCGTATCTCTCTGCTTCGTTCATCACAGTGAAACCTTTGAATTTGTGGGTGAGGTCATCACTGCAAACTGAAACAGACATGTGCATGAGAGGCAGCTATGTGGCCCAGGCCCTGCTTGCAGCCATCCTGGGCCATCAGGGCTTGCTCAGCAAAACAAAAGGAGCTCAGCCTTACTTGGTACACGACATAACCGGACTTGTTTTTCTACAGGAGCCAAGCATCAGGAAAGCAAAGCAAGCTGAAATCCATCAGCAACTGAGAATTCCATTTTAGTACTAATTTTGACTTCATTCTCTGCTGCAATTTTTATTAAAATTATTCTCCACACTACCTAATGTGACTTCTGTATCTTTTATTTTCCTATCCCACCATTCAGTAAAAATTACTATTTGGAAAAAAAAAATGGCCAAATGACCGGAGAGAGAGGGGAGAGAAAGAAAGGAAGGAAGCAGGAGGCTTAAATTTTGGAAGGTTGGAACAATCAGTTCCAATTCCCTTGCTACATTATTGTGCTTAGTAACCCAGGTGTGATTGCTTTGCAGGCACATGTGCTTGGGCACACACTTCCACTCCCCAGACTGAGGTCCAGTCACTACCCATCAGACCACACAGTCATAAGGAGGGTCATAAAATAGCAGATCTGCTCTGGCAGAATTCATCCTTGTAACATTTATTACCCTTTCTAGCTCTCAGGTTCCTCAATCTCCCAATGGGGGTTAATATCATCCACTCTTAACCTTAGAAAGGATTTTTTGAGGATTTATATAAAAGTGCTTTGAAATAAACTAAACAAGAAATATTATTCATTATTCTGTCCAGAACATATTTGTTGTCAGGAAAGGCAGCTTTCCTACATGTCAGCGAGAAATGTCGCTGGGGGTCCAGGCCCTGTTTACCAATATCCTGGAGAAGCTCTCCCAGCAGCCAGACCACCCTGACTGCTCCGTAAGACGTTTTATGTACACATGACAAATTTACACAATTTAAGCGTTCAATATATGTTTTAAAGACAAAAATACAATTATTTTCTTGGAATCGAAGGATGACCCACACCCGGAACCCAATCCAGCCGCAGGGTAAGCGCAGCCGACGGCCACAGCCAGCCTCAGTGGCAAACCTCCCAGAGCAGCTCTCATGTGACCCACCCCCAAACCGTCAGCAGACCCGCTGCCCCCACCTTCAGAGTGCACCTGCCAGCCACGTGGGGCTCCCCACCTCCCCTGCTCACCAGCCCACCCACCTTCCCCCTGGCTTACTGCTGTGGCCTCCTAACTCGGCTATTGTTCCAGCCTTGCCCGCGCCCAGCACTTTCCTCCTATTGGCCAGAATGATCCCGCTTAAAGAACACTCAGGGCAAAAGTGAAACAATTCCAGCGGCCCACAGGCTTCCACGAGACCCACAGCTCAGCCCATCCCTTGCATCTCCGGACGGTGTCTCCTTCTTGTATCCCAGCTCCTGGCCTCCGTGCTGTTTCCTGAAGCCAGCAAGAAGGCTCCTGCTCAGGTCAGGACTTGGCACTTTCTGTTCCCCAAACCTGGAACAGCCGTGCTCCGAAGATCCACAGAGCTCACTTCCTCCCCTCCCTCGAGGCTTCCCAGCCGTCCTAACAAAAGTGCCATTTGGCCCCGGCCGCTGCCAGCTGCCATCCCTTTCCGGTTTCACCTCTTGCCACGGCACTTCTCACCACACAACTGTCTTAGTCAATTTTACTGTTGATGTCCTTCTACTAGGATACATGCTCCCTGACGGCAGGGACTTCTGTTTCAATTTCTAATGGCCTGTAGCAGGCTCTTAACAAGCACTTATTGAATGAATGAACAGTGCCTGAAACACACAGATGCTCAGTTAATGTTTATTATGATTTAAGATATTTATCTGCAGGCACACTTCAACTATATGTATGTATATATATGTATGTATATACATACATATATATACATATATTTAATTAAGAGACTAGTATGTCTCTAGATACACAGGTATATGCCTATACATCTCCTACACATACTTCCTAAGACCCGTAGAGGATACAATAAAGAAAACATTGTACTGGTTTGTTACCCAAACACCATTAACCATGTGGCTGGCTCAATAAGTTCAATGAGTATCAGAGTGACCTAAGGAGCTTGCTATAAATCAAGATGCCTGGGTCTCACTGCCAAGATTCCGATTCAGTGGGTGCTACAGTCTGAATGTGTCCCCCTCAAATTCATTTGTTAAAATCTTAACCCCCAAGGGTAAGGATATTTAGAGGTTGGAATCCTTATGAATGGGATTAGTGTCTTAGAAAAGATCCTCCACAGAGCTTCCCAGCCCCGCCCACCCTGTGAGAAAAGAGCGAGGGGAGCACGTCGGTATCAGGAAGAGGGTGCTCACCAGAAGACACGTGTTAGGGCCTTATCTGGGAGTCCCCGGCCTCCCCAGCTGTGAGCGGTAAACTCGTGCTGTTTTCAGGCCAGCAGGCCTGGGCTGTCCCATTGGAGTGGACCGAATGAATCAAGACACGGAGTCTGGAAGAGGGCCTAGGCAGCTCCGTTTCAGACAAGCTTCAGGGATAATTCCCATATGTACAACATTCAAAAGCCCCTGGAGCATATTATGAACATCTTGAGCCAAGAGCTCAGCCTGTTTCTGATTCACCCATCACTCCAGCGTGGGGGCGGGGGGAAGGCAGGTAGGAGGGCTGTAATGACTATGCTCTGTACAGATTCACTGACTACATTGGCTTTGGATTCCACAAATAGGAATTATTTATGGGTCAATTTAAATATACAATTTAAAATATACAATTGTATACAAATACACAACTTAAAAATTGATCCAAGACTTTTTAAATGTTCTGTTAGGACTTTATTAGACACTACCTCAAGGTTCATACTGAGCAGAAATGGATTTCAGATCCATCAATTTTCTATTTTAAATGACACAAAACTAGGCCGGCCATATCCTCTCCCCTTTTGAACCTGCACCTGAGCAATCTGGTGTAACTTCTAGATGACTGAAATCATGGCCTCCTGGCAGAGCACAAAGACAACAAACATCCTGTTTATGCCAATCCGGGGTCCTATTTTCATATCCCAGGAGTGACCTCAAGAAGCAGCTGAACATGCTGACCGGTTATTGTCTAAACATTAATTACGCCCAAAGCAGCACTGTTGTTCTGGAGTCTTGGCAAATGTGCTCTGACAACCAGATGGAGAACTCTGAGCGATGGTGTCCCATGGACGCATTCGCCGAGTAAGCTGGGAGCTCGTACTGTAGCTAACCCATCCTGGGCCTCACTGTGCTCAAAATGAAATATTACCATCACTCTTCAGGAGAGAACAAGTGATCTAACGGATGAACTTTGGAGTCAACCAGACTTGGGTTCTAATCCCCGCTCTGCTACTTAAAACTGGGGAAATCACTCCATCTCTTAAGGCTTGGTCTTTGGTCTTCAAAACATGGCAAAATTTTGATAATTAAATGTTATCATTTGAGGAAAGAGTAATGCTCAATAACGACATTTGCCATTTATCAATAGTAGTATAAAACCAGCACTGGGGATATTCATTTGTGTTTTGAGCTCTGTCCTTTCCCTGCTCCCACTCCAAGCAGGTGCCCAGTCTCTTGGTACAACTCCCCCACAGAAGCTGTGAAATTCAAGTTGCTGGTACATGGCCTGCCTCCTTGGCTGCTGTTTTCTCCAAGCCAGAACCCATTAGAGGAATTCTGTAAGGAAAGAAACAAAGCAAGAGAAAAGTCCTCCAAGTGAAGAGGAGGCCAAAGGTCTGAGGATCCCATAAGCAGAAGGGCCAGCGGCAGAGCCCCCAGTGGGACAATGACATGGTGCCCTGGGCACTGGGGTTCCCCGTGAGCACAGACCGCAGGTGCCTCACCTTGCACAGGCTCAACAGGACTGGGCTCAAGACCGGAAGCCCCTCTGGTCTCTAAGCATTTTGGAATCTCATTTGATTTTGCGGAGGTGAAGACAGCCCAACAAGGACTGAGACTCCATTTCCCACCAGTCAGACAAAATGGAGTCCTAGCGGAATATTTAATTTCAATTAAAGTACAAGAGAGCTTAAAGGAGTAATATCTGCATCTAGTTTACGGAGTAATATTTATGTCTACTATAGTAGGAGTAGATTTACATTTATCGTTGATATTTTTTATTCCCCTCCTATGAGGTGGAAGTAGGTAGTTGTGACTCATAGCCTTAAAAAATATTTTAGGGAAAAATTCTGATATAAATTTTAATTTCTTGACTTGTTTTTAAGTGATATTAACTTCTTATATTTTTTTAATGTTTTTATTCAAATTTCAGTTAACAGTTTTATACTAGTTTCAGGTATAAAATGTAATCATTGGACACTTCCATACCTCACCCAGTGCTCATCACAACATGTGCCCTCCTTAATCCCCACCACCTGTTTCACTCATCCCCTCCCCCCCCCCCCAATCCACCTCCTCTCTGGTAACTGCCAGATTGTTCTCTAGAGTTAAGAGTCTGTTTCTTGGTTTGCCTCTTTTTTTCTCCCTTCGCTCATTTGTTTCTTAAATTCCACATACCAGCGAAATCATACGGTATTTGTCTTTCTCTGACTTATTTCGCTCAGCATAAGACACTCTAGTTCCATCCACGTTGTTGTAAATGGCAAGATTTCATTCTTTTTGATGGCTACGTTAAAATTCCATTGTGTATGTGTATGTGTATAATATATACACCACATCTTTATACATTCATCAGTTGATGGACACTTGGGTTGTCTCCATAATTTGGCTATTGTAGATAATACTGCTATAAACATCAGGGTGCATATATCCCTCTGAATTAGTATTTTTGGATTCTTTGAGTGAAAACCTAGTAGTGCAGTTGTTGGATGTAGGATAGTTCTATATTTAACTTTCTGAGGAACCTCCACACTGTTCTCCAGAGTGGCTGCGCCAGTTTGCATTCCCACCAACAGCGTAAGAGGGCTCCCCTTTCTCCACATCCTTGCCAACACCTGTTGTTTCTTGTTAAATGACATTAGCTTTTAAATTATACTGAAAAAAGGCCTTGACAATTGGTAGTTTCAATTCATTAAAATAATGCCAATGAGGTAAGCTTACATAAATGAGTTTTCAAATTACTACTGGCCGTAATGCTTAAAAATTAGAAATGCAGATATTATAATCATAGTACAAAACCACGGCATTTTGTGTCGGATTTTGCCCCAGGTTGAGAAGCAGACCATAGTACTTCCACTTATCACAGTTTCTGGTCTTTGAAGCAATTATTTCTACCAAATGCCAAGTGTGCTGCCAAGCAGCTTCCTGCACACTCACCCTAACCAGAGTGATTATGCAAGCGGAGCCCTTGCTCCAGCCAGGGCAACACCGATGGCAAACCCGTCTGTAGATGTACGGGGGCCCCACCATTAATACAGCAGGTTCCTTCAACTCACCATAAACATTGTTATCTGCTAACTACACACATCATCCCAAGACCCCACCTTCCCACCAACAACACAGAATACCAGT
The DNA here is from genome assembly GCA_028533885.1 of Nasua narica. Lineage (NCBI taxonomy): Eukaryota > Metazoa > Chordata > Mammalia > Carnivora > Procyonidae > Nasua > Nasua narica. Next base: position 17,447,915 of record CM052801.1, read on the forward strand.
TTGTAAAGGAGTCCCTAACTTTCCTCAGTAGAGAATCGTCTGCCATTGAAAGTGGCTTTTGATACTCAAGAAAGATAGTCTAAAGGTAATGGTCTTCAAACTGGGGCACACGTACCCTCGGGGATACTCCAAGACTGTTTAAGAGCTATCCCAACACAAGAAGCCTTAAAGGACTCAATTTCCAGAACCTCAACTTCCAAATACACCCTTTCCTAAAGTTAATGATACCAGAGGAAGCCTCTGTATCCAAAACCACCCTTACCCCACTATCCAAAAGAAAGACACCATCCAAATCTTACTGTGCAGCATTGCAAGGGGTAGGGAGTTAAGGCTCCAGGCCAAACCAAAGGGAAATCTTACTTAATGACTACAGCAAACACTGTGAATCTCTAAAAACTTCCTATCTTGCAAAGATTTGTTATAGGTAAAGCCAGGTGTTAGAAACTAATTATGGTAGAGTGAGGAATAATGCAAATTGTTGCCTAACAACCGTGCCTTTTCATTCTCTCAACTATTGTCGAAGGACACAAGGATCTTGAGGGATAAGGCCCAGGAATTCAAAGCAAAAGGAGCAATGCAAAGAAATATTGAATGCTAAAAATGGCTTTTTCATGTAATTAAGGGTAAGCATTTTTCCAGCTATTCTCAATACTCATATTGAATCCTAGAAATGCCTTTTCTCTTTTAGTTAAGAGTAAGCATTTTTCCCAGCTTTTCACTTCAAAATCATCTCAGTAAGGCAAAGCTGTGTAGGCTGATACCACTGCATCATAGAAATTTAACTGGAATATTTTCTAGAATTATCAATTTGCTCAAAATACTTTGGGATAAACACATGGATAAAACATTTACATGCTCTTTTCAGATTTCATATGCTTTATTTTAAAAGGAAGTTAAAATCTATTTTATCAGATCACATTATAAAACTTACTCCATTTATAGAAAATCCTTATCCTATTTCCTCTTCTAAAACGTGTATTATTTTCTATCTTCTCCTAGCACAAAATATGTACTGCCAAATTATTTTTTTAGTAGTATATATTCCCTTTTCTGTTCTTAAATACATAGGGGAAGTATACCATGGTATCTAATAAAGATAAGTAAGTCATTTCTGATTTTTACATTCGATTTAATTTTCCCCAAAAGCCAGACACCAGAGTTTAACACACACACACACACACACAAATATTTAGAGAAGAAATAACATGTCTTTTTATCCTATGCCTCTCCTTATAAATACGGTACTATTTTACCTATAAATTACATTGTATTACTATAAATTAAGCATAATGATTTATTGTCTTGTTTACAACTTATTAGAGCTGCATGATTTTAATCTTGACTGATTCTATTTCATACAATGCATTCTATAATGTATTTCTCAGTGGTTTTTTTTTATAAGGCTTCCTGAAATACATTAACATATTTGGATTGAAAAGACTTTTTCTCCAGGTTTTTTAGCAGGTTTGACAGTAAGGACTACCTTTGCTGATTAGGTTAGGTGGTGTTTTCTGCAGATTTAGTAAGCAAGAACTGCAGTCCCAAGATTTTCAGGGTTTTTTTTTAAGTTTTAAAAAACAGTAAAACCATTTTATCAAAAATTATTGGATTGACAAATGTATAATGAAATTACCAATATTTCCCCCTTTCTAGGTATATCTGGTTAAGCAAGTTGCTTTCAAGTAAAAGAGTAAGGGTTATAATTAGGAATCATTTGGTAAGTCTTGGTAAAGCCTTTTTGTTATACTTCCCAGAAAGGAAGAAAGCAAATGATTCTCATAGCTTGGAAACAAATCTCACAAGTGAGGTAATTTCTAACCCAGGGATTGCATCAAACTGGAAAGAGGACATTAATAAATTGTCACTTGATAGACCATTAAAATTATTTTGGTAACAATAAATTATTTTTGTGATACATGGCAAATAACTCAGGAGTTCAGAGACTGAGTGACATCACTATAACAAACTTCTTCCATTCCCATCTAAATATTTGTGTAAACAAAGTATTTCAGCACTTACATCTATAATAAGAAGAATAAAATCAATGCTAAACCCTGTCTCATTCTAGCAATAATATATTCATCTGCAAACCACAAAATCCCACTCATCTCATTTAAATGTTAGAGAACACTCAATAGCAAAAATCCCAAAGGAAAAAAAAAAACTCAAGAGAATCCAGAGGATAAAAGCAGCTTACCTATGGAGAAGCAAGGATAAAAATACAATGGAGGTCTGCACAGAAACAATGGGAGCAAGAAGAGACTGGAGTGAAATACTCAGTATTGAGAGAAAAAACCCCACCAACCTAGAATTCTGTACCTTGTAAAATTATCCTTAAAAAGAGAGGAAGAAATAAAGACCTCTTCCAACAAACAAAAAAATGAGGGAATTTTTTTCCAATAGACCTGCCTTGCAAGAAATGTTTTTAAAATTTCCTGTTTAGGGTGAAGGAAAATGATGGGTCAGAAGTTCAAATCTACATAAAGAAAGGAGAAGGATTCAAGAATGAATAAGATGAGGCAAAGCATTTTATTTCTCTTACTCTTAATTCATCTAACAGATGAACAGTTTGTTCAAAATAATAACAGTGACAATATACCCAATTATGAGTGAATGACCACAAAGATACATGGAGTGGGAGGGATAAATAAAAAATATTTTGTTTTTACAAGGTACTTATATCAGTAGTATAGTGTTATGTGAAAGTGGACTTGGATTAGTTTAGAATGTATATTATAAACTAGGGCAACCACTAAAAAGGTGAAAAAAGAAGTATAATTGATCTCCTAAGAAAGGAGAGTAAATGGAATCATATAAAATGCTCAATTAAAACTACAAAAGGCAGCAGAAGCATAGAAGATACAAGTAGGAACAAAACAAAAAGGCAACAAACAAAACAGAAAAAACTATGGTATATATTAAACCAACAATATCAATAATCACTTGGAAAACATATGGTCTACATTTAGCAATTACAAGACAGAGATTGTGGATCAAAAAACAAGACCCAACTGTATGTTGTCTACAAGAAACCCACTTTAAATATGAAAACATATATACATTAAAAAGGATCAAGAGGGTGCCTGGGTGGCTCAGTTGGTTGGGTGACTGCCTTCGGCTCAGGTCATGATCCCGGAGTCCCGGGATCAAGTCCCACATAGGGCTCCCAGCTCTGCTGGGAGTCTGCTTCTCCCTCTGACCTTCTCCCGGCTCATGCTCTCTTCCCCCCCCCCCCCGCCCCTCAAATAAATAAATACAATATTAAAAAAAAAAAGGATCAAGAACGTGGAAGCAGGTACATTAATTTCAGACAGAGTAGACTCCAGAACAAGGAACGTTATCAAGAAGAGAGGGGCATTACATATGATACAAGGGTCAATACTCCACAAAGACATAGCAATTCTTAACGTGGATGTGCCCAAAAATAGAGTCAAAATATATGAAACAAAACTGTTAGAACTGTGAGGAGAAATAGATGAATGCACTGTAAGAGTTGGAAGCTTTAACAGCCCTGTATCAGAAACAGATAGACCTAACAGACAGAAAATGAACAAGGACAGGGAGGGGGGCAAGATGGAGGAGAAGTAGGAGATCCTGTTGCAACCTGTCCCCAAAAGTGAGCTGGAAATCTACCAGAACACGCTGAACACCCATGAAATCACCCTGAGGAGCAAGACTTCTCACTTCTGGATCTCTCCGAAAGCAGAAGACAGCAGTGGAGAGGTAAAAGCAAAGTGGGAACACTTGAACCGATATCGGAGGATAAACAAAAGGGGGAGGGAGCCACCAGAAGCGATCCAAGGACAGTAATACCCCAAAGGAAAGTGCCCAGTGGCGGGGGACCAGCAATAACGTAGAGTCCATTAAAAACACTTAAAAAGAGCAAAGGTTCTGAGGAGCAACTAGTGGAAGGGGGTGGTCGTGGGCACCGGCTTGGACCCACCCTCCCAGGAAGGAGCGCCCCAAAGTGAGACTGGTGGGGGGATCCAGTCGGCAGTTCCTGAACCTGCAGTTTTCCGCTCTCTGCAACATTCTGTGGGCCGGACGCGCACCTGCAAGCGCCTTTAGAGTCTGCTGTGGTCCAGGAGCTTTTCTCTGGGTGCACCCGGGGCCACAACATTTGTGGCCCGCAGGGTCTGAGCGATCCCAGCTGGCCCAGAGAGAACGCAGGCAGGTGACCTATCTACCCGGTCCGCCCTCAGGGAGCCGCAGAAAGGCAGCTGGGGTCGTGCGCCAACTCGGTTAGGTTACGCTGTGAGCAGAATTTCACCAAGGGGAGTGTGTGTTCTGGACCACACAGAGGGAAGCAGACTCAAGTTTCTCTGCCACACGGAGGTGTGAGCGTTTCTGGGCAGATTCATTGCTTGGACTCTCTGAAAAGGTGAAAAAGCTACCAAGGCCAAAAACTTTCAGAGAGCAAAAGACTGAGAAACTGGTTTCCACAGAGCTCAGCCCCTTGACTGGGGGGCGGGGTGACTCAACCCAAGAAAGACTGACTGGAAAACAATGCCGCAGGCCCCTCCCCCAGAAGACCAGCCAAAAAACAAAAGGACTATAACCGCAGGGTCCCCATAAAATTTTAAACCCCCAACACTAGGGGAAATCAATATATTAAGCTCCTGGTAATACCCTCAAACCTGTATATTTCATAGATACAAGTTGTTTTTTTTTTTCTTTCTTATTCTTTTTATTATTCACTTGCTTTCACATTTTTTTTTAACTACTTAACATTACAACCAGAGGTTTAATACAACTATAAACCCAGGAGGACCTGAAATAACCTTCCTCGCCTGCGAGGAAGCAGGTACCCTCCCATCTTATCCCTCTGTCAGTGTTTCTACGTATTTGCTTTTGTTCTGGTATTATATAAATCTTATTCTTGGGGTTCATTCTGACTAGGTTCTTTTATTTCTTGTCATTTATTTTTGTTGGTCTACATGTTTGTTCGTGTTTGTTTACATACCTTATAAATCTTATTTTGGGGGCCTATTCTGGCTGGGATTTCCTCTTTTTCTCTATCTTTTTTTATCCTTATTCTTTCTTTTTGGTGGTGAATCCCAATTGCTCCAAAACCCTCCAGGGTGCACCCTGCCTGGATCATGGGCAATATATCCAGCTATACATCCTCTCATCCACTTCTCATCAAAATGACTAAGAGGAGGAACACCCAACAGAGGAAAAATCCAGACTGCACCCTCTCCCTCAGAACTCTCGGACATGGACATAAACAGTATGTCAGAAAGGGAATTCAGGATGACAATTATCCAGGCAATGGCTAGGATGGAGAAAAACATTAATGACAACATAGAATCTCTAAGGGCAGAAATGAGATCCAGTATAGCTGATGTAAGAAGTGCTATTAATGAGATCCAATCCAATCTAAATAGTCTAACAACTAGAGTTACGGAGATAGAAGATAGAATTAATGATCTAGAAGATAAAATGGTTGAGAAGAAAGGTCAGGAGGAGAGCTGGAACAAACTGCTCAGGAATCATGAGAACAGACTTAGGAAAATAAATGATGCCATGAAACGTTGCAACATCAGAATCATTGGAATCCCAGAGGGGGTAGAGAAAGACAGAAGACTAGACAGACATAGCTGACCAGATTCTGAATGAAAATTTCCCCAATCTGGGGAATGGAACAAGTGTTCATGTCCTAGAAGCAGAAAGAACACCTGCCAAGATCAATGAGTCTAGAAAAACACCCAGACACATCATCTTAAAATGTGCAAATTATAATTTTAGACAGGAGGTCCTGAGGGCAGCTAGGGGGAAGAGATTCCTTACATATGGAGGAAGGCCCATCAGAATAATGTCAGACCTGTCCACATAAACCTGGCAAGTCAGAAAGGGCTGGCATGATATATTCAGGGCACTAAATGAGAAGAACATGCAGCCAAGAATACTTTATCCAGGGGGCGCCTGGGTGGCTCAGTGGGTTGGGGCCTCTGCCTTCAGCTCAGGTCATGATCTCAGGGTCCTGGGATCGAGCCCCACATCGGGCTCTCTGCTCAGCAGGGAGCCTGCTTCCCTCCCTCTCTCTCTCTCTCTGCCTGCCTCTCTGCCTGCTTGTGATCTCTCTCTCTGTCAAATAAATAAAATCTTTAAAAAAAAAGTTAATTAAAAAGAATACTTTATCCAGCAAGGCTGACATTCAAAATGGATGGAGAGATAAAGAGCTTCCAAGACCGGCAAAGATTAAAGAGTATGAGACCACCAAGCCGGCACTCCAGGAAATATTAAAGGGGGTTCTATAAAAGTAGAAAGAACACATGAGTGACTTAGAAAAGAAATTTGCCATCTATAGAAACAAGGACTTCACAGGCAACATGATGTCAATAAACACTTATCTTTCAATAATCACTCTCAACGTGAACGGCCTAAATGCTCCCATAAAACGGCACAGGGTTGCAGAATGGATAAAACAACAGGACCCGTCCATATGCTGTCTATAAGAGACACATTTGGAACCAAAAGATACATCCAGATTGAAAGTGAAAGGATGGAGAACCATCTTTCATGCCAACGGACCTCAAAAGAAAGCTGGGGTAGCGATTCTCATGTCAGATAAATTAGATTTTAAGCTAAAGACTGTAGTCAGAGATACAGAAGGACACTACATCATTCTTAAAGGGTCTATCCTTCAAGAAGATCGAACAATTGTAAACATTTATGCCCCCAATATAGGAGCAGCCAACTACATAAGCCAACTGTTAATCAAAATTAAGAGTCATATTGATATGAATACATTAATAGTAGGAGATCTTACCATGCCACACTCAGTAACTGACAGATCATCTAAACAGAAAATCAATAGAGCAACAAGAGCTTTGAATGACACATTGGACCACATGGACCTCATAGATATATACAGAACATTCCACCCTAAAACAACAGAATACTCATTCTTCTCGAGCACACATGGAACTTTCTTCAGAATAGACCACATACTGGGCCACAAATCAGGCTTCAACCGACACCAAAAGATTGAGATGATTCCCTGCATTTACTCAGACCACAATGCTTTAAAACTGGAACTCAACCACAAGAAAAAGTTTGGAAGGAATTCAAACACTTGGAGGTTAAAGACCAACATGCTCAAGAATGCTGGGATCAACCAGGAAATCAAAGATGAGCTTAAACAATTCATGGAGACCAATGAGAATGAAGACACATCAATCCAAAACCTATGGGACACAGCAAAGGCGGTCCTAAGGGGGAAATACATAGCCATCCAAGCCTCACTCAAAAAAAGTGAAAAATCTCAAATATACAAGCTCTCTTTACACCTTAAAGAACTGGAAAACCAACAACAAATCAAGCCAACCCCATGCACAAGAAGGGAAATAATCACGATTAGAGCAGAGATCAACGAGTTAGAAACTAAGGAAACAGTAGAATGCATCAATGAATCCAGAAGTTGGTTTTTTGAAGGAATCAATAAGATCAATAAGCCACTGGCCAAACTAATCCAGAAGAAAAGAGAGAGGACCATAATTAAAGAAATTATGAATGAAAGGGGAGAGATCACAACTAATCCAAAGGAAATAGAAACAATCATCAAAAATTATTATCAACAGCTATATGCCAATAAGCTAAACAACCTAGAAGAAATGGATGCATTCCTGGAAACCCATAATCTTCCAAGACTGAAACAGGAAGACATTGACAACCTGAATAGACCAATATCTAGTAATGAGATTGAAGCAATGATCAAAAACCTCCCCAAAAAACAAGAGTCCAGGGCCTGACGGATTCCCTGGGGAATTCTACCAAACATTCAAGGAAGAAATAATACCTATTCTCCTGCAACTGTTTCAAAAAATATAAACAGAAGAAAAACTTCCAGATTCTATGAAGCCAGCATTATCATGATCCCCAAACCAGGCAAAGACCCCATCAAAAAGGAGAATTTCAGACCAATATCCCTAATGAATATGAATGCCAAGATTTTCAACAAGATCCTAGCTAATAGGATCCAACAGCACATTAAAAAGATTATTCATCATGAACAGGTGGGATTTATCCCTGGGATGCAAGGGTGGTTCAACATTCGCAAATCAATCACTGTGATAGAACAAATCAACAAGAGAAGAACCACATGGTCCTCTCAATTGATGCAGAAAAAGCATTTGACAAAATTCAGCATCCGTTCCTGATTAAAACTCCTCATTAGAAGGAACATTCCTCAACAACATAAAGTCTATCTATGAAGAGCCCACAGCAAATATCATTCTCAATGGGGAAAAGCTGACAGCCTTCTCTTTGATATCAGGAACATGACAAGGATGCCCACTCTCGCCACTCTTGTTCAACATAGTACTAGAAGTCCTAGCGACAGCAATCAGACAACAAAAAGAAATAAAAGGTATTCAAATTGGAAATGAAGAAGTCAAACTCTCTCTCTTCGCAGATGACATGATACATTATATGGAAAATCCAAAAGACTCCACCCCCAAACTACTAGAACTCATACAGCAATTCAGTAATGTCTCAGGATACAAAATTAATGCACAAAAATCAGTTGCTTTTCTATACACTAACAATGAAAATATGGAAAGGGAAATTAGAGAATTGATTCCATTTAATGTAGCACCAAGAACCATAAGATACCTGGGAAAAAACCTAATCAAAGAGGTAAAGGATCTGTACTCAAGGAACTACAGAACACTCATGAAAGAAATTGAAGACGACACAAAAAGGTGGAAAAGCATTCCATGCTCATGGATCGGAAGAATAAACATTGTTAAAATGTCTATACTGCCCAGAGCAATCTATACTTTCAATGCAATCCCGATCAAAATTCCACCAGTTTTTTTCAAAGAGCTGGAACAAACAATCCTAAAATTTGTATGGAACCAGAAAAGACCCCTAATTGCTAAGGAAATGTTAAAAAAAAAAAAAAAGCTGGAGGCATCACATTGCCTAATTTCAAACTTTACTACAAAGCTGTGATCACCAAGACAGCATGGTACTGGCACAAAAACAGACACATAGACCAGCGGAACAGAATAGAGAGCCCAGAGATAGACCTGCAACTCTATCGTCAAATAATCTTTGACAAAACAGGAAAAAATATCCAGTGGAGGGCGCCTGAGTGGCTCAGTTGGTTAAGCAACTGTCTTCGGCTCAGGTCATGATCCCGGGGTCCTGGGATCGAGTCCCACATCGGGCTCCCGGCTCCACAGACAGTCTGCTTCTCCCTCTGACCTTCTCCCCTCTCATGCTCTCTCTCACGGTCTCTATCTCAAATAAATAAATAAAATCTTTAAAAAAAATATCCAGTGGAAAAAAGACAGTCTCTTCAATAAATGGTGCTGGGAAAACTGGACAGCTATACATAGAAGAATGAAACTTGACCATTCTCTTACACCATACACAAAGATAAACTCGAAATGGGTAAAAGACCTCAACATGAGGCAGGAATCTATCAAAACCCTAGAGAAGAACATAGGCAGTAACCTCTATGACATTAGCCACAGCAACTTCTTTCAGGACATGTCTCCAAAGGCAAAGGAAACAAAAGAGAAAATGAACTTTTGGGACTTCATCAAGATAAAAAGCTTCTGCACAGCAAAGGAAACCGTCCACAAAACAAACAGGCAACCCGCAGAATGGGA
>CM052801.1:17458037-17625478 GCA_028533885.1 Nasua narica
GAGCCTGGTGGTGGGTATTGAGAAGGGCACGTATTGCATGGAGCACTGGGTGTGGTGCATGAACAATCAATCTTGTAACACTGAAAAAATAAACATATTTGGGGAAAAAATAAAATAACCATCCATATTTAAGGGTAAAAATTAAAAAAAAATAAATTGTGCTTACTGAAAAAAAAAAGAAAATGAACAAGGACATCCTTTAACTCAACAGCACCATCATTCAGCTGAATATAATGGACATCTACTGACTAGTTCATCCAACCACAGCAGAATACATAACTTTCTCAAGCTCACATGAAGCATTCTCCAGGACAGACAGCATTCTGAGCCATAAAACACATGATAATACATTTAAAAGAACAGAAATCATACAATGTCCACAATGTTCTCAGACCACAATGGAATTAAACTAGAAATCAAAAACAAAAAGATAGCTGGAAAATCCCCAAATACTTGATTGAACAACACACTTCTAAATAACACACGGGTAAAAATAAATAAATCTCAACAGAAATATTTAAATATTTTGAGATAAGTGAAAATGAAAACACAGCTTACTAAAATGTGTGGAAAGCAGAAAAAACAGCATAGAGGGAGATATGTAGCATTAAATGCATATATTGGGGAAAAAAGAAAGTCTAAAAAGTCTAAATATCTTAAGTCAGTAATCTAAGCTTCCACCTTAGGAAACTAGAAAAGGACGAGCAAATCAAATCCAGAGTAAGCACAAGAAATAATAAAAATCAGAACAGAAACGAATGAAACTGAAAATAGGAATCAATAGAGAAAAGCAATGAACCGAAAGCTGGTTCTGTCAAAAGATCAATAAAATGTATAAGCCTCTAGTTGAGCTAAAAAAAAAATACTCAAATTATTAATATAGGATATTTGAGATGGGACATTATTGCCGATCTCATGAACATTAAAAGGATAATAAAGGAATATTATGAGCAATTCCATAATTTGATAACCTAAAGAAAATGGACAAATTCCTTGAAAGACACAAGCTGTCAAAACTTATGCTAGAAAAAATAGACAATGTGAATAGGCCTATATCTATTAAAGAAATTGAATAAATATCTGATAACCTTCTAAAAGAGAAAACACCAGGCCCAGATGAGTTCACTGGTGGTAGAATTCACTGGTGAATTCTACCAAACACTTAAGGAATAAACTACACCAATTCTTTACAATCTCTTTCAGAAGACAGAAGCAGAGGGAATACTTCCTAACTCATTCTCTGAGGCCAGCATTACCCCAATACCAAAATTAAAAAAAAAGACATCATAAGAAAAAAAAACCAAACACCTCAGACCAAGTTGTCTCATGAAAATGGATGCAAACCTCTTAAACAAAATATTAATACATCAGATCCATCAATATATGAAAAGACTTATATACCATGATTGAGTGGGATTTATCTCAGGTATGCAAGGCTGGTTCAACATCTAAAAATCAATTAATGTAATCCATCATATCAACAAGCTAAAGAGGAAAACTGCAAGATCTTATCAATAGATGCAGAAAAGGCATTTGATAAAATCCAACACTCCTTCGTGATAAATACCCTCAGAAAACGGAATAGAGAGGAACTTCCTCAACTTGTTAAACACTATCTACAAAAAACCTACAGATAACATCACACTTAAAGGAGAGAGAGTTGAAGTTTTCCCACTAAGATCAGGAACAAGGCAAGGACATCCTCTCTTACCACTGCTTTTCAACACTGTACTGGAAGTCCTGGCTAGTGCAATAAGCCAAGAGAAGGAAACAAAGTATACAGACTGGGAAGGAAGAAATTGAACCATTTTTGTTCACAGATAACAGGACCACTTATGTAGAAAATCTGAAAGAATTTCAAAAGAAAAATCCCCTAGAATTAATAAGCAACTACAGCAAGGTTAAATGAGAAAACAAACCACAGACTGGGGAAAATAATTGGAAAAGATAGAGATAAAAGACTGTGACCCAAACTATACAAGGAATACCTAAAACCCAACAATAAGAAAATGAACAACCAGATTTAAAAATGACAAAAGATCTCAAAACACACCTCACCAAAGAAGATATACAGATGGCAAGTAACCACAAGAAAAGATGTTCAACATCTTATGTCACCAGGGAATTGCAAAACAAGACAACAATGAAATGCTACTATATACCTATTAATGACCAAAATGCAAAGCACTGACAGTATCAAATGCTGGTGAGAATACGGGGCTTCAGGAACTCTGACGCACTGCTGAAGGAAATACAAGGTGGGGCAGCCACTCTGGAACAGTTTGGCAGCTTCTTATAAAACGTAGCATACTTTTTTTAATAAAGATTTTATTTATTTATTTGAGAGAGAGAGAGACCGCGTGTGTGAGCGCACAAGTGCAAGTGGGAAGGAGAGGAAGAGAATCTCAAGCATACTCTGCACTGATCACGGAGACCAAACCGGAGTTCAATCCTACGACCCTGAGATCATGACCTGAGCTGAAACCAAGAGTCAGACGCACAAGCACCTGAGCCACCCAGGCGCCCCAAAACTTAACACATTCTCTTTTTTTTTTAAAGATTTTATTTGTTTATTAGGAAAGAGAGAGAGTGAGAGAGAGCATGAGAAGGGAGAAGGTCAGAGTGAGAAGCGGACTCCCCACGGAGCTGGGAGCCCGATGTGGGACTCGATCCTGGGACTCCAGGATCATGACCTGAGCCGAAGGCAGTTGCTCAACCAACTGAGCCACCCAGGCGCCCCAACTTAACACATTCTTAACATGCAATGCACCGATCATGCTCCTTGGTTGGTATTTCACCAAAGGAATTGAAAACCTATGTCCACATAAAAACTTGCTTGTTTATAGCAGCTTTATTCATAATTGCCAAAACTTGGGAACAACCCAGATGTCCTTCAGTAAGTAAATGGATGAATTGTGGTACATCCAGACACGGGAGTGTTATTTTATTCTTCAGCACTAACAAGTGAACGAGCAAGCCATGAAGAGACATGAAGGAACCGCAAATATGTATCACTAAGTGAAAAAAGCCAATCTGAAAAAGGTACATACTGTAAAATTCCAATCATAGAACATTCTGGAAAAAAAAACTATAGAGATAAGAAGGTAAGTGGTTGCCATGGACAGGGAGGAGAAAGGGATGAATAGGCAGAGCACTGAGAATTTTTAAGGCAGTAAAACTACTTTTGTACAACACGACAGTAGTGGATACACGTCAGTATACATTTGCCAAAACCCACAGAGTGCGCCACACTAAGAGCAAAGTCTGACATCAGCTGCAGGCTCTGAGTGATGAACATGTGTGTAGGTTCACGGACCGTAACCAGTGTGTCACCCTGTACAGGGATGTTGATGATGAGGGAAGCTATACAGATTGGGGAATATGGGAATTCTCTGTACTGTCTGCTCAATTTTGCTGTGTACATAAAACTTCCCTAAAAAAAAAGTCTATTGAGGGGATGGAAGCCTGGGTGCCTAGATCGGTTAAGCGTCTGCCTTCGGCTCAGGTCATGATCCCAGGGTCCTGGGATCAAGTCCCACATTGGGCTCCTTGCTCAGTGGGGAGTCTGCTTCTCTTTCTGCCTGCCACTCCCCCTGGCTTGTGCTCTCTTTCTCTCTGATAAATAAAACCCTAAAAAAAAGTTTATTGAGGTTTGACAATGTCAATACTTCTACTATTAAGGAAATTACGTCTTTCACAATTATTTAAACTTAGAAAATTTTTAGATGTCAACTTTAAAAAACTGCAAAGAGGTATTTAGTTTTTCAAAATTCCTTTAGGGATTGTGAGGAACAAAGTTTGAAGACTCCTAGCCTCAGACAATGGTTATCAGCAGGAGGTCTCATCATCCTCCAGGAAGCATTTCAGGAAATTTGTGGGGCGTCTTCAGTTGTCACAATGATTGGAGGCAGATACTGGCATTTAGTGGGAAGGGTACCAGCGATGCTAAACACCTTGCAAGGCGTGGGGCAGCTTCGCAGGTGATTTTTGACACAACATACAGGATTTCTAAGTGTCCCTGCGCTATTGTTTTAAGTCATTTGAGTCTAGAAACTAACTTTTGCTTCTAATCACAAAGTTTTTCTGGAATAGCTGTGATAGATGCTGAATTTGAGAGGAAGGCAGCTGCTACACACCTCCAAGGAAGACTATACGTGTCCATCAGTTTATCTGAATGTGTCTGCTACAGCTATGCCATGCACGGGAACTGAGCTCTGATAACCACGCCCCTGGCATCACCCTGAACGGGATCGCGCAGCCCTGGCTAGTGTTCCCGTTAAGTGGGACCCACATCAAACCACCTCCCAACTTCGGTCACCAAAGCACTGCAGGGCCTCAGAAATGGTTTTCCTCTTGAGATTACCAGAAATGAAGGACAAATGTGTTCCCTGCCTGCCTTGGGTGCCCTCTGCGTGACCTGTCCAGTACTCATTGTCTTTCATCATCTCTTCCTTCCAGAAAGAACTCCATTCATTAACCACGTGGTCACCATCCTCAGTAAAATCTGAAGGAAGGTGCCTCTCAAATATCCAAAATGTAATCTTAAAACTTGAAAAGGGTAACCAAATACTTTAAAAACAGGGACATGGTCTCTTAGCAGCACTTTCTTCCTTACAGTAGGGGCTTAAGGGTTGACGGTGCCTACTTCAGCTAAAGGCACAAAACCGATGGCGATGAAACGATATGGTGCTTCCAGAAGCTACGAAGGTGAGATGCAGGTACTAACCCCTTTACCCAAACTGAAATCGGTAGGCCTTCTGGAGGAGGAAAATTTCCCTCCACTTCTCACCACCCTTCTTCCAGAAGCTTATGAAGTAATCCATCCCCTTCACTGTGAACCAAAATTCCCCAGAATATATAAATGCCCATTTCTTTAATACACTGTACATACGCTCCATTAACGAGGTTATCGTCAGCCACTACAGTTAGCCCGGCATCATCCTAAGTGCTATAGGCCACACAAAGGAAACAGGCAATGCCGTGGTTTACCCTTAATCATCCTTAAGACCCTCAGCTCTGATTTGAAAGCAAAATAACATTGCTTTTCTCCTAAACTTCCAGAAAATTTGTGAGACATAAATTTGCTCAGGCCTCAATCACAAGAAGAAAGGCATTCATGGAAAACACGAATGGGTTGCCCTTGGTGGTGGCATTAGTCTGTCTCTCACTGGGAGTCAGTGGTGTATAATCCCATGATGTAATTTCCCCTGTGGCTTTTTAAAAATCACGTTAAATTTCAGGCAGCCAACAAGTGAGCTGGTATGGCTGAAGTGGAAGTAATGACCATGTGAGATTTTAATAGTGGAACTCTGAAAGGGAGTTTTCAGGCAGCACATTTTAAAGGAATTTTCTAGACAAAGAGAAAATGCAATTCTTACCTCCAACCAACAAGTAGCTGTTGGGAAACAGTGTTTTTGCTTGCATAAGTGCTCTTGCATGACCAGAATGGAAGAGGTCAAATATTCCATCCGCATAGACTCTGACCGGCCTGTCAACTGTGGAAGAAACAAAGTGTCATCAACACGACCGCAGAATAAGGAAGCCCGGGGGCCTGATTCTCCCGTCATCAGGACACCGGTGGGAGGAGGTTCACCTGGATAAAACACCGTGTCTGGGGGCACACAATTCCTTTTACCAAGAGCTTCTTCCGAAGTTAACAAAGTGGAGTAAGACCAGAGAATTAAGAGCGGCCCGCAACACACAGTTCAAGCCACCAGAAGAGACACACACGGCGGCGGTAACGAGCTCTCCGGAGCCAGAGTGCCGCCCGCGGGGTCTGAGCCAGCAGATTCGCAGCCCCAGGCGTCAACCCGGGCTTGGCAGAGTCCGCCCGGTGGGAATAGCACGGCCGAAGTAACCGAATCGCTTCACGAAAAGGAAGCGCGGCTTCGTGCTGGACGCCGACAGTCCGGTACGAAGACTGGCGACACCTGCTCGAACAGGCAGCGTGGAGGCGGAGTGCGCACGCGCTGCCGGGAGACATGGGTGGGCGCCTTTCCTCCCGGCGCCCGACTTCCCACCCAAGTCGGCCAATGCTACCTGCCTGGCCTTGCTTCCCTCCGGAGGGCCAGCAGGTAAAGCAGCGCCACCGCACAAAGGTCACTCCCTAACCTCTTCGGCTCATAAGAGATGGGGGGCGGCACGTGCCTCAAAGATGAGAGTTACGTGACACGGGGGGGGGGCGGTCCTCCATGTTGCAGGCCAGCCAGCGACCAACACTACAGTCCCTCTGAGGGAGAAAGGTCGAGAGAGAAGAGGCCTCAACAAACATTCTCCCAGGGCCAGATGGTGCTCTGGGAAGTGCCATTCTGTGACGAAGAGATACACATTCATCACAGCCCCCTGGACCACTACAAACTACAGGATACTTTGCCCAAAGACCCACCTCCTCAAATAAGATGGAGACATCGGGGGTGGAGGGGTTGGGTGCCAACTTTTACACCATTCTGGACTATCGAAGGAACCAGAAAGTGAAAATATAGCAAACTAAAAGCTAAATATGGCAAACTGAGCACATACACATTTATCTCTGCTTCCTTCCAAATACAAGAATTACAGGGAAAGAAATCAAAGGTATATCCCTCCCCCCCCCCCAAAATAAATTAATTTCCCCAGGCAGAGGAAACAAGAAAGGCAATGACAGTAGTCCACAACATTTTGGAAAGTTAATTGTCAAATGCTGAGTGTCTACAGGAAACAAGAATCAGGGTGAGTGCAGGTAGGGAAAAGGATTGTTGAGTAGTTGGGTTTTTTTTAATAAGCCTAGTAGTCCTACTGACTTTCTCCAGTACGTGCATTATAGTGATGTTGTAAGAAATAAATTTAAAAAGGAAATCAATGCAAACTTCTGGTGAATGATTTTTAAGACAGATTTAAAATTGTGATTTACTGATGTAGTACAACCTCATTAATTTGGAATATAAATTAAAAGGAATGGTACATTAATAGATTCAGATGGTACAATGTTTCTAATAAATTAAATTTCTCTAATAAAAAAAACTCGAGAGACTTTATGTCAGATAGGGAATTGCGATTATTCCCAATTATACACCATTTTGAACAAACAGAATTGCCTTCACAGGATTATACTGGATTCTAAATAAGGCATGATAAATAGAAAATGCTTTGAAATAACAAACTGTCTAATGAGGGATCCTTGGTTTCAATGCTCTTATTCAATTTGAATTCAATTGAGGAAAATTTGTTTTAAGATATAAATCCCAGGGGAAACCAGATGGCAGTTTTGCAAAACTTTTTGTTATTGATTCAGAGGTGATCAAGATAAATAAATTCAGGAAGCAGGGAGGAAAGAAAAGTAAAGAAAGTGACATAATTACCGAGAAAAAGACCATTTAGTAAACCTTTGAAGAGTATTTGTGGAGTTGATTTTGCAGTAAGCTCACTTTTTAAAATTGTAGTGTGTCAGCAATTTCCAGGATGGGAAATGGGACCAAAAAAAAAAAAAAAATCAACACCACCACCAACCCCACCCAAAACCAAAAACCAATCTTAACAAATGAGTGCTTCAAGGAAAAAAAAAAAAAAAGACAAAGATGGAAATGGGTCTGCAGATTAGAGATTTCAAAGACTTATTTATCAACATACTGAATGTATAGATATTATTTGGATTTGAGTTCAAACTATCAGTAAATGAGGACATAAGATAATGGGAAATTGGAACACTGGATATTTGGTGATGTTAAAGAATTACTGTGAATTTTTAGGTGAAAAATGGTATAATGGTTTTTTTTTTTAAGATTTTATTTATTTGATAGAGAGGGACACAGCGAGAGAGGGAACACAAACAGAGGGAGTGGGAGAGGGAGAAGCAGTCTTCCCGCTGAGCAGGGAGCCCAATTCGGGGCTCAATCCCAGGACCCTGGGATCATCACTTGAGCCAAAGGCAGATGCTTAACGACTGAGCCACCCAGGTGCCCCAATGGTTAGGTTTTTAAAAACTGGTTCTTTAAGATATTTATACAGAAATAATTATGGATGGAATGAAGGAAGCCCAGGGCTTTGTCTCAAATAACTCAAGAGGGGGCAGTGGATGGGGGCACACATGGGGTGAGACTGGCTTGGGGGGGTGGGTGTTAGCTATAGATGACAGACACATGAAGGTTCATTATATTGTTCTACTTTTGTTTATGTCTGAAATTCTCTACTTTTTTAAGAATGTGGCTTTTTTTTTAGTTTGTATGTTTATTTTAATCTTTTGTTTCATATTTTTCTGGACATCCTTTTAGGCATTTGGGCACTCCCCAGAGCATCTATGTTGGGAACCACTGGCCGGTGAACCTGAGGGTTTGGCAATGATCCTGAGCGGGAACTCAACTAGTCCATGGCCATGGTGGAGAGAACTTAAGGTGCTTCCCAGGGATCTCTGCAGCCTGGTGT
The DNA here is from genome assembly GCA_028533885.1 of Nasua narica. NCBI lineage: Eukaryota > Metazoa > Chordata > Mammalia > Carnivora > Procyonidae > Nasua > Nasua narica. The sequence goes on from CM052801.1 coordinate 17,466,435, forward strand.
TCACACCTCGGTGCCATCTCCTCCATTTGAAATGTGAATGAGACCTGTGACTTGTCTCTAACCAAGTGAATATAGCAAAGAGGATGAGTGGCACTCCCATGATTACCTTACGCTATGTAAGATTCCAAACTGCTACCAGACTCCCTCCTTCTCTCTCAGTGGCTTCAAAGAAGGAAGCCATTGTGTTGTGAGAGGGCCACAAAGCAAGGAACCTCAGCTGACCCCTAGGGGCTGAGGGTGCCCCCTGGCTGACCACCAGCTGAAAGCTAGATCTTTAGTCTTAGAGCCCCAAGGAGGGGTGCCTGAGTGGCTCAGTGGGTTAAGCCTCTGCCTTCAGCTCAGGTCATGATCTCAGGGTCCTGGGATCGAGCCCCGCATCGGGCTCTCTGCTCCGCAGGGAGCCTGCATCCCCAACCCGGCCCAACCTGCCTCTCTGCCTACTTGTGCTCTCTGTCAAATAAACAAAATCTTAAAAAAAAAAGTCGCAAGGAAACAACCTGAGTGAGCTTGCACACAGGTCTATCACCATCAAGCCTCCAGGTGAGAGATGAGCCCTGGGTGACACCTTAAACGAAACCTTTCGGGACCCTGAGCAGAGGCCTCAGCTAAGCCAGGCTCCCCGCCCACAGAAATTACGACATAACAAATCTGCATCATTTTAAGCCACTAATTCTGCAGCATAGAAAATGAATAAAACAGCATTGTAAATTTTCTGCCCAGAGACAATTATAAATTCTTAGAAGTATTTCCAATAAATTCCTGTTTTTCCTGAGTAGACAGAGTGAGGTCTATCAGATAAATGTGATGTTCTGGGAAAATGTCTATCTGTATAGCACATGCCGATTGCCAGTTTCAAATAACTTCCATATAATAAACTACACATAACACCAAAATGATGCTTAAGAATCATGGATACAAAGAAGGACCATGGTAAAGTACTGTGGGGGAAATCTGACTTTTTTAACTTCATGGATCTTACACTCCAAATTTTTCTAAGTTATTCAGCACTTATAAACAAATGAAATGGTGAGGGGGCTATGCTGGCCTCACACCATATATGAAAATTAACTCAAAATGGATCATAGATCTTAATGTATGAACTAAAGTTGTGAAACTCCTAGAAGAAATTGAGGGAGACTCCTAGTGATTGTGGGTTTGGCAAAAATTTCTTGAATAGGGGGCACCTGGGTGGCTGAGTCTGTTAAGCCTCTGTCTTTGGCTCAGGTCAATAACCTCAGGATCCTGGGGTAGAACCCCTTGTCCCATCAGGCTCCCTGCTTAGCGGGGAGTCTGCTTCACCCTCTGTCCCTCTGCCCCTCCCCTCCACTCATGCTCACTCCCTCGCTCTCTCTCAAATAAATAAAATCTTGAAAAATTTTCTTGGATAGGAGCCCAAAGAACATATTATAAAGCCAAAAAATAAATAAATTGGACCTTACTTCAAACTCACATCTTCAAAAGACATTTTTACAAAAATACGAAGGCAAGTCAGACAGGGAGAAAATATTTGCAAAATATCTATCTGATATAAGCCTCGTATCTAGAATACAAAAAAAAAAAACCTCTCAAAACACCTCATTTTAAAAAGGGCAAGAAAATTGAACACTTCACCAAAGAAAATATATGGATGGCAAATAAGCTCATGAAAACATCTTTAATATCATTAGTTATCAGGGAAACAAATTAAAACTGGAATAATAGACTACTTCATACCCTTGGAGTGGCTAAGAGTTTAAAAATATATTGACCCTGCCAATTATTGGCGAGGGTACAAAGCAACTGGAATGCTCGAACAACACCAGTGGGAATGTAAAATGGTACAATCACTCTGCTAAGCAGTTGGGCAGTTAGACGTTAAATGTACACCTACCATATGGCCAGACAGGAGGCAATCAGCAACTGTGCTATACCTGAACTCACATTTTTGTGGGCTGTGCTAGGGTATTTCTTGGTATTCCTTCAGACCCAGGCAACAACAGAAGGCTGACTATTCCTTTTTGATTATGGCTGTTAGCCTACATTTAAACGGTGCTTTCAAAGTCCGTATGATTTACCAAGCACGTATCTTTCACTGAAACTATGCATCAACTCCTATGTATGTGGGAGAGAATGGACTTAGTACCCTTATTTCGTAGAGGGGCAATGGAAGCTCAGCCTAGTTAAGCAGCTTACCCAATAGCGTACGACGAAGCTATGATGCAACATGAGTACAAACCAAACTTTACTGCCCTTTCTTCTAACTCGTGGTGCCTTCTAGAAGACTACATTCCAATATGAATTCTTTTCAAAAAGAGGGATTAGTACTCAACACCCACTAATTACAGTCACTAGTACTGTTTTTGTGTACAATTATGCAAAAACGGTGGCACAAAAATTAACCTTTAAACATCTAGTAGTTACATGTTTTAGCAAGTTTACAATAGTTTTATATAAACTTGATAATTTCCTTCTACCTAGAGCCAGCATTTACTGATAGTGATTGATGTTAACTTCTTAATGTATGTTAAATTTAAATTTTAAAAAGGTATATTTAGGGGCACCTGGGTGACTCAGTCAGTTAAGCTTCTGACTCTTGCTTTCAGCTCAGGTCCTGCTCTCGGGGTCCTGAGATAGAGGACCATGTTGAGTGTCAGGCTCCATGTTGAGTGTCAAATTTGCTTCGGATTCTCTCTCCCTCCTGCTCATGCTCTCTTGCTCTAAATAAGTAACTCTTTTCAAAAAAGGGTATATTTAAAGAAAATTATAGTACAAATAACGCAAAATTCATTGAGGTAGTTCTTGAAAAAATGAATTTGGCAAACCGTACACACCGTGGAAATGGAACAATACAAATCCCCCTTTGAGAAAGAAAATAGGCAATTAGAACTGAATTGCCTTGTAAGATAAAAGGCAACTGTGATGAAAAGGGACCTATGAAACAATCACCTGGACTTCTTTATCTGAAGACAGAGGAGTGATTCTCAGTCTCTGATAGATATGAAACCTTGCAGGTCCATAGTTCCACAGCTGGACTAATTGAGCTAAGATCAAAGGTGCCAATTCCAATTGTTCTGTGTTCCTTTTTTTTGCGGCTCACAGAGAACATCCAGGAGCTAAGAGCGATGAGCAGAGTTTATCGTTACCTCTTTTAGAATTTATATGCCAGCCCGTTTGGACAGACCAACAATTGTGCAACGTATTGTAGGCAATTGTACTAAATCATAAAATAGGGCCAGTGAAGGAGATAAAGACTTCAGTTATAACTGTAATCTTGAAGTACATTATAAACCCCAAATGTGGGTCTGTTCTTTCTGATGGAATGCTTAAGACAGCACCACAAAAAGGTAATTGCTTAGTAGTCTTGAAAATTATCAAAGGCTCCAAAAAAGCAATTATGTTTTTTCTTGTTTTCTACCAACAGCACAATGCTCCAACAATTATATTTGGATAATCTCTTGGTCACTCCCTCCCAGCATTACCAAGTTAGTTACTCTTCAGCAGTGGTCTTGGCAGTGAGGTCCCAGGACAGGCATCAGCAGGGAATACGTTAGGGACGCCCCAGCCCGGATCTCATCCACCACACGCTTGGCAGGTGATGGCTGCTTCAACAACGCAGAGGATTCGAAGCCGCTCCAAGGACCGCTACTGCCATCAAATAGCGGGCTAAGACTGTCAGGGGCTTTCTACTAATCAAAGAACTAACATCTTATCATGTTTTTTTTTTTTTTAAAGATTTTATTTATTTATTTATTAGGAAAGAGAGAGAGTGAGAGAGAGAAGATCAGAGTGAGAAGCGGACTCCCCATGGAGCTGGGAGCCCGATGTGGGACTCGATCCCGGAACTCCGGGATCATGACCTGAGCCGAAGGCAGTCGCTCAACCAACTGCGCCACCCAGGGGCCCTCTTATCATGTTTTAATATGGATGCTGGACATTCTAAATAAAGGAATTTCTAACAAAAATGGGGCCCTTCCCCCTCTGCCAGCCAGTTGCCCATCCACATCACAAACTCTCTTGGATAACTTCCCAAGGTCATCACCTGAGACACCAGACTTTCTGTTCTCATACGAAGAGTTCGCCTTTGCTCCATCTCACTCCTGTAGAGCCCCACGTCCCACAGACCCCATGATGCAGCGGTTTCAAAACGCACGACCATCTCATTCTAACTTGTCCTCGGGGTTTAAACTGCTCGGTGGTTAAACACACCGGTGCCCAATCTCACCCCATCAGCTTGCCTTCGGCTCAGAGTGACACAACCAGCTCTCTGATTTTATTTCCAGAGGGCGAGCTCCTCCTCCTGTCCCAAACTTCCATTTATTCGCTCAGTCACTCACGAAATACTTACTGAGCACACAGGCTTTGACAAGTGTCTCCAGGCGCTGGTGAAATAGCAGTGAGCGAGGCAGACGGCCCCGCCGCCACAGAAGATCGCAGCCACTGTCTGTCTGTCTCGTTCACATACCTGGCGCCCTCCAGGTCAAAGCATGACTGTGATCTCGCCGAGCTCCGCGGTCAGCTGGGGCCCGTGCAGGGATCGGAGGTAAAAGGGACTTGGGGGCGGATCCTAGCTCTACCCAGTCAGCTACATGTGACAAGTTACCTTTCCATTCTCCAAGTCCTCGAGAAAGGACACAAGATTATGCATCTGACAGTGTTTGCTGTCAGAGGGTAACAGACCAGATGCCAAGACCAAACGAGACAGCGTAGACCACAGAGCACCTAGCGGACGTTGAGGAAATTCTACCTCCCTTGCCCCGGAAAAATAGGGTCCTCTTCTTTGGTGGCCTGAAGCTCCATCTGTAACTTAAGGTTCAATTAGTTCTTTCATCACCACCTGGACTTCCACTGCAGCTTTTAGATCGCTTGGGTCAGCATTTCTGTGTGTGGTCTGTAAACCACCAAGATCACAATCACCTGGCTATTAGTTATGAAACACAGATGCCTGGGTCTCATCCCAGATTCAGGGGTAAAGGAGAGACAGCAGGAAATCTGTTTTTTTAATGTTTTATTTATGGGTGAGCGAGGGTGAGCGAGGGTGAGCGAGGGTGAGCGAGGGTGAGCGAGGGTGAGCGAGGGTGAGCGAGGGTGAGCGAGGGTGAGCGAGGGTGAGCGAGGGTGAGCGAGGGTGAGCGAGGGTGAGCGAGGGTGGAAGGGGCAGAGGGAGAATGAGATGGAGAAGCCGACTCCCTGCTGAGCAGGGAGCCTGACACAGGGCCCAATCCCAGAACCCTGAGATCATGACCTGAGTCGAAGGCAGACGCTTGGCTGACTGAGCCCCCCAGGCGCCCCAGAAAATCTACTTCTCTAACAAGCTTACCAGGTGATTGGTTGCACACTTAAGTGTGGGAACGACGGGTTTAGCTGCTGGGAGCTACCTCCCAAGCCTCTTCTTGCCTTTCTCAAAGCTTAATTTTGCATGCCCTCGTCTCCTCACCTCCGGCTCTTCAAAAAGGAGGCGGAAGGTCATGGTCGAAAGGTCAAACCCCAGCTTGACCACCCGCCTGTGGAGCTCTTATAAAGAGGCAGATGCTTAGGCCCCACCCCTTTGGCCGGACTCAGAAACTCCGGGGGCGAGCCCCACCCAGCTAGTTTAATGAGCCCTCCAGATGATTCTGATGATCTCCAGCCTGAGGACCACAGGCAGTCGCTCACTCCGTAACCTTGCGAGATTCGTGGCTTCTCAAAAGCCTTCATTCCCTCACCTGGGAAATAAAGTTCTAACCACAGAGAGTTGTAGAGAAGACATAATACATCTAAAGAACTTAGTAAGCACTTAATAAATACCCAGTATCATTATTATTAAGCAAATTTTCCTTTGTCCTACGGAATCTCTTAAGCCAGGGATGTCTGCTTTTTGCCATGGTGAGTGGAAACCGAGTTATGCCATCTTCAGTGTCTCAAAGCTCAACTAGTCTTAGTTTCCACTCCAGCCCCATCACCTGGAATGCCACTCATTTACTCCCACACAGCTAGCTCTCTGCCTTCACTCTTCCCGTTCCACTGGCTTGGAATGCCCTTCTGTTGGCTGCCCCTCTAGTCCCCATCTAACTTCTCCCAAAACAAGCAGCTCAGGTTGGCTACAAGGTCCTGCTGTCTGCTCCAGGCCAAATGAATCTGCTCTTCTTAAAACTTTCCAGTTATCTGTGTTGCAAGGTTGAGCCCCTAAGCATACACATCTGGGGGTTTTATTTCATGTCAAGTTGTCTCTTTAATTAGAAGAAATATTCCAAGTTCATTTCCAGACCACTGCGATAGAGCAAATACCACGATAAAGCTAGTCAAGTGAGTTTTTGGTTTCCCAGGGCATATAAACGTCATGTTTAGGGGCGCCTGACTGGCTCAATAGGTAAAGCATGCGACTCTTGATCTCAGGGGTGTAAGTTCAAGCCCTGAGTTGGGTGTAGAGATTACTTTAAAAAAAAGTTATGTTTACACTATACTGCAGTCTATTGAGCATGCAATAGCATTATATTTAAAAAAGAAACATCGCGGGGTGCCTGGGTGGCTCAGTTGATTAAGCAACTGCCTTCGGCTCAGGTCATGATCCCGGAGTCCCAAGATCGAGTCCCACATCGGGCTCCCAGCTCCATGGGGAGTCCGCTTCTCACTCTGACCTTCTCCTTTCTCATGCTCTCTCTCGCTCTCTCTCTTTCCTAATAAATAAATAAATAAAATCTTTAAAAAAAATAAAATAAAATAAAAAAGAAACATCAGTGTATACACCTTAATTAAAAATAACACCTGACAGTAAAAAATACTGTCATCTGAGCTTTCAGCAAGTCATAATCGCTTATCACAGATCACCCTAACCAACAGAATGAAAAAGTTTGAACTCTTGCAAGAATGACCAGAATGTGACAGAGACATGATGACCAATTACTGTTGGAAAAATAGCGCCCACTAACTTGTCCGACACAGGGTTACCACAAACCTTCAATTTGTGTAAAAACAAAAACAAAAACACAAAACCAAAACACAGCATCTGCAAAGCACAACGAAACGAGGTATGCCTGAGCTCTTGGGATGGTCCTTTATAGGTCTTGATCGATCTCTTCCCTAGCCATCTCTGGTCGGAGTTAATGAATCAACAAACGTCTAGCATAAAGCCCAGGCTCTTTAATTTAAGGCACCCTCGGAGACATGTTTTCAGAATGCAGACTTTCAAAAATTATGATAATTGTAACAGCCTAGGTTTGTACAAGCCTTCACAGTTTAAACGCTGCCTTGGTGTTTTGAATCCAATCTTGTCGCCCCCCCCACACACACACCTTGTGAAGTGGGCAGGTACTAATGTCCTCATGACTTGCACAAAGCTGCAGAACTAGGAGATGGCAGGGCTGGGGCTTCACCTCCTGCTCTTTCACCTGCTTACTTTGGTCTAGTTTACCAGTGTAGGTGTTTATCCTTCTTGCACTGTGCTGTAAGCCTCTAAATTCAACGCTCCGATTGAAAGTGCTCAAGTAATGATGGGCCTACTCTGCTACTTGATTTTGTTAAGATTTTATTTATTTAAGAGAGAGAGAGAAAGCATAAGCAGGGGGAGGAGCAGAGGGAGAAGCAGACTCCCCACCGAGCATGGATTCCCCACACAGGGCTCATCCCCACAACCCTGGGATCCCGACCCAAGCCCAAGGCGGACGCGTAAGTGACCGAGCCACCCAGGTGGCGCTCTGCTACTTTGAAGGTCAGCACAGGGCCCCTCCAGAGAAGAAGTCCAGCCTCACCTGGTGTTCCTAAGCGGGCCTGAGCAATGGTCAGCTTCTCATGGGGTGCTTGGCACTGGCAGCTGGTTTCATCGGCAAATGGGGCAGGTGCAGTCAGGGTCTAGAAGGGAAAAAGAGAAAGGGAATATAGTCTGACCAACTTTCCTTTGGCACTAACTTCCCCCGAAGCCTTATTTCTTTTGGCTCCACAGGTACGATGAAGAAGCAGAATTTATGCACTGAGTCTTTCAGAGAAATATTATACTGTTAGAGATAAAAACAGGCACATTGTCACTGAAATCTTTTTTTTTTTTTTTGACTAATGCTCAGCAATCATGCCAGTACTGCACACCCTACCCTATGCCAGATACTAAAAGAGGTCCTCTCGATAGGTGAACTCTTCTCGGCCGCACCACAGTCTAGCAGGGCTCCACTCTTCTGTCCTTCTATACTATAGGAGAAGGCCATCTCTACTTCACAGGAAAGGCAACTGAGGCCCAGCAGGATGAGGAAATATGCTAAGTCATGCCCTTGGAAAGTCACGGTGCTCAGCTTTGCACATTTCACAACCACCCAGGGCAGACTGCAAAGATTGAGACTTACCCACAGCCCGGGGTACTCAGCTGGAAGAAATGCCGTACTCAGAAGTGTGGTAGACATCGCCCGTATCTCACACACACACCAGCCTGGCCAATCACAAACTCTGACGTCACTTCGGTGCAAAGGCCAAAGCCGTGCTCCGTGCCCCTCTCCGGGAGGCCCTGAGAGCACAGGCTTGCTGGCGGGTGGCAGATAACCACTCCTGCGGCAGCTCCAGCAGCTGCGGCCGGCGGGAGGCCCCGCCCTGGGCAGCCCAGGCTGGGGCTCCGGGGAGCGCTGGGAGAGATGTAGTCACTTGGAAGCCTGCCCAGGAAGTGGCTCCGCATCTTTTAGGCAGCCTCTTAAAATGAAAACCTCACTCTCTCCAGAGGAAGACAAAGGGAGCGGTAATTTTGTAAACAGGGCAAATGCGGTCCCGGGTGGTCCATGTGTCATCTCAGAATGACGGCATGATCAAGGTCATCACTCAGTTTCAGGACATTGAAAGCTGAAGGTCACAGTACACAGTACTCGCATTGTCGCCTCAGTTGTTTGTCAGAGACAGACACAAGCGTTCCTTAACTGGGGAACACGACTCAAGAATGATCCTCACTTCTGCACAGGGGCTGTGACCCACTTCTGCCAGTCATTTATTCACTCACTCATTCATCAATCATTCATTCGCTCATTCAGCTGTGTGTCAGGCACGGTCTTAGAACTGAAGATACAAGTTGGGGGAAGACCAGTTCCAGCCCTGGAGGAGCCCGGTTCCCCTCTGCACTGCCAAGAAGCCGTCCTGGCCCCCCTCCCCCTTCCCCTCCCCATTGTAGCACCTTCCACCCTGGAAGCTGGAGTCCTGCCCCAGGCTTGTTTGGAGACCTTCCAGTCGCCTGAGACTTCCTTAACCCCCACCTTCCTGTTCAGGGCTCTGAAAGTAAACCAAGACTGGGGACTAGGGTTCAGGAAACGGGTCCACTGTTGGTGGTCAGATCCAGTAAGGTGACCTCATGGGCCATGCTAGGCCAGGGGAGCATCTGTAATGAAACCAAGGGGTGCAGTGACAGCAATGCAGCTCTGTTCCCACAAACTGCAGTTTCAAATCCCCTTACCAGTACTTACGGGCTGTGTATTCTAATTTGTCTCTTCTGACTTTAAGGAACTGACACTCATTCATCAAGAGATGAAGGATACTTTAAGGCTCTCCCAGCACAGAAATTGTGGTGTGGGGGGAGTAGGAAAGGCACAGGGTCTGGCTCCAGAGTGCTCCACACCCACCTGGCAGCTCTCTGCACATGACCCCTTCTCTCCCACTCCCATTTGCCCTATATCCATCCACTACAGTCAAATCCCTGATTGCCTCTACTCTCCTATAGAGCTCACACGTGACAACTGGTCACCCTTCCCAACACTCACTCATCAACTTCTGACTGAGTTTTTCAGCCCCAGCTCCAACCAACTTACAGCTTCTTCCCATGTTTCCCCATTCAGATTCCTAAAGGAGAATCAGACCAGCAGAGCTCGTCTTTTCAAAGCAGGCCACAACCAGAAGAGGCTGGCATTGAGTCAAATACCCACCTGGGGCCCACAGGCTGTGGCTGCTAAAGGGACAAGGAATGGAGAGGGAGGCCATGGGTGGCCTATCTTTGTCCCTTTAGCGGGTACTGTCTTCAGGACAAGAAATGTATTTGACTTTGTGTAATTTTAAAAGGATGTTCCATTGGGTGCCTGGGTGGCTCAGTAGGCTGGGCAGCCAGCTCTCGATTTTGACTCAAGTCATGATCTCATGGATCATGGGATCAAGGCCCATGGAAGGTTCCCTGCTCAGTGGGGAGTCTGCTTGGAGATGTTCTCCCTCTGCCCATCCCCCAACTCATGTTTGTTCTCTCTCAAATAAATAAATAAATCTTTTAAAAAAAATAAGGAGCACCTAGGTGGCTCAGTCCACTGAGTATCCCACTCTTGATTTCAGCTCAGGTCATGATCTCAAGGTTGTGAGATTGAGCTCTGCATTGGCCTCCCCACTTAGTGGGAAGTCTGCTTGAGATTCTCTCTCTCCCTCTTCCTCCGCCCCTCTCCACCAAAAAATAAATAAACAAATCTAAGTAAGTAAGTAAGTAAGTAAGTAAGTAAGTAAGTAAATAAATAAATAAATAAATAAATGGATATTCCCTAGTTGAAGTTCAGTTTCATCTGTAAAATGGGTACCTATCTCACAGGGTTATTGTGAAATACAGAAATAATGTATATAAAGTACCTGGTACTGAATCACTTGTGGCAATTATTATTACTATTAGTATTTACATTAATATATCTAATATTATATATTATAATAATAGATAATGTAGTTTCCCCTAGAAACAAAGCAGACTGACTCGTGAATGGACTTTAGGACACAACTTAAGTAGGTAAATGGATTGGCAAACTAAGTTAGATTTTATTCATGACTCATTAACCTTTAATATACATGGACAGTGAGTCTTTTTAACATGACCTAAAATAAATTACTATTTGGAGATCTTTTATTCGCTAGTTGCAAAGTTTATTAAAAAGATAAGGTGTTGCCATTTTCTAAGAAAGGTGTGTTCTAGAGGGTGTGAAATCTGGTAATTAAAGCAGAGACAGAGAAAATTGTAAAGCAATGATAGTTACTCAAAGGTAAAGAAAAAGTTTATATGCACTCTGTATTTTTTCTTAATTATGTGGCCTAGAAGTAGGAAAAAGAAGAGACAGAAGGTAGACAGAGTTCATAAATGAGCTTGTGTGTGTGTGTGTGCACGTGTGTACCTGTGCGCGTGTGTGCGCATGTGTACCTGTGCGTGCATGTACCTGTGTGTGCGTGTACCTGTGTGCATGAATGCGCATGTGAACCTGTGTGCACGTGTGTCCCTGTGTGCATGAATGTGCCCATGGACCTGTGTGTGCGTGCGTACCTGTGTGCACGAATGCACATGTGTACCTGTGCGCATGTGTACCTGTGTGCATGTGTATACCTGTATACCTGTGTACGCGTGTACCTGTGTGCATGAATGCGCATGTGTACCTCTGTCCGCATGCGTACCTGTGTGCATGAATGCGCATGTGTACCCGTGTGCGCGTGTACCTGTGTGTGCTTGTGAGCATGTGATCATATTTAACAGCAGCTGACATGGAGAAGGGGTATTTCTTGATATATATAAGGCACTATGCTTGGAATGGAGAAAATGCAGATATTATTAATGAGCTACAGACTTGTTGTAAACACTGCCAGAACATTCACTGCCTTCCAAAATGAGGTAGACTCGGTTAGAGTCAACTTCTACGTTCATGAAGACCCTGGTTAAGGCCCAGCCACCAACAACCAGCCCTGTGACTTCAGCCAATATTTTTTTCAGTCCAAACACCCCAGAATTCCTTCTCTGCGCCAGAACAAATCATTTGACTTACAAGGAATCTGAAGCTACTCCGGGACTCCAAGCTATCTGTAAATCCATCTATATACATATACCAGCCAGGCCCCCATATCTTCCCTACTATTTGCCAGACCTGGGATGGTTCTGGGGTCCTCTGGGTCTAGGCCCTAAATAAGACGTAAAACTGAGGCTCAATAATGTAACATAATAGCTGAATCTCTGAGTGCCTAGGTAGTGCCATGTAACCACCTAGACACTAAGCCCTTTAAATGTACTAGCTCACCGACTTTTTACAACTCGGAGACAGATGCTATCCCCCCACCCAGACTCTACAGAGCCCGTCTTCAACAGAGACACCAAATGGCAGCACCAAGCAACAGCAGTGTGACCCCCTCAGTCAGTTACCTGTAGGGTTCCCTTGGAACTGAGGAAACTTAGGATTCTTAGACAATGAGGATAGAGGGACCTCAAAGAGGAGACAATGGACTTCCTGGTAATTCGAGAAGGGGGGGGCAAATGATTAACTGAAAACACAAAAGGACAGGACCGTATGTTTCACGCAGATGTGGTGTACTAGGTCAGATGACTGACACATCATTGCTTACTGGCCAGCCAGAGCTTAGACCCCATGTCAGCAAGATCACATTGCTGAATGTTTCCTAACATCTGCTATGTATTCCACGTGATGCTAGATGTTTGGAGGGCACATACATAGGAGAGAAATAAGAAAAGAAGGAACAGAATTAGTTCTGGGGCAGCAATCCTCAGGGTGAAGTGTGGCCCTTTTGGAACGGGAGGAGGTAGGAGTTTGAAAAGGCATATTTGATTTTCAGTAATTTCCTATCTGGAAAAAAACCCCTACCTTTTCAACATACAAATCATAGAAATTAAGCTGAACTGGGAGAGATCATCGGAAGATAGACTATGTCCCCCTAGGCAGCCAATTCTAAATTTAGGGCTGGGGAGTCAAATGACATTTTTACGTTTAGCAGCAAAGACAGAGCATTTTTTTTTTTTTTTTTTTTTTTTAAGACAGAGCATTTTAAAGAGTTAAGAAGCCCTGGCCCCGTGCCCTGAACCTCATATGGGCAAGGACCTTGCCAGACCACAGACTTGGAGCTAGACTGCAATTAAACTTCTTTCTAACTGATTTAGTATTGCAGAACACCCAATCATTGCATGTGAATATGCAGCTTATTTATCATATAGATTCTGGTAATGTAAACTGTGCTGTATCATACCAAAGCCATATTCCTATCATGCTTTTTTAAAAAAAATATTTATTTGAGAGAGAGAGCAAAGGTGAGCAGGGGGAGGGGCAGAGGAAGAGAGAGAATCTCAAGCAGACTCCCCACAGAGCACAGAGCCTGATGCAGGGCATGCTCCCAGGGCGCCGAGCTCATGACTGGAGCTGAAATCAAGAGGCACCTACTTAACCAACTGAGCCACCCAGACACCCCCCCCCCCGTCATGCTTTTTAAAGAGAAAGACTTCAGATGTTGGGCATTTTATTTGCAGAATGTATTCAAGTAAACATTGTCAAATATTTACTTAAAATCTATTAGACATTACATGGGGTGCCTGGCTGACTCAATAGGAAGAGCAAGCAACGCTTCATCTAGGGGTCATGAGTTCAAGCCCCATACTGGGTATAGAGATTGCCTGAAATAAATAAATAAGTAGTTTTTTTAAAAAAGCTATTAGATGTTACACAAAATATACAATGCAAACATCAGTCGAGCGCAAAAGAAGGTCAGTAGAACCCGTACTTAAACAACCCGCACTGATGCCTGACAACTGGACCGATCAGAAAGCAAGCTAACCAACCATTCAGGATGTAGCATAGTGCTGCTGATGCTGACGGCCGGCTGCGGAATTGCTTGTTTATGCTCAGCTTTTTTTTTTTTTAAGATTTATTTCTTTGTCAGAGAGAGAGAAAGAGAGAGCACATGCACACAAGCAGGGAGAGGGGGAAGCAGGTTCCCGGCTGAGCAAGGAGCCCCATGCGAGACTTGATCTCAGGACCCTGGGATCACGACCTGAGCCAAAGGCAGACGCTTAACCAACTGAGAGCCACCCAGGAGTCCCCTATGCTAAGCTCTTCTTAACTGCAATGACAATTCACTCAGGCCTGAGTTCAAATCTTAGTTTCATTATTTAATATCCATTTGATTTTAAAAATAGGATTTTTGAAAAAACTGCTGGTCCAGGGGAGCCTGGGTGGCTCAGTACGTTAAACAGCCAACTCTTCATGTCAGCTCAGGTCATGATCTCAGGGTGGTAGGATTGAGTCTCACTCCCCCCACTCCGCCCTCAGCAAGGAGTCCGCTTCTCTCCTTCTCCCTCTCTCTCTACCCCCAACTCCCTGCTCATGCACTCTTACTCCCACTCTCTCTCTCTCAAGTAAGTAAGTAAATAAATAAATAAACCTTTTAAAAAAATTGCTGGTCCTTAACCTCTCTAACCTTCAGTATCTTTACCTATAAAAGGGAGATAATAAAATGATCTGTGTCGTGAAGCTGTTGTAAGGAATAAATCAAATGATGTATGTCTGAGTAATATCTTCCTCTCCTTCTCCAGAATCCACTGTCTTCCGACCCTTCTCTACTCTTCTCTGCATGGTTTCCTGTATGGAAACCATGGGCTCCATTGGGCTCCATTGCCTTTCTGCTTCACGTTGGGTGGGGTCCGTGAGAAGTATGCAAAATGCCAGAGGGCAGGATAGGGGTGAGCTCAGACTATCTTTCCCCTTGACTTCCTCCTTGTTAGGAAGCAGTACTTTGTTTCTGCCCTCTCACCAAAATCTACAGGTTACCTTGAAAGGCCCCTCTTTGTAGAGCAGCCTGCAAAGTTCCAGTAACCACGGTCTCCCCTGACCCCTTCATGCCTAGGAAATGACAATCCCTAACATGTCCAGGCCTAGGGTGCATACCATCCCTTGAGGTTTCCTGAAGCTCTGCCCACACCCCTGTAAATAGTCCCTTTTAATAAAACTCCTTTTCGTATTTCCCACTTAGAGTGAGCCCTCTGTCCCTCGGCAGGGCCTTGATGGAGAGAGCATCTGTAATAGGACGACTGCCAGGCTCAACGTTAACTAGCCAATGTCGATGAGCCATGGGACCAGCACGGAGATCAACCGAAAAGGAAATTACCCAAAGTTAATCAAGTCATAACCATCTCAAGAACGTCCTCAGGTGGGAAAGGATGTTACAACAACATCAGGCATTCTTATCAGGCTTTGCAAAAGAGACAGGAACAGGACTCCAGAAAGAATCTCTTTCTCCCATGGAGGCCTTTGGCCTCAGGACTCACCCACTTCTGAACTGCAAATTCAGAATTGGAAAAAAGACATCACAAAATTGCAGCCCTCCATCTCATTCTGTTAGGATTGTATTTACCAGCTGCTGCAC
Organism: Nasua narica; assembly: GCA_028533885.1. NCBI lineage: Eukaryota > Metazoa > Chordata > Mammalia > Carnivora > Procyonidae > Nasua > Nasua narica. The sequence continues at coordinate 17,481,495 of CM052801.1, forward strand.
ATAGCTTTTAAGGCATGATTTTATTTGAGATCAGGATATGTTCATCTTCTGAAGAGAGGGAAGGAAGAGTAGATTTTATGCTTGACCAGAGGCCCAACATACGTAAACCGCTAGATTTTTGGACTGTGTCAGTGATAGTGCAGACGCCCGGATCAGGCAGCTGCCGCAAAGCCTTAACAAATGCCAGTTGGGGGGGGGGGGCGGGGAGAGAAAGGACGCCTAGCACATGGCTCTGCACCAAAAAATATCTATTTTTCATCTAGCTAAGTACGGTAGGCACGGAGTATAAAGTAATAGGCACCATTAAAAACAGTAAGATACATACACACAGACAAGCAACAATTTTTAGGACATTTTCCTAGTGACAAAGCACTATGTATAATATGTATACAGGTTATGTACTATATCATTTATGGTTGAAGAGAGAGATAAATAGGTAACTGTGGAGAAATAGCTTAGAACTGTGCTGCCCAATAGGGTAGCCATTAGCCACGTGGACCTATTTGAATTCAAATTATATTTCACGAACTTTAAGGAAACATAATTAAAAAGTCAGTTTCTTAGCCACTCCAGCCACATTTTTTTTAAGATTTTATTTATTTATTTATTTGAGAGAGAGAGAGAGAGAAAGAGAGAGAGGAAGAGGTCAGATAGAGAAGCAGACTCCCTGCTGAGGAGGGAGCCCCATGCGGGACTCGATCCCAGGACTCCAGGATCATGACCTGAGCCGAAGGCAGCCGCTCAACAACTGAACCACCCAGGCGCCCCGCTCCAGCCACATTTTAAGTGCCCAATAACCAAATGTGGCTAGTGGCTGCTATTATATTAGCACAGATTTAGAACATTACTATCATCACCGAAAGTTCTACTGGACAGCACTGGCCTAGAAGGATACACAGCAAATTAACTGGGATTTCCTCTGGGGAAAAAGACCACATTGGGAGAAGAGATGAGAGAATGTTTTCATTGTTTAATCCATTTACATCTGTTATTTTGTGTTAGTTTTACATGAGAACACATTCATAGAATTTATTTACGTTTAAAATAAATTTAAAGAAGCTTATCCTATCTTGGGAATTCGGAGATGCAGGAAATTTAATCCAGGATCAGGTGTTCCAAATGTCAGACAACATGTCTAACAGGAAAACAGGAGTACTTTAAAAAATAACAACTATTATTTATAAACTAACTGTTAAATGCTATTATTCTCAGGTATATGGAACATTTAAAACTCATCTGAGCTTTTAAAAGCAATTTAAATTGTCTTCACAGTATCTACCCTCTATTCATTTCTCCAACATCCAACAAACACTGCTTGCGGGCTTGCTGCGTGCCAGGCGCTGGATTTAGGTTCTGAGGATACATCAGGGAATAAAACAAGACCTGCAAAATCCTGCCTTTATGATCCTTAAAGATAATAACAAAAAAGAAGGTGAAGTGTATAATATGCTAAAAGGTGATAGTGTTTAGAAAAAATTAAAGCAAGGAAGGGGATAAAGAAGGTAGGAGGCTTACCCATAAATCGGAGAGCCGAGGAAGTTGATGTGTGTCAACATATAAAGGATCAATTGAGCAGGCAGAGAAAGAACACTCCAGGCAGAGGAAAAATCAAGTGCAAAGGCCCCCAGCCAGTAGCATGGCCAGCTTCTTCCAGGAATAACAAGGCCAGTATGCCTGGAGGCAGTGAACAAAGTAAAGTGGGAGGAGACAGAGCCAGAGAGGTGAGGTACAAAGGCTATGGGAGACATCCAATGGTATGGGGTTTTTAGGGTACTACAAAGACTGGCCTTCACCGAGAAGACGGAAGCCCTCCAAGTTGTGAACTGAGAGGCGTAATATGGTCTGAGTCTTACCAGGACGACCTGGCTGCTGTGCTGAGGTTTAACTCTCAAAGGTCAAAAGCAGAAGCAAGAAAACCACTAAGGTAACTGGCATAATCATCAGGCAAGAGTAGGTAAATGGAGGCTGGGGCCGCGGTGAAGTGGTGAGAAGTCGTCGGATTCTGGATGGACTTTGAATAAATAAAATTTGAAACTGATTGAATGTAGAATGTAAAAGAATGAGAGGAGTCAAGATAACTGCAAAGTTACTGGCCTGAAAAACTAGAAAGATGGCGTTGCCATTCCCTAACATGGGGAAGATACTGGCAGAGTAGGTTTGAGCATGGGAGGGATAGGCTGGGGGAATCAAGAATTCCATTCTCACACATACGGTCTGACGTACCTATTAGATCTCCCAGTGAAGATATCAGGTAGGCAGTTGGATTTACAAGTCTGGAGTTGGGGACAGAGAATGAAGCTAGAGAAACAGGTTAAGAAACCATAGGAACATAAATGATACCTAAAGCCTCTAGACTAGATTCATTCATTCAGCTCAGGGCATGAATGCAGGCTGAGGCAAGGTCCTGATTGTCTAATGAGGAGACATTGTGTATTTATGACCAACCTCCCCAGGCTACTGGCAGCTCTAAGAATGAGTATGTCCTACTCATTGCTGTATCCCTAATTCCTAGGGCAGTACCCGGCAGACAGAAGGTTCTGGGTAAACATTTGTTGAATGGAGGAATTTAAGGCCAATGGAGAAAGAATAATTACTGACAAAGAACTGGAGAGGGAGTTATTGATAAGGATTACTGATAAAGGTTAAACCCAATAAGAAATACAATTGCCAGTGTTTCCCATCTTTTTCCATATCATCATGATATATACTACAGAGAACTTGGGAAAATAAAGAAAAGCAAAACTCACCAATAATTCTTCCCAAATACAACCATTGTTAGCACTTTCTAAATTTCTTTTAGGGCTTTCTGATATATTACGCATACGTACTAACAATTTTGGAATCTTAACTACACAGACAATTTTTTCCACTCGTATGTCAGGATTACTCTATCATGTAGTCTTCAACTTCACTATTTTTAAAGGTGTTATCTGGAGGTCCCATACCCCCTTTTTCCCTAGCCCTGAGCCTCCAATTCCCAAGCAAGATTCTTTTAGGCAAGACAATGAAAAGCAACGGCATCATATCCTAAAGATAGGATGTTAACATTAAAAAGACAGGAGGGAAGCAGGAGCACCTGAATCATCTGTTCATTTTTCTATTTTGAAAGGTTGCAAATGGCACCAGAAAATACAATACAGGCGAAGGAAGTTGAATTGTGAAGGGAGACGCCCTGGTTGGCCTGGAGGCAAGCGCTGGCTGGTGCAGGTCCTTAGAGGAGAGATTAGCAGGTATCACCACTTGAGACAGAATAGACCATGGTTAAATTGAGCAGTAAGATAAATGCAAAGAATAGCCCATTCAATAAAGTCATTTCCTTTTCCAAAGGTTCTGGGCAACTGGTCGCCCACTATGCTGAGCAGCCTCCTCCGGGCTTGGCCCACCCAGCACTAATGACATCGGGCTCCAGCAGGTTGTATAAAGAGACCCAAGCTGCTCAAATGCACCGGCTATGGCCACCTCATGACCTCCCCCACCCGCTCAGAATCCAGGCTTCTGCAAATCCACCTCGCTATTGTTTTTAACCGGCTTTATTTTTTAGAGAAGTTTGGCATACACAGCAAAATGAGCAGAAGGTACAAATTATTTTCCATTTAACTCTCACTGATTCTGATAGCTATAAGGCATTCTACTCAAAAGAAAAATCATAATTTATTTAAATCTCTGTGTTGTTGAATATTAAGTTGTTTATGTTTTACTAATATAAATAACATTCTAAACATAGTTCTGAACCTCTGATTATTTCCTTAGGATAGATGCCTAGGAGCTCAATTACTTAGACCAGGGCTATGAACATTTTAAAGATAAATATTTGTAGAACATTTTAACATGTATTGGTAAATTAGCGTCTACAAAAGCTGTCTCATTTATACTCACATTACAATGTATGAAAGCACCTAGCTTGCTGCCATCTCACCAGCTTTGAGTATTATCTTTGTCAATTTTATAGACCAAAAAATAGCATCACGCTGTTTCAATTTGCATTATTTTGATTACAAAAAAGATGGAACATTTTTCAAATATTTATTAGTCATTTGTATTTTCTTCTGAGACTAATTTGTCCTTGGTTCATTTTTCTATTGTTGAAGCTGAGTATTTTGAAGTTAGTTAAAAGCAAAAGCATAGCACAGTTTAAAAAATTATCTTAAATATCTTGAAAAAAATACATTTTCCTCCTTTATTTGAAGTTCCCTCATAAGAAGTCCAGGTTTGAAGCTCATGTGTGAACCCCAGCATCTAGGTCAGATGAGCAATTACTGCCTTTCCAGTGACCAGAGATCCGAAATTGTATCATGCCCTAGGGATACAGGCTTCCCTAAAACACTGACCACCCATAAGCCGTAAGCCCCCCACACCCATGTACCACCTTCTGAAATGTACTGTTAATAAAACTACATTTCATTTATTCTAAAATGTACATTTCCCCCCCACATTTTAACATCTCTGAGATTAGGAGAGGGTCTTACAAGAAAAGTCTTAAAATCAGTGTCGGCAATTTTCTGACATTGCAACATCCCTGCAATGGGACTCTATCTCATAATTAATGGCATCTTAGATTCCTGAAATGCAGAGATGCTACTGGTAATAGAAATAATCATTTTTACCTAGAGATTTAAAAGTTCCAGACGCTAAATCAATTTCTCTTAGGCAACTGAGCTTAAGGAGTTTATAATGAACATCATTAACAACCGTATATCTTATTCATATCCCATCTCCTTCCCCAAAGGACTTGAGGTGACTTCAAAAAAGTAAAATTTGTAAGTTGAATAGTTGCAAGATCTGGGCTGAGGGAGGAAATACGGTTTTCAACAAAGGTCAGAAGCGAAATGAGCATACGGGAATACCCAGCCCAGTTCTCTACACTTCAGGCAGGTCACAAAAATGACTTGAAACTCTCAGCAGTTGAAGCAAAGAGAAAGACAAAACACTATCCATAAGCAAAAAACGAAATAGCTACTGAGAAGAAGCACAGCACCTCCTGATGCCAGACTTCATAGAAATTCCTCCAGTGGGGCCTTCCATAAGGGGCACTCAGGGTGAGGCTTTTTAGTGTAACCAACATACTCAACACCCTGATGAAGACGATCCTGTTTCTTTATTTTTTTTTTAAAGATTTTATTTATTTATTTGAGAGAGAGAGAGAGAATGAGAGGGGAGAAGGTCAGAGGGAGAAGCAGACCTCCCACAGAGCTGGGAGCCCGATATGGGACTCGATCCCAGGACTCCGGGATCATGACCCGAGCCGAAGGCAGTCGCCCAACCAACTGAACCACCCCTGTTTCTTTATTTTTTAAGGTTTTACTTATTTATTTATTTGAGAGAGAAAGAGAGAGAAAGATAGAGAAAGCATAAGCGGTGGTGGGGGGTGAAGAGGGAAAAGTAGACTCCCCACTGAGCAGGGAGCCTGACTTGGGGCTCAATCCCAGGACCCTGTGATCACGACCTGAGCCAAAGGCCGCTGATTAACCAAATGAACCACCCAGGCATCCCAAGACCATCCTGGTTTTTATGTTTGTCCCTGTGACACCCTCCACATGAGGTGGAGCCTCAGAACCAAAAAGCAGTTCAAACGAGCATTTCTGCAGGAGGCCAAATACACAGACTGAAAATGCGGTCCTCTCCCTCACTGCTGGATCCAAGGGCAAGATCTAGAATATGGAGACCAGAGGTTTCTAATGTGGGATGGGCAAAACAATCCATTAAAGAGCAACACTTGTGCTTAGACTTATTTTTCAGGTTGGGAAACAGGAAGCGTTACTGATGCTTAATTCTAAGATGTCGATTTTTACTAGCGCCCTATCTTTGTCGATATAAAGCCCACGAGGTGTCCTCAAGGAAGAATGCAAGTTGTACTATTGAGAAGGGTAGCCTGGGTCCCCTGGCATTTTCATTTGCTTCCAGCTTATTGTAATATAGAGCAGTTTGCCTGGGCCTGGATAAGGGCATTTGTAGATGTTATTACCTAGTTTTAACTAAATCAATGCTCACAAGATCACCAAGTAGCTTAAAGCATTTCCCACAATGAAATAGGGAAGCAAAAAATAATACAAGCCCAGGCGAAAGACAAAAACGTGGCCGAGCTGACCGTTCTAGACCTTGCAGGAGTCTCGCATCAGCCACATTATCAGGTGTGAACAATGAAGACCTAATCAGATCCAGAGGAAGACAGCTGAATCCAGCATTAACACAAAGGAGACTATTTCAAATATCTGGTACCATTAACATCAGACTTCACCTGGAGCGTCTCTTGTACCTTGAGCTATCAAGTAATGATCATAAGAGGCTACTGTAGTTACAATACTGAAAAGCAAAGCATCCAGACCATGAAGACCAACCTCTGTGATTTGTTTCAGCAATGTTTCAAGACATGATGCTCAATCCCATCCTTTACAAAATACTGTGGCGTGCAATGATAAATGTGAGAAGCCTTTTCAAATTTCTGTCATTCAGTAAACAAAAGCCAAAGGTTTCATACCACTGCAGAAACACCTGCTCTTTATGCCACAGTAAAAAGGGGAATGTATGTGGGGGAAAAATGCATTGTCAGTCAAATATATTCAGGAGACATATAGAAAACATTGCTGCAGACTGGAAGAAACAAGCATTAGAACAAATTATGCAGTGTGGGAGGTTTGCTCTACAGTTGGATGGAAGTACAGATATTTCTAACATGTCGCAGCCTGAGGTATTTGCTAGATTCTATTTCAATAATAACCCCCCCTTTTTTTTTCCTGAGCCGCTAAAGGAAAGATGTTCCAAGGATTTTCCAAAGAAAGATATTCCAAAGATGATTGATTGTACAAAGTGGATGACTTTTTTTTTTTTATTAGAGAGAGAGAGATCACAAGTAGGCAGAGAGGCAGGCAGAGAGAGGGGGGGAGGCAGGCCCCTCGCCGAGCAGAGAGTCCGATGCGGGGCCCGACCCCAGGACCCCGAGACCACGACCCGAGCAGAGGCCCAACCCACCGAGCCACCCAGGCACCCCAACTTCTTTAATAAAAACAATATTTTAGGGGCGCCTGGGTGGCTTAGCCGGTTATGCATCTGTCTTCAGCTCAGGTCATCATCCTGGGGGCCTGGGATCGAGCCCCACATCAGGCTCCCTGTTCAGGGGGAGCCCGTTTCTCCCTCTCCCTCTGTACTACCCACCCCCCGCCAGCTCATGCTTGTTCTCTCTCTTGCTGTCTCAAATAAATAAATAAAATCTTTAAAAAAAAAACACCAATATTTTACAGGGGAAAAAAAACATGTAAGTTTACCTACCAATGAAGCAATAGCATTGCTGTTAGACCCCAAAGTCCCACCAATTTGAGAAATACCTCCCTGTCTTCTTTTCAATACCCTTCCTCCATTGGATCTCTAAATTCTGTTCCTCAGGATTCCATCCTGGAAGACTGAGGGGTAATGTAGATTCATTTAACTAGATCTCATAAGGAGATAGGCAGATACAGGGAGGATTCCTTTAGCTTTAATTACAGCTCTTCTATTTTCTTCCCTTAAAAAAACCTCATGGGATGGTTCTGGGTCAGTCGTTTCCTGGCACTTGCCCTACAGCAGCATTATCCGGAGGCACTCTTGCTAGCTAACCAGTTCCATCCACTTCCCTGAGTCTGGAAACGGACTGTAAGGCCCGGCCATTGTCATAAAACACATACAGATTGGGCACCATGGCTTTTAAGTCACAAATAACCTGACTAGGGCTAGACTGGTCCTAGAAGTAAGTTCCAGGTCTTACCTACACTCTCTTTGGGGCTGGGTACTGACCCCTGGAGCACAGTCCAGCTCTGCTAATGGCCAACAGCTGTAATCGGAGGTAGGAACTGATACTATTCCTTAGAATATTATCTGCAAGGTCACCAAAATTGTCTGGAGATGGACAATCGGTTGTAGAGTGTACTCTCTCTCTGTTACTGTGGTCGGAATATCTTTCAACTTTGTATTGAAAAACAATACACATACAGAAACGTTCATATTCTAGGGTGTAACTCTGAACAAAATGAACCTAGGTAGCGCCCAGATCAAGTAACCGACCAAAGCCAGCATCCGTCCTGTGCTCCTCCCGCTATCCTGACTTCTAAACTCACAGACTGGTGTGCCTACTTTTAAAATACTTAATAGATCATGGAAATATGTGATGTATATTCTTTTGCGTCTGGCTTCTTTCATTCAATATTATGTTTGTGAGATTTATCCGTATTTTTGCAGATGGTGGTAGATTCTTCTTTCTCATTGCTGTGGAGCACCTCAGTGTGTGAAAATACAAAAATTAATCCATTCTACTTTAACCGGGGATTTGGGTCATTTTCCAGTTGGAGTTACTATGAATTATGCTGCTAAGATCATCCTAATAGTTGTCTTTGTAGCCATATGTAAAGCCAGGTATGACTTTACTAGGAGAAGACTTGCCAGATCAAAAATATTTACTTTGAATTTCTCAATTTACTACCAAGAGCCTAGCCATCTAAATTGTTTCCACTCCTGGTCCTGAAGGCAGACAATGTGACACGGGACAGCTAAACACAGCATTTCTCGAAGTGCACACAAAAACCCCTTGTTTCCGACTCACCCGGAAGCATGGGTGCTCTGCTCGCTAATGTTGGGAAACTGGATGTGGTGGAAACGGGGGCTTTAGAAGTCAGACAAAACTCATTTTAAAGCCCAGCTTTATCCATTAGTATGTGACCTTTGGGGAATTACTTAACTCCTGGTTTTCTTATTTACCATACACGGAATAGTAATTCTTACTTCACAGTCTGCAGCCCCGTTAGACGAGGGAACATGGAGAGGGCACCCACACCGGTACCTAACACAGTGCACACTACTACTTAGTCTTAAGCCCAGTAGAGAACAATTCCCTTGTAACTAAATAACGTGGAGGTCGGAGAGATGTCAGTATCACGTGACCGTGCCTGCGGTCACTATCAGGCACACCAGAGATGAGCACAGAAGCCTGTGTGCACCTCGAACACGCTCTCAAGGCTTCTATTAACCCATTATTATTGTTGTTATTCTTCTTAAATGCCTGCTTAAAGAGACATCAGCACCCTGTTACACGGATGTCAGGTTCAACGTGCATGAATTCCTAAGTGGAAAACAAAAACCCCACGTCAGAGACTTGGGCGGGAGGGCGGAGAGGATATGAAAATGAAGCCGGCTGGCTGGGCCGGCCCCGTGTGGCCCGGCACATTATTACACAGGTGCACACTAACTGGGCTTGTGGCTTTATTTTCTAATCACTATGTTTTCAGTTGTGCCTTCAAGATTGTTGAGTGTTCAACTGTCTCTTTATCCCCAAGCAGGGTCAGCTTCCCCAGCCTCCCATACAACCTGTCTCATGCTGGGATAAAGAGGAAGGTAGAAATGTTAAAACAATAATGCTATGGTCTGAGGCCAGCAACGGGTAATCAGATCCTAGCAAGCTGGAGGCTGTTACCTGGGAGATTATTGCAAGAAAATAGGCCTAGCTTACAATGACTTGGTTTGCTCCTACCTTCCTCGCTTTCTCCTTTTCATCTCACTCCCAGCCATCAGAGGGAATGAATCTTTTTTCTACATTTTTTTTTTTTTTTTTTTTTTTACCAAGGGGCACCGAGAAGCTTTGGTGGGCATGAGCAAAAGACTCCAGAGTTTCAAGCCTGTGGCCTGAGCCACCTTGGACTTTAACCAGAAGCATTAAGTGTAGGTGGCTAGAGGAGGCCCCCGGCGCTCAGTGCCACACTGCTGTGCCTCAGAGAAAACCCCGTATTTCAAACTTGAGTATTATGAAATCAGGAGGTTATTGTTCACATTAAGAAGAGAGTCAACCTAGGTTTCTTTGAACAATGACTAGAAGGTTCAGCATGTGATTCAGAATACGTTCAACCTTTCTGAAGTGTCTGAAGAATAAAGCAGGAGACAACGGGTTTTTACAACACTAATATGAAGTCCCAGCATATTTTTGCAAACATTTGTTATTCATAGTTAGCCCATGTGTCCTGCCATAAGACCATCCAACCTCTTTTTACCCCAAACGGAGAAAACCAAAAGAAGGGGAGGAGTGGGGTAGCCCTGACTTGGGAGAGGAGCAGGAGGTCAAACAGAACGCACTAGACTGGAGCATGTTCCACGGCTGGGGAAGCTACAGTCATCACCCTGGAGCTGGAAAAGATCATCTCTTCGGCCTGTGGTGGGTGACAGAACGGAGGTCCAGAGAGGAGAAACAATTGGCTTAAGCCCACACAGTAAGTCAAGGGCAAAACTCAAGTCCAAATGAGACTGTGGGCTCCAGCAAGCAAAGACCAGGCTGCAGTACTTGTCTTGCCAGGCCCCAGCCCTTCTGCTGTGGGCCAGCCCAGTTCCCCCTGGGAGCTCCCAATCTAGATCTGCCTTGATCTTGGGAGTTGGTATGGAGCCCCAGGAGCCATAAGGGAATGGATCCATTTCCTCTCACCGGAACCACATCTCATCAGGAACCACTCAGCCTTCCTACCCTTCCCGAGCCCCACCCCTAGCCTGGAGGTTTCTGGAGAGGAAAACCCTGGGGTCAGACCCAACTTCTCAGGCTATCCCATACTTACACTTCAGCACTGCCAGAACCTAGCCACTAACTTCACCTCTGCCTTCACAGAGAAGACTGAAGCTATCAGCTAAGAGAGGCTTTCCACATTCGATATTCTCGCCCTTTAAAACTTCTTACCCAGGGGAACCTGGGGGGCTCACTGGGTTAAAGTCTGCCTTCGGCTCAGGTCATGATCTCAGGGTCCTGGGATCGAGCCCCACATCGGGATCTCTGCTCAGCGGGGAGCCTGCTTCCCAATCTCTCTCTCTGCCTGCCTCTCTGCCTACTTGTGATCTGTCAAATAAATAAATAAAATCTTTAAAAATAATAATAAAACTTCTTACCCAAAACATCCTTGCTAACTTCCTCACCATCACAGTGAAGGAAGTGTCTCTTTTCCTACCTAAAGCCAATTTTCCACTTGTTCACTGGAATCCAACATCTTCAGCCCGAAGCTCATTCTCTTCCTCATTTTCCCCCATCGCTTTCACTTTCTCCTGCTGCCTCTATGCCATTTATATTTGAGTACAAACTACTACCATCTTACAAGAACAAGCCAACCAAAAGCCTTGGCACGCTGGATGGATAGAAGGAAGAATGGAACCAAAGGAGGATATATAGAAGGAAAAAAAGAAGAGAAAAAGGCTAGCCTCTCTCAACCCTAAATCCCGATTTATATCCTTTGTATCCTACACATTCTATCTGCTTACCCTCTCAGGCAAGCTTCTACCTCCCCACCTTCCAAAGCCTCCTCAACTCATTGCCCTCTGGCCTCTGCTCCCGTCACATCACTGAAACATCCACCACTGACTTCTTTCTAAATCCAAAGGAGACTTTTCCTCATTATCTCATTTATTCTCTCTGCTACATTTGGTTCTACTGGACATTCCCACCACAGAACTCATCCTGTTGTTGGCCTCTCTGTCTTCTTTTCATGATCCTTCCTCTACTGGCTCTTTAAAATGATGTTCCTCAGGGTTCCATTCTGAAAAGATTCTGGGATCAAGTAGATTAATTTAACCAGATTTCATGTAGAGACAGGCAGATATAAGGAGCCTTCTAATAGCTTTAACTACAGCTCTTCTATGTTTTCCCTTTCTAAGAACCTGATAGTATGACTCAGGGTCAGTTGTCTTCTAGAATTACCCTGTAGTAGGATTATCCTGAGGCGTTCATGCTAGCTACCCACTTCCACTACCATTTTCTTAGTCCAAAGACTAACTCAATTTGGTTCCTATCAATTTCACCATTTGGATTTCACTTCCATCTCCTCCGTGCTGACCTCCCAGATCTCCATCTGGTTTGGTTTCAAAACCAAACACTGACTAGACACCTCCAAGTGGAAGTCTCCATGTCATCCCCAACAACAGAACTCTTACAAACTACTATCCCCTGATACTCACACTTGAGTGATGGTGCCCATTTGAGGGAGCCAGAAAATAGAGTCTTCCCTGATACTGACCAACCCTCAGACTCAGTTATCAAATCCTAGGGCGTTGACCTCCTTGGTGTCTCTCATAGCCATCCTGTTCTCTCCTTCTCCACTGACCCATCCATAACTTCAAATTTAATATAATTCTCATTAGCCCCCTCTGGTTAGCCTCCTAACCAAAACATGAAGGGCAAAAGGGAATATTAAGAGTGCAAAATATGAAGTAAAGTGGTTTCTTCGCTACGAGTAAATATATGTGTGTATGTGTGGGCCAGGCAACACGAAATGTATTTATCATTGTGGCTTCTCCCAGCTCATCCTCCACAGGCCTGTGCAGGTGTCTGAGCTCCCTCTAAAGCCGTCTCTGGCTACTGAGCACTTGTAACTAGCTAGTCAGAATTTAGATGTGTTTTAAGTACAACATACACTCCTGATTTCAGACTTGGTATAAAGAAAAGAATATAAAATACTTCATTCATTATTTTGATATTGGTGAATGTTGAAATGATAATATTTTGGATATTGCAGGCTAAAGAAAATGTATTATTAAAATTAATTTCACATTTCTAAACTTATTAAACCATGGCTACTAGAAAGTTATTGATTATATTGTATTTCTAGTGGGCAACACTGATCTAGAGGCTGGAGTGCGCCGCTTACAAGGGGGACTTAAGATCCCCTCAGAAGCAGACTGATCGCTTCCACGTCCAAAAATGCTTTTGGATCAGCAAGTTGCATCTTTTCTTCAAGTGCAGGGACTTGTCTCAACTTGGGGATCAGATGAATGGAATCTTTCCAGCTGGGAAGTACTTGTGCTCAATGGATAAAATATAGCTTAAAAGCTGTATAAAATCCAACACATTAAAGTCAAATTTACAAAAACAAACAAACAATAACAACAAAAAAATACCTCTCTTCCCAGGGCTTCCAGCATCCTGGCAGGTTTCCATATACCAAACTACTATCTTTGTTAAATGGGAATGATTTTCCAGGGCAGGGAGGGTGGATTACTTCTTTTATCCCTCCCCACAGCACCTGGGGCATTGCTGTACATGGAATGTCGCTAACCAGCTGGCTAACCGGGTCTTGTTGAGAGGACTGAGCTTTCTCTCAGATACTTTGTAAAGCTGGGCATCACTGAAAGCTTTAAATCCTCCACACTGCCTGAATGAAGACACACCCACCCTTCTCATTGCTACACAGGCAATCACCGAAGTGAAACAAAGAACCTACCCATCTTTTTACCGATTTAGATTTCTCTCCTCAAGGACTTTAGCATTAGGCAAATGGGGGGGGGGGGGACTGGAGGGCTGGTGAAAGAACAAACTTAAAAGAATGGAAGAAACCAATTCACTGATTCCATGCTCAGTACACCTGACCAGTATTGATCTGCAAGAAATGGAAGTTGCATTTGGAGCGAGACCAACAGGAAGAGCTCTAATAATAACCTTGGGCACGATTCCAGTTGACCACAGTCAATGCCCAAGGAAACTCATGGCTGTTTCTTTTTCACCAACACAGCACATTATTTCCCTTTTAACACACATGCTGCTCTGAGTGGTTAAATAGATGGTGACACTAGTAAAGGAAGCCAGTGATGTCTCGGGAAATCCAGTCATCTTTCTGAGCAGCAGCGGGTACGCATCCTACCTCCCAACTGACGTAATGCACCTTCTGCACGACAGCAGTCTCTTGGCTCTGCTCCACTTTGAAGTAAAGCCTGGAATGAACTCCTGCTAACGTGGCATAGTGAACGAGCCTTTTTTTATTTCCAAGGCCTTCTCAGTTCATTGGTGGTACATCCATCTTCACGGAAGTGACCACTGCAGGCTAGAATTACAACTTCCTTCTCAAAGCGCTCTGCGCTCCTAGAAGAGCTTGACCAAGGTCATTAACCAAATCCGTAAGCAGATGGCTGCTGGGGAGGCTGGGCCATGTTAGAAAGGGCTTATGGGGTATCTGCTGGGCCCATAGGATTTGTCTAGGCACAATCTGAGAGTTGGGGAGGGATGAGGACACTGTCCTTGCCCACAGAGTGTCCTTATCCCTCAGGAACTGGGTCTCAAGGAGGGCTCTTACATCATACGGCCCATGACCACTCAGTTTCTCTTCTTGACAGACAAGCTTAGGAGTCACCTTGCATCATGTTTAAGCAAGTAAAGAGCTAAGAAGGGATAACAAGTCAAGGATCAAGAATAAATATTTTAGGGGCACCTGGGTGGCTCAGTGGGGGTGCCTGGGTGGCTCAGTGGGTTAAAGCCTCTGCCTTCGGCTCAGGTCATGATCTCAGGGTCCTGGGATCGAGCCCCGCATCGGCCTCTCTACTCAGCGGGGAGCCTGCTTCCCCCTCTCTCTCTGCCTGCCTCTCTGCCTACTTGTGATCTCTCTCTGTCAAATAAATAAATAAAAATCTTTAAAAAAAAAAAAGAATATTTTGACAATGGAAAGAAAAGGTCTCAGAAATATCCCAAACCAAACACCATGGTGGGTAGTAAGGAGGATATTAGGGATTACATCCTAAGACAGAAGCTTTATTAGAAAACCTAGGTAATTTTCTGTTGTTTCTTCTCTAATTTTTTTTATTTTTTTAAGATTTTATTTATTTACTTGACAGAGAGAGAGCACAAGTAGGCAGAGCAGCAGGCAGAGGGAGAGGGAGAAGCAGACTCTCCACCGGGCAGGGAGCCTGATGCGGGGCCCAATCCCAAGACCCCGGGATAATGACCCGAGCCGAAGGCACACGCTCAACCCACTGAGCCACCCCGGAGCCCTAATTTATTTTTTTAAAGATTTTCTTTATTTATTTTAGAGAGAGAGAGAGCAGAGCAAGAGAGAGCGCGCGCACAAGCAGGAGGAGAGGGACAAGCAGACTCCCCACTGGGCAGGGAGCCTGAGCGGGGACCCTGAGATCATGACCTGAGCCAAAAGCAGACGCTTAACCGGCTGAGCCACCCAGGAGCCCTCTTTTCTAATTTATCAGTGTTACTTAATTCTATTTACTCCTCTTCTTTCTGACATTTTTTTCCAGTGAAAAATAAGGCAGGTGGAAAAATTACAAGTAGTCCTTTCAGAAAAATTTCTCCTTGAACATGATTGCAATGCATCCTCAATATCCTTATCAATTTGCTAGTTACAAGGATCTAAAATATAGATTGCTTCCAAGCCCTGCTTATTTATGCATGCCCGCTTTCCCCTTCAATTCCTTAAAGGGCTATGCCAGGCTCCATATTAGAGACCAGAGATACACTAATGAATGGATAGGTTTCTACTCCATATGCCCCAAGCAAATTTTGACTCACAAGGAGGTCAGCACACTCCTTTCTGCCCCTACTGCACCTGCTAACACACCTCTGAGCACACGGTATCCACATCAACTCATGGACAACGTATCTGTTTATGTGTCAGTCTCTTCTAGAATCCCTAGATCACAAACGGCTTGTGGACTTAGCAAGTAGTAGGTACTCGATCAATTTGGGCTGAGTTAGGATCACAACAGACAACCTTGGCTGAAAATATATAGGCAAATGCACGTAGAGACAGAGCCACTTTCCAAGTGCCAGCTTAAAAGAGAGCACCAAAAAAAAAAAAAAAAGAGAGAGAGAGAGAGAGAGAGAGAGCACAGTTCATTACAAAAGGGGCATTTGACACAACTGCTGAGACTTAAATAAAACTTTTCCTTAGACAAAGACAATCAGTAACATAAGTTCACATTCCAGTACTTGCAGTGAAGCTTTATGGCCCTTTATATACCCATAAGTTTCCGTTTCGCTCTCCCCAGGTAAATTCACAGTCTGGGGAGCCAGCGCCGCAGCGAATACAATGAGAACCATTTTGACAACCGCTACCCTTTTTTTTAAAAAAAAAAAAAAAAAAAACGTTTTGTTATTGAGTCCTGTTTCCTCTAAACCGTATGAATTCCAGTTTGATAACAAGTGCAGGAAGGAGCCTGGAGCCTGTCCTCTGAAGGGATATCTGTGGAGTCTTTCATGAACTTGAAGTAACTTTGGAACTCATCAGCCACACCTGCTGATGGCTGTGGCGCAGTAAACCCCATGTGATTTTAAGCAATATGGGTGGGAGCTGGGCAAAACAAAGAATTTATCCGATTTGAAATGTGAAGGTATTAGCAAAGCTAAAGATCAACAGGAACTACTAAAAACCATAAATAGAAATGCTGTTTAACGTTTTCACTTGCCACTCTCCATCGACAAACTTCCTTATTAAGTAGGTAGCATGTGTGTTAGCTATTCAAGTAAAATCATTAGCAAAGGAAAGTTGGGCTCTGAAGTGTACATCGAAATATAGAATATAACCCTACAGTGACCAAAGTTGGCTGAGAAAAGGTGGTTCTAAAAATTGAGTAAGGGTTTATAAATAGGCTGTAGCCCCTATTTAAGCAGCAAAATTTCAGTAGACCATGATAATGTCGGAGAGCATGGAAAGTTTTCATCAAAGGCAGATGGAAGCCATCACTTTCACAGTTCGACATTTGTACCCATATACTGCTACTTTAAGTTAGACCTGCATAAAAGATGGGAAGGGAATGTACCCCACTCCACAGTGTATCGCAGGGGAAAGATCTTCCATTTGGCAGGTGTAGACCCCTGGGTTCAAACCACAGCTCTAACCCTTGGAAGCAACGTGACTCTGGGGGAAGTCGCTTACCCGCTCTGAACCTCAGTTTTCTCATTTCTAGAACAGCAGGGACGTGGAGGTGTAACACTGCCATCTTTTCAGGGTTCTTTAGAGTCACCTCCAGGATGAGACGTCACAAGTCAGAGTGCAAAGTACTTCAAAGGTATTCCTTCTCTCGATTTCCTCTGCCGACCCTCTCGGGGCAGAAGCAACCAAGGGGCAGAATAGTTAAAAGGCGAAAAAGGAAGGAAAAGAGATGGGCAGGAGAGACAAATGATGCATAAACTGGAACCGGATGCTGCCTCTCTCTCCCCTTCCCTTTACCTGTTGGGAAGGTATGTGATGCAAATTTGACCAGGTTTGTGTGTGTGTGTGTGTGTGTGTGTGTGTGTGTGTTTGTACACACACATATGCCATTCAGTAAGTGGCTGGAGTGCTGGGGAGAAGTTTATTATATTAAACTGCCCTAAGAAAATATATTTTATAAAATAAAAACAGTGAAGAAAAGCCCACAGCACTCTAACTCTAATAAATTCGTTTTCATGTTTTGGGAAGTTGTTCTAAGCCTACCTTTGAACCTTTGTAACACTTATGAAGAAACAGCAGTTGCATGGTGGGCGGACCTTGGAGAGTTGAAAGAAAATGCTACATCACTAAATACTTTAAAAAAGTCTTCCCAGGGTCAAACTCCGTAGCCAATCAAAATATGGCACCTCTTAACTGGGGGAAATCGCTACAAAGAGGGTAGCTCTAACCAGCGTGCCGCTTGGACTTGAGGGTTCAAAGGGAGGTTTCTCAAAGTTTCCCAAGACTTCAGGCCACAGAGAACCCACCCCCCATCTGGTGTTTTTGATTCCTTGAGGATATACGCTTAAGTGGTTGAGAACCATCTTCCACACCTGCTTAAATAATCATGCCCAGTGGCTGAGAAACGGATCGAATTTGGGATACCAGTCACTGAGACGGAAGGAAGCTCTGAGCACCCCGTCTGCACACTTTCGTTATTAAAGGCATACAACCCCTTTCTAAGTAGTAAATGTACCTTCCCCTGGGTTCTAACTACCTGAAGACAAACCCTCCCAACACCGTCCGGAAATGCTTCGGATTCATTTAAAAGGCGCCTTATTTCTAAATAGATCTTTTTATAAAAAGAGGACTCTTTCACTTATTCATTTTGAAATTTGCAAACGAACGGGGAAGTTTTGCTTCCATATCATTTTCGTTTTTCCAAAATTGGCACTAGGCACCAAAATGAGTTGGGCACCAAATCATTTCTCAGCTAGAATTTAGAAGTTAACAACGGACTCGTCTCAAGCTCTGCGAATAGAATACCATTTTAAAAACGCACTGTAGGATTTTTATCTTCAGACGAGAATACACCTAAAAGGAAAAAGGCCATCCCCTCCTCCCAAGGCAGAAAAACAGCATAGCCCCAGCAGCCCGTTTCCTACCCAGCCAATACAATAATGCTTTGTAAGCTGAGAGCAGCGCCCCAGTATAGAAGCTAAGTATAAACAGCTGAGAAGGATTAGGCAGTAGCTCCATTCTCATTTACATGAAAATCCTCCAAGCATCGTTTTCCTCGCTGGCTGCAGGCGCATAAGGAACTCTTTTGTGCCATAGCCAAGCATAACATTTGCATCCTTTGTCTTTACTTACCAGTCGAGGCTGTGGGCATGTGTGCTCTATTTCCTCCATGGTTTCTGAGGGAGGCTCATTGGAAAGGGATTTTGGGATACCTGTTTCTGACTCAGCATCAGTGGTAAGTACTGGCATGGCCAGCGAATGCTCCCTCCAGCTCTACACCCTCTGTGAGTCTCCTCCCAGGCAGAGAATGTTTTCTTTGTCACGTATTTTTCTCTTCTTCACCCATCCCCCTTCTTCGCCCCTTCTTTCTGTCTTCCCTGGGGGAAGTGAAGAGGTTAACCCCCGAAGCCCCCACCCGTTTCCTTCTCCGAAAAAGCCAAAAGGCAAGGCCTCAGTTTATCACTATAACAACCAGACGGCACTGGAGCGGCGGGTGCGGGATACAGTACCTCATTTGCATGGAGCGCGCTGGTTGGCTACTGTCATCATAGTACCACTCCGCCGGAGAGCGGCCGGGCCCCATTGGCTGGCCGGCCGTGCCCACGGGGCCCGAACTTGCTGCTTTTGTTTCTTCTGCTTAATTCAGTTGCAGAGGTCCCTGTCCACGCGGGGCCAGGAACCCGAGCTGCACTACCCAGATAAGGTAAAACCGCTTCCGGAGGAGCCCAGGACTTCTCGACGAAGAACATAACAGACCTGCACTAAGGAAGGACTGCATCCCTGGCATGTTCCCCTGGCATGAGTGTTTGATCTGCTATACTCAGAATTTTGCTAAATAGGAGTCACCCTGAAGACAAGTCAACATTTGGGCCCAAACTCCTTGTGCCCTCAATCGTCAGCTAGCCTCGGAGGGTCTCTCAGGGCATTTATTTTGGGCACCTGGGTGTTCACCTCCTTGACTGCAACAAGAGCACTGACAGTCCTCGCACCCCCACGCCCACAACCCGCCCCAGGGCTGGTGCAGCCCCACAGCCTACCCCTGGGGCTGCCCTGGGAGGAATTCTGAAGGAAGTAGATTGTCTTACAACCTGCCTCTCACCTCTGACTGCCCTCCCAGTTGCTTCCTCCCTCGGCCACTTCTTCCTCTCCCCAGCTATACTGCGTTTCCTCAAAGAACTCTTGTTGCCTCTTGTTGCTGTTGTCTGCCTTTCAATGCACTGTTCCATTAACTGGTCTCTTATTCCTCTGCTCCCCTTTTATCAGTCGTGGGTCCCATTTCCTAAGCACGCTGCTCTCAGCCAAGTGCTGACGACAATCATTCCAGATGTGCCTTAATGTCTAAATCATCTGCGAATAGCCCCATTTTAAGAGGGGTGCTCTGAAGACACACTGAAAGAACTTACAAAGCTATTCATTCTAGTGAAATAACACATTTCTTGTAACATTAATAAACTCATGGTAACTGTTAGGATTTATTAAGCACCAGCACAGTGATAAGTACCTTTATACAGATTTTGTTTAATCTTCATTGGAACCCAAAGAAGTCGATCTATTATTATCCCCATTTTACAGGTGAGGAAACTGCAATTTAGAGTAATTGCCAGGGCCTCAAACTCATAAGCAAAGTTGTGGGGATTGGGAGGATTTGCAGGGGATGTCAGGGAGGAGCCAGGATGTAGCAAGTGTAGTAGTATTGAAAAATCACCTTGGTAGGAGTGCTCTTAAGACAAGTCCCTGGGCTTCTAGATCTTTCATTTTAATCTATAGCAGTGGTTTTCTTTTTTCTTTTTTTTAAGATTTTTTATTTATTTGACAGAGAGATCACAAGTAGGCAGAGAGGCAGGCAGAGGGAGAGGGGGAAGCAGGCTCCCCGCTGAGCAGAGAGCCCAATTCGGGGACCCTGAGATCATGACCTGAGCCAAAGGCAGAGGCTTTAATCCACTGAGCCATAGCAGTGGTTTTCATCCAAGTGTAGTCCAGGACCAGCGGCAGCAACATCAGCATCATCTGGGAGCTTGTTAGAAATGCAAATTATTGGCCCCTCAAGACCTGATTCTGTAGGTCTTGGGTGAGGCCAGCAATTGCATTTCTAACAAGTTCCCCAGGGGTGATACTAATGCTGCAGGTCCAAGGACCATACTTGGAGAGCCAGTAGTCCAAAGGATGGGATAAAAATACTGCCCTGCCTCCCTCACAGAATTTGGGAGATCAAATAAATATCATGTGACATTTGAGGAGTAATGAAAATGAAGCACACTATATTAGTATACCACATTCTAATTTACACAGAGTGTGTAAATTAGAATGTGGTATACTAATATAGTATTTACACAGAGTGTGTAATTTAGAGTGTGTAAATTAGAATGTGGTATACTAATATAGTGTGCTTCATTTTCATTACTCCTCAGATAAGCAAAGACAGATAGCCTTAAAAGAAAAAAAAAATGGATTCTGCAGCATAGATTTACAGTTTGACATTTACAGATCCTGGCACTTTAAATGAGAATGACGTCACTTGACGTCACCGTTATTACCTATGCTTAAAGAGAGATCCAATACTGCAAGAATTCCAGTGACACTGGGTCACCTGAAAAGGGCCATCCGACCCACTTCCTACCCTTTCCTGCCTGCCCTACCTGCCCTCCTGGAAACACAAAATACCTCAAGCTGCAAGTTTAGCTCTAATAAGTCCTTCAGCTTGGAAGAGCCAAACCCTGCAATACTTTTGAGAGGCTCCTTTCCACCATGCTGGGTGATATGGGCATGATATTGTTCATCTAATCTCAGTATTTTCTTTGCTTTACAGCAGCAGTTCTCCAAGTGTCATCCCAAAGGAGTAGCAACAGCAGCCCTGGGGACTTGTCAGAAATTCTTACTCCCTCCCCCAGATCTACTGAATCAGAAAACTCAGGCAGTGGAGACCAGGAATCTGTGTTTCTGTAAAATGTCCAGGTTTTGGAGGCACTCTGCCATATGCTAACGTTTGAGAACCACTGTCTAGAGTCAGATGGTTCCATTGGAAACAACTTAACCCCTAAACCCCACTGGGTTCTGGACCACTGAGCTGCCAGCTTGGCCCCTTGAGGCTCCTTGGTCCTCAAATTCCTTCCCTAGAATGGGAGGCTCGCCTGTTCACCTGCCTATTTAGCAGAGTCTGGTGTCTAGCGGGGTCCTTGTGGGAGTTATTTTGACTCGGGGGCTTTCTAATGCTATTAAGGTGATTAGCTGAGAATGACCAGCTAGTTCCACAGTATGGAATTAAATATCCCATAACCCTCTAGGGGTTATGCCAAAGGGAAGGGGTTGACTATCAAGGGATAACAGAAGGGAAGTCATTGGGGTGATGGAAGTGTCCTCTATCCTGATATGGTAATGGTTATACAAATCTATACACGTGTTAACATTGTTAAAAACTCCATGCAGGTATTTGTCAGTACATGGTAACAAGCCTTTAGAACGTTCATGCCCTTTAACCTAGGAATTCCGCTTGGGAACTTATCCCCAAAGCAATTCTCAGAGAAGCACACGAATAATTGTGTACAAAGATCCTTAATGCAGAATGAGTTTTAACAGGCCAAAAAAATTGACAACATGCAGCAAAAGGAGTGATGGTTAAAACAAAAACATTCATTTAGTATTACACCGTCATTAGTGGTCATGTTTTTGAAGAAAGTCTAATGCTATGGGAGCATGGTAACATTATGTCAGCTGGAAAAAGCATGCCACAGAATGCGATATCAAAAAATGATCTCAATAATGGGTCATGTACATGCTTAGATGAAAGTACTGGAGGGAAGTACACCAAGGTGTGTGGGATTACGGGCGATTTTTGCTTTTGTTTTTATATTTTCCTACCTATAACAAGTATTTAAAAGATGAGCATCTATGACCCTTATAGTCAGGAAAAAAGTTATAAAGGGCTGAGTATGGGATCAGGGTGAGGCAGACAGACGTTAGCACGTGAGAAAATATGAGGGACTCAGTGGGAGGGAACAAGAAAGCGGAGAGGGACGGAGAAAGCTAGAGGAGTCCTATCTCCAGTTAGTCGAAGTAGAGGGAACGTGTTGGAGGCGGGCTGTCCAAAAACTCTCCAGGGAGCATTTGGGGACAGTGTTCCTGAGTCTTGTACCCTCTGTAAGCAGGACGTGGCTTCGGTGAGAACTTGTCACATCAGCGCTGCCCCTCACCAGCACCCTCATCTTTATTTCTACCATTTATCGGGTGCCCCTTACATTCTTAGCACTATGCTTGGTACTTCTCATGGGCTGCTTGTAAGCCCGACACCTAATCACATATGAATAGTGGCCCCCCTTTGCAGAAGAGGAAACCAAGCCATAGCATTCTTCCCATCAGCTTGGAAGAGACCTACAAATGATGTTCTTCCAGCCAGCGTTTGTCACTTCAACATCATATCGTTGAAAACACCATTCCCAAAGATCTGCAAGGAAGAACTAAACTTATCTCTTCAGAGCAGAAGTTATCTTAGCCCGATACCCCCAGGCCTCATCATGGGCGACAAAGGCCAGCAACTTCGTCTTTCTGTCCGAGGGCTTTCTCTGGCCCTGGGAGACCCCCTACCAACAGCACCAGGGAGGCAGGGCTGAGGGGCAGAAAATCAGCAGCCCATATACCTAAGAGCTCTAGACCAGTGACTGACAGGAATGAGAGTATAAACACCCCAGTGCTCTCAGCCCTCAAATGGAAGGACTGAATCCTATGCTCTGCACGGATTCCCAGGGTTTCCTGGTGGGATTAAGTTCCAGTTGCCATCATGGTAGCTAGCTTGGCAGTACACCCTCCATTCCTGCCTTCCTTTCCTTGTCTCCCTTGCCCATCCTCTTGTGGCTGTTGCCTGGGCTCATTCCCCAGATGAGCTACCTGAACTTGAATCTTTGTCTCAGGATCTGCTTCTGGGAGATCTCCAATTAAGACTAGTTCAGTGTCCCATCATAAAGTGTTAATTTCTGTTTCTTATGGAAAAATATCTTTTATATCCTCATATGGATACAAATGAACCATAACATCCCATGTAAATGTTGGTTAGCCTACTTTTTATTTTTTTTTAAGATTTTATTTATTCATTTGACAGAGAGAGATCACAAGTAGGCAGAGAGGCAGGCAGAGAGAGAGAGGAGGGAAGCAGGCTCCCCGCTGAGCAGAGAGCCCGATGTGGGGCTCGATCCCAGGACCCTGAGATCATGACCTGAGCCGAAGGCAGAAGCTTTAACCCACTGGGCCACCCGGGTGCCCCTGGCTAGCCTATTTTTTAAAGTAGGCATTACATTTAAGCTTTTTCTTCTTTAAAAATACCTTTTTCTTCCCTTTTATTTTCCAATCTTTAATCAAGTCATACTGCTAGAAATTTTATATCCATTGTATAGAAAATGTTAGCTCCACCCATACTGGTAATTTAAAATTATTTAGTTATAGTTTGTATGCCTCTACATAGACGATACTGCTCTTAATATTTATCAAGAATGCCATTTATAAAACCTCTTTCTTTCCAAATCCTTCCTCCTTACCGTCAATCCTGTCTCCACTATTTCTTCCACTTTTCCTTTTTCTTTCTCACTCATTTTTTTCTCACTGCTTCAGATATACCAAATAAGGAATTAATCACAAAGTAAGAAAAGAGATTGAAAAAGCAAGGTAAAGTTGACAGAATTTAACGTTTCCCGGAAACCATTATTACCTTCTATAGAATTTTGTCACTTTTATGGCTCTATTTTGAGCTACTTCCCCAGTTTTCCACATGTGGCTTATAGTTTGGGCCTAAAACCTGACATAATCCAGAAGGAAAATTCCACCATACTAAATAATGAAACCCATGCATAAATCTTCTTCACCTACTTCAGGAAAATTATGATAATAAAAATGTTTTTCAGTGTAAAACATTTCACCTCTCACTTGGTACTTTTACACATTGAATTGAATCATAATAATACTCCATGATGGACAGGTTTTAATACTGAAAATTTTCAAATGAGCAAACAGAATCAAAGAGGTTAAGTGTCTTGAGTAAGGTCGCACAGTAACAGGCCAAACTATCCCCTGAATCCAGGTCTCTTGAATCAGAGTTCAACCCTGTTTTCCACTAAACTACACTGCCTCGCTTTTCGATCTAGTTATATTTGCTTTGTTAACAAGGCTGCTGGGCTAACTCATGCATATTTCATCATCCCAAACAGCCCCTTCACCGCTTTTCTATTGAATTCATGTAACGTGAAGCACTCTTCACTTATATTCATTCAGTTCACTTCCTATCTCCAAAACCATGGACCTGGACTCACTGTAGGTGCTTGCATTTACTTAGGAGAGAAACTAAACATGGAGGCATTGCCTGACTCACCAGTGGGTCTAGAGCCAGGCTGATACTGGTCCATGATCTATACAAGCCATTAGGGGAAAAAATAATAGACATAAAAAGTAGTCAGAGCTTCAAAACTTATTTTTTTTTTAAAGATTTTATGTGTTGAGAGAGAGCACAAGTGAAGGAAGAGGCAGAGGGAGAAGGACAAGCAGACTCCCCACTGAGCGGGAAGCCTGACTCGGGACTCGGTTCCACGACTCTGAGATCATGACCTGAGTCAAAGGCAGCTGCCCAACCAACTGAGCCACCCAGGTGCCCCTCAAAACTTATATTTTGAAAAACAAAATCAAGAAGATCAAATGAAAGTGCTTTATTTTCTTCTTAATGTGGATTTTCTTCTTTTTCTGGCTTCTATTATAACCAAAAAAGAATTAACTTCTGTTCATTCATTTGATCAAAATGTGTTGAGTCTAAGCACAGTTTTCAGATGCTGGGGAACAATGGCAAACCTCCTGCATAAATGAAGATGCCACTAATGAAATGTCATCTCATACATTTAAAAGAAACTGATATTTGACCTAAGTCAGAGATGAGCAGTCAGGAGCTCTGTTTCTTTCTTTTTTAAAATAAAGATTTCATTTATTTATTTGAGAGAGAGAGAATGAGCAGGGTGAGGGGCAGAGGGAAAAGCAGACTCCCAGGGAGCCCAATGGAGCCCAGGGAGCCCAATGTGGGACCTGATCTCGGGACCCTGGGATCATGACCTGAGCCGAAGGCAGACTTAACCAACTGAGCCACCCACGGGCTCCATTTCTTAGCCTTCAAAGAGACCATGCCACAATGGTTGTGCCTGTGTTTGAGAAGGTCCTAGAAGAGGTAAGTTGTTTTTACCTACATGAGATGTGTTTATCTAAATGCTGATGATAAAATCAGTTATAAGTATAGTACATTTGGTTTTGCTCTAGCAAAACAAATATGATAGCAGCTTTTTGCATAAATTAAAGTTGCCCTTAGCTGGAATAAATCATTCTTATTGACATTAGCAGCTGTGTAGTCAGTAAAGAATTATTGTTGCTATTACTTGGTGGTATTTATAAACACTTTTATTTTCTAAGTGCTTTACAATCACTTATTGTCTAATTAATATCTAATCATCTGTTTACAAGTAATAATCACACATGTAGTGCAGTTTAATCAAAACTCCAAATGCAGCCACCATCATACTCAAGAATATTGTGTAAATTTTGGTCTCTCCTTGGTGGGGTTTGGGTCCAGACATATGGCCGAAACAGATACAGCAGGGGAAAAAAAATGAATAAAGATTCCTCACCTGGATTTGAGCATAATTTGGATTCACAACTTTTGCATGCCAAACATATTATCTGAATGTCACTGGATAAGTAAAAATATAGGTAATTTTCACCACTTAATGGCTCAATTACACATAAAAAATTTTTAATTTAAGCCTCAAAATTGGATGATAGTTTATAATAAACGTTCAAGGGCAGACACTGACTTAACATTGTAAATGTTAGTCACAATCACTGTTTCAGTGATTATTATGGAAAAGATCAAATTTAACAAAGGCGGCTCGGGGACCATCAAGGTTAATGTAACACAGGTTCAAGTCTAGACCAAGCTATGGTCAGTACAAACACCTGCCAGACGTAATTACCTACTGCAATCCCCTGTCGGTCTCCCCAAGTGTTATTCTATAAGTAATTATGGGAACCGTGGAAGAATTTTTTTAAGCAGGTGAAGGATATGCATACTAATGCAGTTTTCCCATAAATTTTCCTACAAGTAGAATTGCTGAGTCAGGGTACTTGAATTTTCAAGGCTTTTTGTACATTTTTTTGTTACTATTATCAAATTGTCTTCCAGAATAGTTGACCAAATGTACACTTCTTCAGATGCACCTAAAGAGCTGTCTTTCTTTCTTGGCTATTGATATGCTGAAACCAGTTTCCTTCCTTCTTGCTTTACCACCGGGCAGTTTCTCAATACAGCAGCACATCCTGCAGGGTCCCGAGGACTGTCCCCAGGCCTTGCGACTGTGACACAAACACGCTTGACTGGCACGTGAGTCAGCAAAGCCATCAGAGGCCATGATGGATGAACCCACTCACGAGTAAACCATCGTTACAATCGTTGGACTTTTTGCTGATTTTGAACGACATAGACTCAAGAGTGAAATCTTCATCTTGTAAAATCTGCACCCAGAATCTTTGAATGCCCAAAGAGAGATTTGGTTGGGGGGGATCACCTGACTGGCTCCATCGGTGGAGCATGAGCGGCTTGATCTCGGGGTTGTGAGTTCGAGCCCCACATTGGGGCTAGAGATTATTTAAAATCTTCAAAAAAAGAGAGACTTGGTTTCATCTTATGTATTAGTTTCTTATTGCTCCTTATAACAATTTACCACAAATGTTGTGGCTTGAAACAACACAGATATGTTATCTTCATTTGGGAGGTCAGAAGTCTGAGATGGGTCTCAGTGGACTAAAATCCATGTATCAGCAAGACTGCATTTCTTCTGGAGGCTCCAGGAGAAAGTCCATTTCCTTGCCTCTTCCAGCTTCTAGAGCTGCCCGCATCCCCTGGCTCCCCGCCCTCTTCCTTCCATCTCCCGAGCCAGCAATTGCATCAGCTGGCCGCCTCTGCTTCAACAGTCACATCTCTCCCCCCTCTGCCTGCTCCTTTCACTTGAAAGGACCCTTGTGATTACACCGAGCATTTGGATAATCCGGGATGATCTCTCACATCTCAACATCTTTAACTTCACGAATCTGCAAAATCCCTTTTCCTGCGTCCAGTAAGACGTTACAGGTTCCCAGGTTCTGGGAGTTAGGATATAGGCATCCCGGCGCCGGGTGTGGGGGGGGGGGCGGCATTTTTCTGCCTACCGTACATTCCTTACCCTGAGCCAGATCAGATATCTCACCTCCGGATATTGGAACAATACATTGCCTATAATTTTAAAACGGTCATTTGTAAAACTCTGCTTTGTGTCAGGCACAGGAGCTCTGCCAGATTTGCAGGTAAGAATCCGTGCACAGAGAGGTTAAGTAATTTGCCCAAGTTCACAGAGCTTGGCAGAGCTGAGCTTCAAACTCAGGTCTATTGGACTTCAAAGCCCCTGTTCATCGTATGCCACATCTGTCACTCAACATTTCCCATGCTCTGCTCGCTTTGCTGTCTTTGGATAGCCTTCATATGGAAAGCTTTTCAGTTAGTTTGACATTTAATGATACAACCTAGCTAGATAAAACCTTTTATCAAGCCCCTATAAATCTCATATTTGACGCATTCCGCAGGTGCCAGTAGAAGCTGGCATCAGGAAACATTCATTCAAGATAATGCCTCCACCTGCTTTAATAAATCATTCCCCAAGTAGCATCAGGTGGGTTCTTCCTCCAGCACACAAGCAGGAGCCAACTCACCGGGTCATCTTCTCTGTGGGTGAAATGTTAATCTCTGAATAATATGAGGTGATGCCTGCGAGAAACCATCTTTCCAACAGCCTACAAGTATATCCACTCTCTTATTCTTGAAAAAAGAGAGCCTGACACTTGAGGGGTCTCATTTCACGTCGTAATCAATCTCTCATCCTCTCTGCTTCGCCTTGTTAAATTCTCACCCTTGGCTGCACGTGACAATCACCTGGGGAGCTTTCGAATCACAGAAGCCTGGTCCCCACCCCCCAGAGATTCCACCCTTATTGGCCTGGGCTGCAGCATCAGGACATTAAAAAATACAGAACGAAAAAAAAAAAAAAGGTGAGAACCACAGACATGAAGTGAAGCCGAGATGAGAAACTTTATTAAAACACAGGTTTGGGGGCACCTAGGTGGCTCAGTCACTTAAGCGTCTCTTGATTTGGGCTCGGGTCATGATCTCGGGGTTGTGAGACTGAGCCCCGTGTCAGACTCTGTGCTCAACAGGGGGGTCTGCTTCTCTCCCTCTCCTTCTGCCCCTCTTCCCACTTGTGCCCTCTCTCTCTAAAAATAAATAAATAAATCTTAAAAAAAAAAAGACAAAGGTTTTGACTCTCAATCATTAGGCTCTCTTTTTTCCAAGAATGTCTATTTTGTTTGCATCAAAAGAAATAAACCCTATTCATTTCTATCTCCCGAGAAGGCAGCTATGTAAAAACCTTCAATGTGTCCAGAAGCAATCACCTTAACGATTTATTTATTTATTTTGAGAGAGGGAGAGCGTGTGCATGAGCAAGGGGAGGGGCAGAGGGAGAGGGAGAGAATCTCTAGCAGACATGGAGCGCGATGCTGGGGGGGATCCCACGACCTGAGATCATGACCTGAGCTGAAAGCAAGAGTTGGACACTCAATGGACTGAGCCACCCAGGTGCCCCCAAAAGCAATCGTTTTAAACACCTACTCTATTTAAGTGCCAGGGGAGGAGCTCTGTGGGATGATTCAGGAATGGTGCTCAACAGAAACTATATGCAGTCAGTGTGCTGCCACAGAAGCCCATTCTTGCTTCAAGAATAAGTATTCTTCAGTAGGCAAGTAAGCAAGCATGAGGTAAGAACACTTCCGAAGAAAAATAATCCTTTATTTCTGCAAAGTAGCCTGGATAACCTCACCACACCACTCAACCCTAGGAACTCAAAAGCAATAAAAGCGTCGGCATTAAACCACGGCAGACCCTGGCACACATTAATACTATCGTTGCTCAAAACATTTTTGGAACAGTTCCCCCAAAATTTTCATAGTGGCCATTTCATAAGGCCATTAATGAAAATCTGTTTTTGGGGTCATCGAGCATGCAACTCTTGATCTCAGTGTTGTGAGTTTGAGCCCCACATTGGGTGTAGAGATTACTTAAAAATAAAATCTTGAAAATAAGAAAATCAGTTTTTATAACATCAAATCAGTATTTTAGGGGATCCAAAGAGGTATTAACCAGATTTCCAGATTTACCATTCACCTCTCAAACGATCAGTGGGTTTAGGTTGTTTCAAAAATATTGGAAATAACCCTTGAGAATGATTGTGTCCTCTGTTGCCATCCAGTAAGAACAGAGGGGTGCCCTACTCTGGCAAGAAATCCCTGAAGAGCTAGAGATCTTAAGTGAGGAAGGTGATTCCAAGGCCCTAAGGTCAGTTCTTTAGAGCAGAGGTTCTCATACTTGAATGAGAGTATTCACAAGTATGAATTCTCATACTTGAATGAATATGCATAGGAATCACCCAGAGAATTTGTTAAACTAGCTTGCTAAGCCGCGTCCCCGGAGCTTCTAATTCTGCAGGCCAGCAAAGGCCCATCAACTTGGATTTCTCTCCAGCTGGTACAGGTGCTGCCTGAGGCCCATACTTTGAGCAACACTTTTGGGGAGCAAAACTGAAAATCAAAATACTGATGTGAATATATAAGTTTTATCCTTTTTTTCAGAAAGGACAGAAATTGTCAAAAAGACTCAGGAGCCAACTTGGAGAGACTCTTGTCAGCCGAAGATGAAGTTTACACGTCAGTGTGGATGAGAACTGCAGTGGATTAAAATCTACCAGGTGTGTTTAAATCCACCTGTTCAGGCACGGGGGGGTGGGGTGAGGGGGCTGAGTCAGTTAAGTGACTGAATCTTGGTTTCGGCTCATGTCACGATCTCAGGGTTATGAGATTGAGTCCCAGGTCAGGACTCTGAGCTCAGTGCAAAATCTGCTTGTTCTTCTCCCTCCATGCCGCCCCCCCCCCCCAGTGAAAATCAATCAATCAATCTTAAAAAAATAAAAATAAATCCACCCAGTCATAATACTGTTGAACAAAATCCCCAACCAACCAAAAACCTCACTTGTCTGCATTGGTGGATGCAAGAGATCACATGCATTATTTGGAAAACTGGGAAGTCAGAGGGAAACGATCAGACGTTTATCTTAGCTCTTCTATTCAAACGTACTTCTGAGTGACCAAATAGTAAGGAGAAGTGTATCATCTTAGAATGAATAATAAAAGTATGAAGGTAATAAAGACCATGATGGCTTGGACTCTCCATATTTGATAAGCCCTAACAAATGGTTGGATCGGGGCACTGAGCATCAATAACCACTCACATGACAAAAATACAAACAACCACAAATATTATATGCGCCTAAAACAAAGAAGTCCGTATACCAGCCATCAAAAAGTTTGTCAAGCAGACAGAACCTGGCTTCCATCACACCTCTTGATCTGAGACCGATTTATGGGAAATTCAGAAGGGATAAAGGAGTACCTTAACACCACAGGGACGCAGTCAGCAAGATCCAGATTGTAGGAAGTTCTATAAGACAAACTTAGTTTCTGCAACCAAAAAGTTGCAAGAAACCTATGGATTAGATGAAATCTAAAAGACACAGCAATCAAAGCAATGTGATGTATATCCATATTATTAGGATCCTAATTCAAAACACTGTAAAAAATTACAATATGTATGGAACAATTAGAAATTTGAACAGTTTCGGGGTGCCTGGGTGGCTCGGTTGCTTAAGCATCCAACTCTTGGTTTTGGCTCAGGTCATGATGTCAGGGTAGAAAAATCGAGTCTTGTGTGGGGTTCAAGCGTCTGCTTGAGATTCTCTGCCTCTCCTTCTGCCCTTGTCCCCACTCGCATGCACACTCTCTCTCTAAAATAAGAAAATAAATAACTCTTTCTAAAAAAGAAATTTGAACAGTTTCTGGAGGCCATAAAAGAATTATTATTAAATGTTTCAGGTATAATGATATCTTGCTTATGTTTCTTGAAACTCTATTTTAGAAATATACAGTGAAGGGGTGCCTGGGTGGCTCAGTCGGGTAAGCGTCTGCCTTCGGCTCAGGTCATGATCCCAGGGTCCTGGAATCGAGCCCCACATCAGACTCCCTGCTGATCGGGGAGCCTGCTTCTCATTCTTTCTCTGCCTGCCACTCCCCCCGCTTGTGCTCTCTCTAATAAATAAATAAAATCTTTTTAAAAATGTAAAAAAAAATAAATATACAGTAAAGTATTTGCAGATGAAGTATATCGTGTGTGTGAGGGGAGTGGTTAGGGCTCTAGATGAGTGGTTCTCAGCTGGGTGGAATATGGTCTTCTGACATACATTCGGCGATGTCGGGAGTCATTTTTGCGGGGTGATGCTGCAGGCATCTACAGCTACACACCCTACAATGCACAGAAACAGCCCTCCACTGTGGGCGATTGCCTCTGCCCTGACACCCTGACAACCCTGAATGTGTCCACATAGCTCATGTTGGCAAAGACTTGAACTGCAGCTCATCTGAGTGTGGGCAGAATGTCTTGTGATCTTCCTAGAATGTGAGAGGCAGGAGGCCTGTTAGGAGTTGCTGGGAGGCCACCTCCCACTTGCTTCTCTATCTCCACGATGAGACTCTCATGAGGCAGTTTCTTTTTCTTTTTTAAAGATTCGTTCATTTATTTTGGAAAGAAAGAGCATGCAGGGGGGAGCAGGAGAGGGAGAAAGGAATATTCAGAAGGATCCGTGCCCAGCATGAGGCTCGATCCCACAACCCTGAGATCATGACCTGAGCCGAAATCGAGAGTTGGATCCTTAACCGAATGAGCCACCCAAACTACTCCTCATGCAGTAGTTTCCAATCGCCTCCTGGGTTCTGTTGAGGTATGGGGCTTCCTGCCCTGCCCCCCTCTGTATAGCACTGCAGAAAAGGAAACCAGTTAGTGACCATCTATACTGGGCTCCTCAGCAACAGGAGTCTAGAGGTCATCTGGCCTCTTTTGTTTCAGTGCTGTCCTTGGTGTGTGGGACAAGGACTACAGACTGGCACCAATGGCTACATGTCTTTCACTAAGTAAGTAATAAACTGTCTGAATCCAAAAGCAACTCAATATACTTTTAGTCAAATCAGCCAGAACTTGGTTTTGGTCTTGCCTTGTCTTGTGTGTGGACTGTACACACATAATACATGGAACAATTATCCAGCCCCAAATGTCAATAATGCCAAGGCTGAAAAGCTCTACAGGCAACAGTATCAGTCCTGAGGTGATCATTGTTGAAGCTACATGATGAGTACATGAACAGCAGAAATGGGAAGACACTGATTTGTCTAATTTTGCATGTTTGAAACTATCCCTAATACAAGCTGTATTTTCAATTTTTTAAAATGTTTTAAGTAGGCTCCACACCCAACATGGGGCTTGAACTCATGACCCCAAGATGAAGAGTTGTATGCTCTACCAATTGAGGCACCCAGGTGCCCCAAAAGCTGCGTATTTTTCAAAAGATAAAAAAAGAAGAGAGAGGGAAGGAAACCATAAGAGACTCTTAATGATAGAGAACAAACTGAGGGTTGATGGAGAGAGGCAGGTGGGGGGGTGAGCTAAATGGGCAATGGGTATTAAGGAGGGCACTTGGGATGAACCTTGGGTGTTATAATAAGTAATGAATCATTAAATTCTACTCCTGAAAGCAATATTACACTGTATGTTAACTAACTAGAATTTATTTTTTTAAAAGATTTTATTTATTTATTTGACAGAGAGAAGAGATCACAAGTGGGCAGAGAAACAGGCAGAGAGAGAGGGGGAAGCAGGCTCCCCACTGAGCAGAGAGCCCGATGCGGGGCTTGATCCCAGGACCCTGAGATCATGACCTGAGTCGAAGGCAGAGGCTTTAACCCACTGAGCCACCCAGGCGTCCAGAATTTAAATAAAAATTTAAAGTAAATAAATAGACAAACTAAAAAAATTGGTCATCTTGCTTTATTAGATGTCTAACACTTCGAGTATATATAATGAAGCAACATGCAAAAAGGCACAAATTTGCCATCAGATTTCTAACTCCACCACTAAATTACAAACTGTGTGTTCTTACGCAAATTACTAACCTCTTTAAACCTCAGTTTCCTCACCAATAAAATGAGGCTAATTATGCCCCTGAGGGTTCGTAGGGATTAAATATAAGTGTTTGGCTGAGTGTTTTACCTAAATACCTTTATTAGATGTCCTTCCTTTGTTCTTTTTGTTTGCTACTCTTCAATACAGAAATGCAAAGAGCCCTTCTTGTCACCTGGACAAGTTTCTTTTCAAATAATTCCCTGGAAAATGTAAATGGCCCTTGTATAAAATGTTTGGTCCTAAGGGCTTTAAACAACAAACTAGAGGGACCCTGGAGGGATAGGGAGTATGAAGAAATGTATGTGGTTAATTCATTAGTTCTTTTTTAAAAGATTTTATTTCAGAGAGGGAGAGAGCATGTGAGTGGGGGGGAGGAGCAGGGGGGAGAGAGAGAGAGAGAGAGAGAGAGAGAGAAACTCGAGCAGACTCCACACCGAGCGCAGAGCATGACACTGGGCTCGATCTCATGACCCTGAGATTGTGACCTGAACCAAAGTCAAGAGTCAGACGCTTAACTGACTGAGCCACCCAGGCACTCCAATTCATTACTTCTAATCCCAGGGTCATTTTGCCCCACAGAGGACATTTAACAATGTCTGCAAACATTTTTGTTGTCAAGACTTGGGTGGGACAGTTCTACTAGCATATACTGGTTAGAGACCAGGGATGCCGCTAAACCTTCCACTATACGCACGAGATTGCTCCCATGACAAAGAATTATCTGGCCCCAAATATCATTAGTACCAAGGTTGAGAAACCCTGGGCTAAACTGACCAAAACTCCTTGGTGAAGCTTTTCCTGGATAATTAACTTTACTTTTCTTTGTTCGTCTTATCCAACACATACAGGTTATTAAAGGCATGCTCAGGAGAAATCATTCAAAATGTGATTACTCTAGTTTTGTGACCCTAATTTGTTATTCATTTCTTTATGAGAAAAAAAATCTGAGCAGTGTTCTGATTTTATTGCCTTTGAGTTTCAAATAGCAAACTTGAAGCATGCACTGATTACCTTCTTAATTAATAGGCTGTGAATGCAGGGCATCACTTTATTAACTAGTGGGAAGGATGCACCACCTCTTGACAGCTTAGTAGTCTTTATTCCCAACTGTGATGCCAACGAGGGAGGATTGGGATGAAGGGGATTCAGACGTTGCTCCCCAAACAGATATATTTTTCTTGTTAAAATAGTTCATCTTAGTTCCAATGACACCTGCCTACCGTGTCATTATTAAATAGAAAACATTATGGGTAGTTTGCCCCCCATCCTGCATCCCCCTTTTATTTTTTTTTATTTTTATTTTTTCTGCATCCCCCTTTTAAAGTCTAGACACTTGGGGCACCTGGCTGGGTCAGTCGGTAGAGCCTGTGACTCTTGATCTCGGGTCGAGAGTTCGAGCCCCACATTGGGTGTAGAGATTATATAATAATAATAAAGTCAAGATACTTGACATCAAGACCACCAGGCCATAGGTAAATGGTGGTAATTGTGTTCAACTGGCAAACAATAGCAAGGCCATTTCTGTGAGATGTGTTGTGTGTTTCATGGAGAAATAGGGCAAAAATGTTTGAGAAGACAAAAAGTGGGGGGAAATCTATACAGGTGGTAGAATGGCCTAAGGATCCATGAGGTAGCTCCTTTTATTTTTTCTCTCCCTCAACCCACTCCACCTCTTCTGTGAAAACTATCCTACCCCACAGCCCAGGGAATTAGGTTGGGACACTTGATTAAGAAGCCAAGCCATGGTCATGACTCAGTGGTTTCTCAGATCCTCGGACTCCCTCTTTCAGGAATTAGAACTAAGAGATGGAAACTGAGTAGGTCAGGGGATTAAAGTAAATATGTCTGCAAATAACCCTTTCTGAGGTCTTCTCAAGCTGCTCCAGTTCCTTTCCTTGCTGAGACCTGCTTTTTAGCTTTCTGTGGATTCTATTAGATAGATCTTTGCATTCCCCCCACTGAAAAAGCTAGCTTAGGGTGTCTGGGGGGCTCAGTCGGTGAAGCGTCTGCCTTCGGCTCAGGTCATGATCCGAGGGTCCTGGGATCAAGCCCCATGTCGGGCTCCCATAAGTCCCAAATCAGGCTCCCTGCTCAGTGGGGAGTCTGCTTCTCCATCTCCTCTACCCCGCCTCTCCGCTCACGTGCTTACTCTCGCTCTCTCAAATAAATAAAATCTTTTTTTTTTTTTAAAGGAAAAGCTAGCTTAGTGGGTACCATTCCTTGCAACCCAGCAATCTCTGTCTGAGACAGACGTGCGCACATCTCTACCAGAAGATGAGACTAACAAGAGAAACGAAGCCAAGGGCTAATAGCGAAAGGCCACTTTAACAGCCATTTATGGCTCAAACCTAAGACCATCAAGGGTTGACACTCCCAGAGACCAGCTCACAGTAAATTCACCTTCTCACGAAACCTCTAGTTCTAGATGTACCACACTTTTGATACTTTCATATACAAACTTATAACTCCTTTTGTATTATGATATCAAATCATTATTTATCTCATAATGTTACACAATTCTCCTTTGTAAGCTTGATTTTGTTTCTCATATTGTTAATTAACCTATCAACTAGGCTTGGGAAGATCAGTTCACACCTCCAGGGTCCCTCTGCTTTCTTACATCGTCCTGAAGCCATTCGGACAGGCTTCCGCCTCCAGCACTCCACCAGAACTGAGTTGTGTTTCTGTGTAAATGTTTCTCAGCTGCACAGGAGGCTCTTTTAGAGCAGTGGTTCTTTTCTTGGGAAGATTTTTTTGCCCTCCCCCAAGAGTGATTTTGCAGTGTCTGAACGCAGCTTTTTTAGTATTTTATTTTTAAATAATCTCTGTACCAAAGGTGGGGCTCGAACTTAAACCCTGAGATCAAGAGTCACATGCTCTACGAACTGAGCCAGCCAGGCGCACGGACAGAGTTTTGATTGTCAGAACTTAGGGGTGCTACTGATATTTGGTGGGTAGAGACCAGGGTTGTTGCTCAGTAAAGCCCCACACCCACCCACCCCTGCAATAAAGAATTATCCAGCTCAAAATGTCAATAATGCCAAGGTTGAGAAAACTTGCTTTAAGGCAAAGATGAGTCTTTGCAACAAATAACACAATTCAAAATGAGGAAAGGATTTCAATAGAGGTTTCTCCAAAGAAGACACACAAATGGCCAATAAACAGGTGAAAGAATGCTAAACCTCATTAGTCATTACAGAAATACAAATCAAAAGCACAATGAGATACCACATCACCCCCACTAGGATGGCTATGATTTTGAAAATGGAAAATAACGAGTGTTGGAGGGGATGTAGAGAACCTGGAACCCTCATACGTGGCCGGTGGGAATGTTACACGGTACTATCTCTTTGGAAAACAGTTTGGTAGTTCCTCACAAAGTTAAAAACAGAGGGGTACCTGGGTAACTCAGTCAGTTAGGCATCCACCTTGTGATTATGACTCAGGTCGTGATCTCATGGGTCATGAGTCTGAACTCCGTGCTCAGCAGGGAGTCCTGCTTCAGATTGTCTCTCCCTCTGCCCCCCACCTCTCTCTCTCTCTCTCTCAAATACATAAATTTTTAAAACCTGTTTTAAGAAAGTTAAAAATAGAGTTACCATTTGACCCAGCTATTCCACACCTAGGTGTATACCTAAGACATTTGAAAACATATATTCATAGGGTACCTGGGTGGTACATTCAGTTATGCTTCTGATTCTTGATTTTGGCTCAGGTCTTGATGTCAGCATTGTGAGTTCGAACCCCACATCGGGCTCCACACTCAGTGGGGAGTCTGCTTGAGATTCTCTTTCTCCCTCTGCCCCTCCCCACCATGCTTGCACATGTGCGCTCTCTCTCAAATAAGTAAATATAAATAATTTTTTAAAAAGGAAACCTATGTTCTCAAAAATCTTACATGCAAATGTCATAAGCATTATCCACACTAAGCAAGAAGTGGAAACAACCCAAATGTCCACTGCCTGATCAATAGAGAAACAGTGGTCTATCCACACAATGGAATGTTATTTGGCCATAAAAAAGGATGAAATACAGATACACACTACAACATGCATGAACCTTGAAAAGATAAACTAAGTGAAAGAAGTCAGACACAAAAGACCACGTATTGTATGATTCCACATCTGTGAAATATCTGGAATAGGCAAATCCACGTAGAAGGAAGTTGCCTGGTGCAGGGGATATTGAGGAGCCTGGGGCGGGACTGCTAATAAACACAATTTTGGGGGAGATGATGAAAATTAAAATTAAACTGTGCGGAAGGTTGCATAACCCTCTGAATATACTAAAACAACAATGAATTACACCCTTTATGACGTGGATTATATCTTGGGGGGCCTGGGTGACTGAGTCGGTTAAGCGGCTGCCTTCGAATCAGGTCACGATCCCAGGGTCCTGGGATTCAGCCTTGCATCGGGCTCCCAGTTCGGCAGGATGCCTGCTTCTCCCTCTCCCTCCGCCTGCTGTCTCCCTGCTTATTCTCCTCTCTCTCTCTCTCTCTCTGTCAAATAGATGAAATCTTTAAAATAAAAAAAAATAATAAAAGAATGTCTCTTTGAACCTCCTAAGTGCCTATTACAAAGGAGGTGCTTGTTAAATAATGCAGTACCCCTGAAGCATGGAAGACAAACGCAAAAGATGTGTTTCCTGCTCTGGTTACTATTGTTTTTAACCTTTTCTGTCTAGAGAGGAACAGGAGTGATTCCCTTAAACAATCTCTAAGTTAACCAACCTGCAGAATTAACCAGGGCTCTCCATTTCCCCTAAGGGTCCTAAGAGCACTCTGAATGCTTCTGTATAGTGGTAAGTTACTCTTGAGAAAGCCTGTGTATTTTAGCTCTGAACAATTGAGTTGTACATTTTCCAAGGGTTAAAGGAAATTTCCCCCAAACTTATTTATGCCCATTGTGATTGCAATGATACAATTTAATTAAATGTTACATAA
The DNA here is from genome assembly GCA_028533885.1 of Nasua narica. NCBI lineage: Eukaryota > Metazoa > Chordata > Mammalia > Carnivora > Procyonidae > Nasua > Nasua narica. The sequence goes on from CM052801.1 coordinate 17,519,728, forward strand.
ACTGATAAAAATGATGCAAAAAAGTTATTTTTGAAAAGATTTTATTTATTTATTTGACAAAGAGAGAGACCACAAGTAGGCAGAGAGGCAGGCAGAGAGAGAGAGGGAAGCAGGCTCCTTGCTGAGCAGAGCCCAATGCGGGGCTCGATCCCAGGACCCTGAGATCATGACCTGAGCCAAAGGCAGAGGCTTCAACCCACTGACCACCCAGGTGCCCCCAAAAAGTTATTTTTAAGAAACTAAATGGTTTTGGAAAGACAAACAGTTATGTGGCTTTTAAAAATTGCTGTTGAAGGGCACCTGGGTGGCTCAGTTGTTAAGCGGCTGCCTTCAGCTCAGGTCATGATCCTGGGGTCCTGGAATCGAGCCCCACATTGGGCTCCCTGCTTGGCAGGAGGCCTGCTTCCCCCACTCCCACTCCCCCTGCTTGTGTTCCCTCTCTTGTTGTGTCTCTCTGTCAAATAAATAAATAAAATCTTTAAAATAAAAAAATTGAAATTGCTATTGAATTAGATGAGGGCAAGACAACTGTAAAAGATTGGGAACAAAATCCCCCCAAATCTAGGATTCTATACTCAATGTTTTGAGTTTGAGAATTTCAATCCTAGAATTGAATTTTCACTTCATTTAGAAGAGACCAAAAATAGAAATCATAGATATTGCATATGTGAACACCTAATGAATCAAAGACAATACAGACCTCTAATCAGTGGTCCAATTAAAGGATTGGCCAATTAATAATATATCTATTTTAAGTTTAAGCAAAATATTTAATGCATGCATTAACCATTTTTTTAAACAAGTTTTTATTAGAAACATTTTATATTTCAGTTAAGTAACCTACTAGTCCCCACCATAAATGGTGAGAAGACTTCTACTGTGCTTCCTGGTGATTTTAACTCTCCTACCTTGTATAATGGAGAAAACCCTACAAAATTCTTTTATTAATTCTCCATTTTTGTATTGAATTCCTTGTGTGATATTTACAAAAGTCCTTCAATTGCCACCTTAAGGAAAGGTATAGTAGCCACTTGGAAAAGAATTCATGGGACAGATTTGTAGACAAGTCCTTCCCATCTCTCTTGGAGGCTGATCCAGCTCTGCACGTCTCTGGGGAAGCTGAGGAAGAAATGTAGAGAGGGAGTCTCCCACCTCTAGTATCTCTGAGCCATCCCACCTGGCTTTCATAGATCACAAACCTACAGCAACCCTAGGATTCTGGCAGGATTTGGGGTAGAGAGCCCTGTAAACAGTGATCGCTACATCTCTGTTGCGGGTGTTAATGATAAAGTCACTCAGTTTAGAGGCTGGAGTCAAGTTGAAATTGGTCCAACCAACAATGATGCCTGCCTCAGAGGCTGGGTTGAAATTCATTCATTCTCTGGGACAATCTAGAGTTGCCCTTTGATGAACAAACTCAGGATTCTCTCTGGACAATGACGATATAGAATGAACACTGATTTAACTTCCTTTCACTCGTTCAACATACATTTACTAAGCATCTACAGTACATCAGGAGCCTTGCATCCCAGATGTATGTGATAGTCCACACTCTCAAAGAATATGTAGAACAAGAATATATGGGTAGGGCAAGCACTTAATGATTGAGTTTTTCAATAAATTTGATGCTACTGTTAAAATCTAATCATATCATCTTTGCTTTCAAAAAAATTAACATTTAAATTCTTCTGTACTTTTGAGACTTAATGGAAAAGAAGAGGACAGATATGAAGCAGATATTATTTTCTTTTCATCCTGAGCCATACTTTCCATTGTTTTTCCTTTCTCTTCTCTTTCCATGTGTGTATCTGTGTGTATGTGCGTGCGTGTGTGAGAGAGAAAGAGAGAGAAAATTTCTAGTTCATGAATAGTGAAAGAGAACTTTAAAGTGCTCTGAGAGAGGTACCTGGCTGGCTCAGTTGGAAGAGCATGTGACTCTTGATGTCGGGGTTATGAGTTCTAGTCCCACATTGGGCATAGAGAGTACTTTTTAAAAAAATCAAAATATTAAAATTAAAAAAAATTGAAACGTTCTAATACCTGGACAAGATTGAAATAAAGAGTATTTTTTCACATTGTAAGTCCTCATTGCAAGAATGGGGCAAGATTAATTTGATGCCCATTCTTGTATATCCTTTGCTCCATGGCATGTCAGTGCTAGTTCCAACTCCCTGAGAATAAAGGACAAAAATAAAAGAGACCAGTAAGATTCCTTTTCTTCCCAAGTTTCCAGTACTGGGAAGACCAGAAGAACCCCAGGTTTCAGCAGACACAGGTTTCACCTGCGTCTTTCTGTGTGCTAATGGAGCCATTTTGGTGAGCTGTAAGATTTCCAGGATGCCCAATAGTCAAAGCTTGCTTAGAGGACCACAGTGGCTGGACATCTATAGTTTAGGGAGAAAGATTAGTGTCCTCCAGAAGCCCAGATTCAATTGGAAGAGGCATGGAGCGTGTGCACTACTTGTCAATTTCCAGGGTGAGAACTATCAGCAGAGCAGTCCATGGCAGTGATCATACATCTGTTGACTGGTGTAAGCACGACAGGGGACCCTTGGATCAGTCTACCATATAGTTTCCAAAGGAGACAAAGACTGTGTTGAGTTCGCTGCAAGTTGTGCAAATACATGCCTGTTGCTGTAATGTGAAGGAATTACAGATGGAGGAGAGGAAAGAAGCTCTAATTGTGTTTTGGGACAAAAAGTAAAAACGTAATATCTACTTTCGCTTAGTGCCTTTAAAAAATGCTCAGATATCTAAACTTCGGAAATCTGGAGTGTTCCAAATTGTTTAATTTCCTCCAAAGAAAGACTAAATATTCAATCTACATTCATATTGTTTCAATTATTTTTTTCTTTCTTTGCTTATGGCTTACACACTAGAGAACTTCCTTACCGAAGACAGGGCAGTGACAAATCCCATTCTCTGAAGCTTACTACTAAATTGAGGAAATGAGTTGTGTCTTTGCTAAAAAGGAATCCATCTTTGGTATGATCACTTCAAGCAAGCTGCAAGAATCCACCTCTGCTAAAGATTTAGAAACTCAGGTGCCATTCTTCTCTAAGTAACTAAAAATCCTCTTCTTCTATTCCATTACCTAGAACTAGGATAGTACCTGGCAAATGTGCTCAACATAGTATTTAAGAACTGATGGGCCTACACGGTGACTGATGCCCTGGGAAGGCAGCTCGCCTTGCCGAAGGAGCTGACAGATTTAGTTCCAAATTCTCAGGTAGGAGTGCACCGAGCCCCCCTGGAAATCATCTTTCCTCTCAAATAGGAAGCCCTTATCTCGCAATGAAGACTGGTAAAAGGAAAAGAAGAAATGAGAGAGTTTTCATTTTGATCCATGAATTCTCTATAGAAAATCGGGGTTTCCTCCAATGAGTGACATCTTGAAAGAACTGTCTCTGTCAATCAACAGATATTTCTAGAACCCCTCCTGTGTTCCAGGCTCTACGAGGAGCCCACAGGAGCACTCCTTCCAGGGTGTCTTGGGATCGAGTGGAAGAAGCAAGGGTTTTAGAATTCGATCTTGAGCTCATAAAATTTTTATTGTGATAGTATATTATGCTACTAATTTCCTTAATGATCCAAGAGAAGAGAGGAAGGTAAATCAGTAGTATAAAATGATTTTACATAGAATTTAGAAATAGCAGAAGGTTTGCCATAAAGAACTAGGCTAACCATATTATTTCCTACCAGGGCACCTTAGGGGATCCTGTTTTAATGAATAAATAAAAACGATGTGTAATTATCATATCAATTGCTTGCGTCTAAGTGAGTGCTTCTGGAGTTATTTGATGGTGCTTAAAAATCTTTGGTCTCTGAAGTGCGTTTAATGTCTCCTTGACTCTTATCTATATTATTAATTTGCAGATCAAAGTTAACTTGGTGCTATGCAAATGAGGAGACTTCCAATGGATGAAATTTTACTGTAAAATATTAAATCCTTATTGCTTATAACAGAACTGCAATGTATTTTGAGGACATGTGTCCACATATTGAAAAGAGACACTACAACTTAAAACAGTATTATCCAATAAAACTTTCTGCAATGATGTAATATTCTAGCTGTCCAGATAAGGTGCCCCTAGTTACGTGTGACTATTGGGCACTTGAAATATGACTAGTACCCCTGAGGAACTAAAATTTAAATTTTGTTTAATTTTAACTAATTAAAATTTAAATTTAAACAGCCATAAGCAATTAGTGCCTAACTTATTTGACAGTGCAGGCTTAAAGAAAAAGTGAAAATGGATTCCAAGACCCTAAATTCCAGCTGTACTGCACCCTTACCAACTTGAGCATTTTACTTAACTTTTGTGAGCTTCAATTTTCTCACTTGAAAATGGGAATATAAATAATATCTACCTTAGAGGAATTGGAGTAAGAGGAATTGAGATGTATTCAGGCATTCTCCGATTTCCAAATAAGTGCCAATCAAGTACCAAAGTTAAATGTGTGGAAAATGAACAACCAGCTTTCTCATTTAAAGAGAGTTTGCATTCCTAGGGATCTCATAAATATCATTAAATTCATAATTATCCTCCCTGTTCAGATAAAATATTTAATGACAATGTTTATAACTATTGGCTGATAAGCAGTACCATTAGCTTGGGAGTATCAGTGTATGGTGCACAAAAGTGTGGGAGGGGCGCCTGGTCTGCCTTTAGCTCCAGTAGGTGGTGATCCTGGGGTCTTGGGATTGAGCCCCACGTTTGGCTCCCTGCTGAGTGGGAGCCTGCTTCTCCCTCTCCTCCCAGCTTTTGCCCTCTCTTGCTATCTCTGTCTCTCTCTCTCTCTCTCTCAAATAAATAAGTAAAACCTTAAAAACAACAACAACAAACAAACAAAAGTGGTGGGAATCAGAAAGTTAAATTTATAGAAGTTGAGGTCAGCTTGTGTACCAAAAGTACATTGAGAAACAAAAAGGGTGATTGAAATGTCAGCGCAATCACATCTTCGTTATTATTACAATCAACATCTTGATTGCCCAAGGAAGTTAAATAAACCCAGTCCATTTCACAGGTACAAATTGGCAGAAGAGGCAAGCAGTTAGGAGCTTAAGTACTTTTGTTGGATGTAATCACGTGAAATAATGTACATAAAGTACTTACCACAGGGCATGCCACCTACTAAGGACTAAAAATTGCAGCCATTGATTTTTTTTTAAAGATTTCATTTGTAAGTAATTTCTACACCCAACGTGGGACTTGAACTCACAGACCTGAGATCAAAAATCACATGCTCTACTGGCTGAGCCAGCCACGTGCTCCCAAACTGCAGCCACTATTATGGTAAGTGATGCTCTTGGGAGACCCATGAGATGAGAAGACTTTGGTTATTTTTCAATTCACAGAAGGTATGGGAAAACAGAGTGATTATTTGCATAGATTTAATTCTACATGACGAGGCATGGAAAGATCATCTCAACTTTCCATAGCCATAGCAGTCAAGAACTGAATCTTGTTGTTTTGATACCATTTCAAATCTATTTTGGGGATGAGGCATGAAAGAATGAATAAATGAATGACTAAAATGCTTCCCAATTCCCCCATTTACTCAACAAAATAAGCGGGTAAAACTCATGCGTCCTCAACATATACATTTTTCCAAATCTGAGACAATACTAAGATGAATGGGGAAGGGACCACTTGGGGGAAATGGTCTACTAGTCATGTTGCTCAAGCGCCCGGTGGCTATGGGACCAGACTACTTTGTGAGGCATGTGGTGCTTTACCCAGCACATGGCTCACAAAGTAGTTTCTCATTTTATAGGATAATTATGGGGCCCCTGGGTGGCTCAGTGGGTTAAAGCCTTTGCCTTCGGTTCAGGTCATGGTCTCAGGGTCCTGGGATCGAGCCTCTGCTCAGCAGGAAGCCTGCTTCCCTCTCTCTCTCTGCCTGCCTCTCTGACTACTTGTGATCTCTCTCTCTGTCAAATAAACAAATAAAATCTTAAAAAAATTTTTTTAAATAAAAAAATTTTTAAAAACCTTTATAGGGTAATGAACACTTGTTAAAACACTTCTCCAATGCCCTCAGGCTCCCATAGCATCATTCTTCGCCTTGAACCACCTACATTTCCTCAGCCTGATTTGACATTTTTTTAAGAAAGAGAATCTGTTCCTGTCATCTAATTCTACCCAGGGAGCTTGCATACTCAGTCAGGGATAAAGAAAGATGAGTCACAATTTTTCTTTTTTATCACCTTAAGATGGAGAGGATACCATTTCCATTTCGAGTGTGACTCTATTAATTAGCACAGGACCATTACACTCACAGATACATAGGACTTCCCTTTTGGGACTGACTTTGACATTCAAAGAGGCAAAAATCACTAAGAAAGCATGTATGTTACCGTTACCTTGCGCCGGAATGTGGGAGTGGCACTATCCCCAGCATCCCCTTCCGTGGTGCCTTCCTGGTGGCCCACCATGTCTGCTCCTGCTCTCCTTTCCCGTTTTCTAGAGTCCTCTCTTCTCTTTGGAGTTCTCTCGAGTCACAGGGTGAAATTGTCCTTCTCTGGATGCACCGGTGAACTTGACCAAAGGTTAAGCTTGAAGACTCGCTCGGAGGAGCTACTGTGTCCCAGCGACTGAATAAGCAGAGATCCAAGGTGCTGGGTGTTCTTGCTTTATTTACCACCGGCCTCCCCTTCCCCTCTCCCGGCTGCTGTTCACTGACAACTGCTGTGCCCTGGACTGGCGCTCGGATGGCCTGTGGTGCGGGGGACAGGCAGGTTGTGGAGGAAGCTGCCCTCGTGAAAAAGGCCATTGTTTAATCTACCCGGTCCCTCCCTGGAGCTATGGCAACAAATTCCGTTGGTGAATTAACTATGTCTTTGTGTGCCGGCTCAACTGATTATGCTCCTGGAATGACAAACATTTTCTCCCTTTTTTTCAAGATAAAAAGTAGTCAAGACCTTGAAGTGTTAATATACAACTCAGCACTTTCTTTAAAGAGGACAACACAGAGAAAAATTGGGTTCTAATAAATATTTTCTCTCCCAAGGAGCTATCCTAAGTGCCACTGATAAATGGACTGGTGCATTTTAACCATGTAGAATCTTCCCAGTTTGTATTAAGGTTATTTCCCCCTCGAATAACGTTGTGTGTTAAAAGGGCTCTTTAAATATGCGTGGGCTGGGGCCTTTCCCAGAAAAGGATTCTTTTTAAATCTGGCGGCTGCAGATGCTGCTGTTAAAGTGTCATACCTCGTTTCAGAATGAAGATGGCTGTTCGTCTACATTCACCTTCGCCACGTAAATATTTTCCCTGTTCTGTGCTAGCGGGAAGAGTCTGAGTCACTCGCTCACGTATTCCAGTCTCCAGGATGATAAAACTTGCTCTGGTGGGTTAAAGGAGACTCTCAACCTGGGCATCCATCCATCCCGCACTTTGTCTGGGGGCCTGGCCTGGGGGCTGGAGGAGCTCTGTCAGGGAATTTGTCGCTCCTTTGCCTGGCGTGTGGTATGTAATGTGTAGTGTGCTGACTTGTCAGCTGGAATCACGTTTCCGAGGATCCCCTTCCCTTACGCCTCTGGGTTAGACTTGGCCAAGAGAGGGATTTGTGGGGAAGGCGAGTGTGAAGTACCGGTCGTTACTTTCCCCAGGTTGTCGTGGCTGGGCTTCGTGACAGAAGGTCCCAGCGGATCCTCACTCCCCTTGGCTTTGTGTCCAGATCTTCTTCGCAACTGCTGACCTTGTTAAACAATGGCAGCCCGGAGCCCACCATTAGGCATTTCTTCAGCCGCCCCTCTCCCCCAGGTAGGAACAGCTTCTGGTGGCTTCGGGGTGGGTAGCCTCTGCACTTCGGCAGCTGGATGTGCTGGGCTTCTGCCTGCCAGATGGGTAGCTTCTCCCCTCATCCAGCTCTCCTGTCCATCTCCACTCCTCCACCCCTCCCACAAGGGGCCAGGTCTATTTCCTAGGAGAAATCCCTTTCTCTAGCGCTCACAGGGGTTCTGCTTCTCCAGCTAAGCTACGGTCGATACACTTATTTTTCCAAACAATATGAAGACTGTAAGAGAGAATCTTCAGCATGAGAGGATTTTAGAGGGCAACAGGGAGAAAATGCCATGGAATTTGCATCTAGAAGTGATTAAGGCACCCAAGGAAATAGATGTCATATTTGTGTCAGAACTCTCCCCCAGGTCCCTGTGGCCCTCGACCTGCAAAAATTCTTTTCAGATCCAAGCATGTTTTCAAATACCTTTTCCTTCTTCATTCTTATGGTTTCCTGCCTTCCTCATTCTTCTCTCCGCTAGAAATCATCCCCCACCCCAAAGAGGCTGAAATTGCCTATCAGAGGTAAACCACACTCCAGGGGTAGATTGCAGTTAGGCAACTACAGGATAAAAAGAGAATTCCAGGTTCTGGGCACATTATTTCTTCCAGAATGATCCACTGGAGCCACTGAAATGCTGGCCAAACTGACACAGCACACACGGATGCACTCAAAGAGACGATTTCTCCAAAACTCAAGTCAAGCCTGGCTTAGCTGTCAGGAAAACATCCACCTCTATCCGCACTGGCTCACTCTTGTCAGTAATGGAAAAATCACTCTTGTGTCATCAAGGCCCAATGGTTCACACAAGAGGCTTGTTTTGAAATCGCCTCTTGTTGTCATCTGTTAGAATAACAGTGCATTCGGTATTCCTCAGCTTCTCATCACACATCCAAAAGAAGAATCACTGCCAATCTCTTTCCTCAGTTAATTCCTGCTTAGAGTAGGTGATTATTCGTCATGAGCATGAGCACGTTGAAAGGCTACGTTCTGGTTAATTTTGGCTCTAAAGCGAACAGAATGGACACAGGGCCGCCAACACAACAACATGCTGTATTCTTATCACAGATCCAGTCGGGTCATTCAGGTAAGCCTCTTACCCTTGGGTCATGAAGATGTCTATTATCTGAACACTTATTGGTGGCTTATCTGGGGTCTTCTCTGCTTTTGAGAGTTTCATAAGATAAATAAATGGTCTCAAGGGATCCCTATGAACAATCCCCTGTGGTCTATACAAGGAGTGCTCCAGAGTCCTGAGAGTTGTGTCAGTGGGTAGAACCTAGTTGGCCAGGCCCACAAAGGTGGAAATGGGTTGGCAGCAGATCCCAGCTACTGGGTGAGGTACCTTGTGTGAATTGGGGCCCAGCAGCCCAACCTGGTGAACCGAGGGAGGGCTGGATTTTGGCCCCTAATTCTCCAAATCTTCGGGAAATCTTTGCAGCACCTGAGCCTCGGGGAAAAGAGCATTTTCAGGGAAGCAAACTGTGTCAGTCCCATTGTAAGAGACACACTCTTGAATTTGAGAAACAAGTATCCTCAGGGTTCATGAGGTGAGGTGTTCTCTGCTAGGAGGTGTGGGTGGTCAACCAGGCCTCAGCTCCAGAGCTGATGAAGCCACCCTTCTTTCACACAAATTCCCCAGGAGCATTCTGTTGGCCTTTCTGGTACCCTCCGAGTGGGCAGAGTGTGCCCGGAACTATGGCTTGAGAGGGCCCTGTTTTAGCTCTCTTCTGAGGAGTCTGTGTGGCCATGGACAGGGGCCTGCCTGGAGGCCCTCACACCCTTAACCCCTAGAAAATTCTCAAGTTCTCCACCCAAATGTCCCACCCTGTCTCCAGAGCTCATGTGACCTCTTCTTCAGTGCCATCCTCCTGGGAGTAACCTCCCCAGAGAATTGCATATCCGTGGACATGAGGGGTGGTAGAGCTTTTAGCAGGAAAATGTGAACAGAATCTGGATATCTGGAATGGCCTCACCCTGTAGTGCAGCACAGAGGAAGGCCTTTGGCTCTGCTCCCCTCCCCTCTGCCACATACACATGTACACACGATCTGTTAGCATGATTTCAAACTTTTAAATATTTAGAAAAATGATACACGGGCCTCCATTCAGATTCTTGCCCTGACCCCACAAATGATAGCAGCAGGCCTGGCTTGAGGTGTTTTAAATCACTGTAGAAATTAATGGATTAATTAGCATTTTCTGGTTATTTAATTATAATTACAGGTAGTTTGTCATCAAAAGTCTAATCATCTCTGAATGTATGAACAATACGATTTTCTGAATCTAAGTGACTCAAGGCTAGATCCTGGACTGAGATGAAATAATTTGCTCCAACTCTAGCACAGTCCTTGGAATAAGGTAGTTGCCTTGAAAATGACTGTTAATGAGTAAATGAATCCCTGAAGTGTTTTGTTAACTGCCTCTCGTCTTTTGCCCTGCCTGTGCCGGATAACTGGCTTAGAAACTCTTCGGCAGATGAGTTCATCCATGGCTGTTTTGGGGTTCTTAGTCGACTGGGCTTAGAAATTCTTTGACTGATTTGATGAGTTCACCCAAGGGTGGCTTGGGAGTGTTAGTCCAGAGATGAAGCCAGGGGAGACGGCAGCCTCTTTGGTCCTGGAGGAAAGTGACTTCCTGTGACTCCCTACGTTTTTGCTTTTCCTGAGCCCCTGGAATTAGCAATAGTTCTGAAGAAGGAATACAAAGTTTGGACTTCGCACTTTCAAGTGATGGACTAAACATACTAAACATACTGAAAACATACTCCACCCCCTTCACATGATGTAAAGACATGTCCAAACTCGAGTAGAATTAAGGTATTTTGGATATTCCATTGGATTTACTGAACATGGACTTCGTATCAAGCCCTCAACCAGGTGAAAATCTGAAGGCCATTACAGCAGGACCAGACTTCTCAGCCTTATAAATCAGTATATAAGGTGCTGTTACATTGAGTATTTCCCCGACTTAAATAATCTATTTCACCACCATCCCCAACTCATCGTTCTCTATTCCCCCTTATCCTGCTTCGTTTGACTTCTTTAGGGACAGATGACGTGTACTGATTTGTTACCCGTCTCTCCCAGGAGAGTGAAAGGGCAGTATCTTTGCTTCACTGCCAATGTCCCCGGTGACTAGAAGAGTGCCTGGCACGTACATGATGAACATATTAATTTGGCATCAAACTTGCACTATTTTTTTTTTCTTGTTCAATTTGGCTTTGAGTGGGTGGGAAAGTAGCATGAAGAAAAGCAATCTGGTTTGACGGTGGGAGGTGCTCCCGAGGGGACTAGAGGCAAAAAATGCTAAGGATGGAGTTCAGATCCCGAGAATAGCTGGTGTCAAAGAAAACAAATGCACTGAGAAACTGTAGGAAGCAAGGACCTTTGGAATTTATTAGCTTTCTTTTCAGGCCCACAGTTGTTGCAGTTTGCAGTAACTTGCTGAAACAACTAAGCTCCAGGCAAAGCAGCATGTTTGTTGATCCACTGGGTCATTAACAGAACTTCTCTAAGGTGTTGGAGCGATAAGCCAAGTAGCTCAGAGATGGTTTTCTTCCCCTCACCTCATAACAGCTATTTTCATGGATTGCTGGGGGTTTGCAGATATTTTTCTCTCTGACAGAAAAACCGACTTTCTGCCTGGTGTGAGCCTGACCTGAAGAAAAACTGAACATGATATTTTGTAACTGCTTCTACATCTTTCCCAAGGCTTTTTGCCATTCACCAGCAAAAATGATAGAAAATTTCCGTGCTTGACCAAGGGAACCTGGTACATTGTATCTTTTTTTCCTTTCCGTCCTCCATTCTCTCTCCCACCAAGGCAAAAGGGAGTCTTCACCTTCAACTGTGGATCTTTTTTTTTCTTCTTCAAAGATTTATTTATCTGAGAAGGAGGGGAGAGGGACAGAAGAAGAATCTTCAAACAGACTCCCTTTTGAACACATAGCCCAACACGGGGCTCTCATCCCAGGACCCTGAGGTCATGGTCCCCAGGGTCCCCTTATAATAAGTCTTAAAATCAGGGAGTCTGAGTTCTCCAACACTGTTCTTCTTTTTCAAAGTTATTCTGACTAATTTAGGTCTTTCTAAATGTCCATATAATTTTTATATCCATGGAGTCAATTTCTACCACAAAGCTTGCTGGGATTTTTGACTGGAATTGTACTGAATATATAGATTCATTTGGAGAAAATAGATATATACATATTTTTAAATCATTGCACCATCTCTTGTTCCTTTTTTTTTTTTGAAGATTTTATTCATTTATGAGAGAGAAAAAGAGAGAGAGCATGAGAACAAGAGGGGGGGAGAGGAAGAAGTAGGTTTCCTACTGAGCAGGGAGCCCAACACAAGGCTCTATCCCAGGACCCTGGGATCCTGACCTGAGTCGAAGGCAGACACCCAATCGACTGAGCCACCCAGGTGCCCAAGAAAATAGATATTTTAACAACTTTGAGTCTTCCAATCCATAAACATGGCGCAGTTCTCCCTTTTTGTATGTTTTCTTTAATTTTTCTCAGCAGTCTTTTCTAAGAACTTTTTAGTGCACATAGCTTCCACCCTCCAGCCCAAAGTTTCTTAACTATGCAGATTTATTTCAAGATATTTGAGTTCATTTTCTTGAACCAAATGTTTGGGAATATTAAAAACCAAAAAAAAAAAAAAGGGGGGGGGCGCCTGGGTGGCTCAGTGGGTTAAAGCCTCTGCCTTCAGCTCAGGTCATGATCTCAGGGTCCTGGGATCAAGCCCTGCATAGGGCTCTCTGCTCAGCGGGGAGCCTGCTTCCCCCTCTCTCTGCCTGCCTCTCTGCCTACTTGTGATCTCTCTCTCTGCCAAATAAATAAATAAATCTTTAAAAAAAAAACCCAAAAAAAAAAGTTTGGAAATGTTCTATGTTGTTCTCTTTCCCCACAGATTTTCATAGAACATCTAAGTGTGTTTCTCTTATAATCACCAACTGATGCAGTTGATAGACCAATTGATACTTTGAGGTGAAGAAATTCTTAGAAATCATTTAACCTGTGGCCTGTCTCACAGAAGAACCTCTTAAATATCCACAGTTGCGGGGCTCCTGGGTGGCTCAGTCAATCAGTTAAGCGGCGCAGGTCATGATCTCAGGCTCTCAGGAGCCCGTGTCATGCTGCACACTCAGTGCAGGGTCTGCTTGTCCCCCTCCCTCCCCCGACTTGCTCTTGTCTTCTCTCTCTCTCTCAAATAAATAAAATCTTTTAAAAAAGACTGACTATAAAGATACAGTAGTCAAGACAGTGTGATATTGCCCTTCGTATAAACACATATGGAACAAAATAGAAAATCCAGAAATAGACCCACGTATATGTGATAAATTGTTTTTTATGAAAGTGCCAAGACAATTCAATGGTTAAAAAAATTGCCTTTAGGGGCACCTGGCTGACTCAGTTAGTAGATAGAGCATGCAGCTTTTGATCTCAAGGTCGTGAGTTCAAAGCTCACATTGGGTGCAGAGATTACTTTAAGGTTTTATTTATTTATTCTATTTTAGAGAGAGAGAGAGCAAGCAGAGGCTGGGGAAGAGGGGCAGGCAGGGAGGGAGGGAGAGGACACCAAGCAGACTCAGCACTGAGCATGGAGCCTGAAACCAAGTTCAATCCCGCAACCTCAACATCATGAGAACCAAGAGCCAAAACCAAGAGTTGGAGGCTTAACCAACTGAGCCACCCAGGGGTCTGTAGTATGGAGATTACTTTTAAAACATTGCCTTAGGAGCACCTGGGTGGCTCAAATGGTTAAGCCTCTGCCTTTGGCTCAGGTTGTGATCTCCGGGTCCTGAGATGGAGCTCCGAGTCAGGCTCCCTCCTCAGTGGGGAGGCTACTTCTCCCTCTCCCTCTTCCTCTTACCATCTGCTCATGCTCTCTCTCTCTCTCTCTCTCTCTCTCTCTCTCTCTCAAATGAATAAATAAAATCTCAAAAATATCGTCTTAAAAATGCCATTCATAACAGCATTGTTCACAATTGTTGAAAGCTGGAAGCAATCCAAATGTCTACCACTAGATGAATGGATAAACAAAATGTGCTATAAACATATAATAGAATATTATTTAGCTTTGAAAAGGAAGGATATTTTGAAATGTGCTACAACCAGATAAATCTCAAGGACATTACGCTAAGTGAAATAAGCCAGCCATACACAGAAAAAATTACTGTATGATTCCACTTATATGAAGTACCTAGAGCAGTCACATTCATAGAGACAGAAAGTAAAATGGTAGTTGTGAAGGGCTGGAGGGGAGGGAGAAATGAGGAATTATTGTTTAATGGGTACAGAGTTTCAGTTTGTGATAATGAAAAATTCTGGGGATTGGTTGCACAGTAATGTGATTGTACTTAGCACTACTGAACTATACACTTAAAAATGGTTAAGATAAATAAAGATAAATAAAATGTTTTTTTAAATAAATTAATTTATTTTTATTTATTTATTTTATTTTATTTTTTAAGATTTTTAAAAAAATTTATTTGGCAGAGAGAGAGAGAGATCACAAGTAGGCGGGGGGTGGGGAGCAGGCTCCCTGCTGAGCAGAGAGCCCAATGCAGGGCTCGATCCCAGAACCCTGGGAACGTGACCTGAGCCGAAGGCAGAAGCTTTAACCCACTGAGCCACCCAGGTGCCCCAGAAAATAAATTAAAAAAAAAAAAAGAAAAATATGGATAAACTGAAAATTGTTGACTTTTCTTAGACCCATCAGAGAACTGAGAGAATGAGGAGAATTATCATCCCCAAACCTAGAGAGATAGGCATGTACAGAGATCTCATAGCTGACCTCTGCAAACCTGGAACAGAAGCTCCTGGTGGAAATACTTAAATGGTAATTTTAATAAATTAATGGAGCCTGAGTGTGGACTAATATGAAATTAATAAATTCCTGGGGCTGCAATCACAGAAAGGACCCCATACCTTTGTGGGCTTTTCCTCCAGGAACCCCACCAGATTCTCACCTTGAGGATCTGAGAAATATCCCCTGGAGACCCTAGAAGAAGAAGAGGAAGAATAACCATCAAGAATGCTCTCTATCACAAAGACCTACTCTCCAAGGTGGCAAGACTCTGTCAGAGGGCGATATTGCAATATTATTCCCGGTTAGGGAAGGGAATTTCAGCCTTCAGCCTTCCTGTCCCACCTGAGGAGAAATAAAGACAACCATATTCTATATGGGATGAGACTTTAAGGAAATAAATTGGAACTGCTGCAGTAAGGGAAAGAAGTAGGGGAACAATGTGAAAATACCAGTAGGAGAAGAAAGAAAATAGAGAAGAAGAAATATTTGAATAACAGCCAAGAACCTTCCAAAGAATTGGTCATTAATGCAACAGACAAAAAAATCTACAGACTACAGCTCAGAGAACACCAAGCAAGATAAATACTGAAACAAACAAATAACAATGCCAAAAACCCAAACCTAAGAATATCTTATTTAAACTGCAAAACAAAAACAAAAACAAAAACACCCAAAAAGGACAAGGTAAAAATCTCAAAGGAAATCCGAAGTGGGGGAAGGAGGTGGGAAACTACTTATAAAACAAGGATAAAAATTACAGTGGGCTTCTCATCAGAAACCATGTAATAAGTAATCTGAGGCTCAATTTCCAATGTCTGGGTGGTGGCATTTCAGAACATAACAAAACAAAGGACACCTTTCTAGTCTCACCACTTAGGAAATTCCAAGTGTTTCAGAAGCTCTGTGCCAGAAACGAGGATGAAGACCAAATACATATTTCTTATTATGCAAACAAGTCAAGGGGGGAGTGAAATCACTAATGTGTTGGGAGGGAAAAGAAAAAACATTTGCCACCCTAGAATTCTCTATCCAGTGAAATTACCCTTCAAAAGTGAAGCAAGAAGATAGGGTTGAGTATAATTTGCAGAATTTAAGAAATAAAACAAATTCTTTGGAAATTGCTTATCATAGCAACAAGATATTTGGAAATCCTTAAACAATTTTTAGCAATGATCAGAAATGTTTTTGATTTCATTTATTCTTCTTTTATTTCATTTATTCTGATTTTGTTGATGTATACAGCCCAGAGAACAAAGAATATTGCATGAAAAATATATAGATTGGCCCTCATGTGAATTCCCATTATTGCAGATATGGAATAATTCTGTTTATGTTTCTCCAGCTTAGTTACTCATGATTTTTTTTAAATTTTTGTCAGCTTTTATGTAATTTTGAAATACTGATACCAAAAATGTGTTATGCCAACTTTGAAACTTTTCATTTATTTCTAATGCTATTTAGGTCTTGCCCATATATTTAATATCAAAAGATTGAAACCTGCTTAATGAGTGTTTTTTTTTTTTTCAGTGTTTTAGGTAATTTTATTTTTGAGAGATTATTCTCCTGTAGGAAATGAAATGCTATTTACCATGCATTCACATTTTTAAATTTTATTTTTATTTCTTTAAGGATTTTATTCATGAGAGAGAGAGAGAGAGCGCAGGTGTAGGAGCAGAAAGTAGAGGGAGAGGGACAAGTAGACTCCGTTAGCTGAGCACAGAGCCCAACATGGTGCTTGATCTCAGGACCCTGAGATCATTATGTGAGCTGAAACCAAGAGTCGGACACTCAACAGACTGAGCCACTCAGGCACCCCACATTCACATTTTTTTTTAAAAGTAAGCTCAACACCCAATGTGGGGCTTGAACTCATAACCCTGAGATCAAGGGTCACAATGTTTACTGACTGAGCTGGCCAGGTGCCTCTATATTTTTTATTATTTTTTATTTTTGTAGAGATTTTACTTATTTATTTGACACAAAGAGAGAGAGAACACACACAAGCAGTGGCAGTGGCAGGCAGACGGAGAGAGAGAAGTGGGCTTCCCACAGAGCAGGGGGAGCCTGACATGGGACTCGATTCCAGGACCCTGGGATCATGACCTGAGCCAAAGGCAGTTGCTTAACCAATTGAGCCACCCAGGCACCCTATATTTTTTATTTTAAAATGCAACTTGGAAATAACTTTTCATTATGTGAATGGTCTTAAAAAAAAATAAAGCCGCTGAAGCAGAAAAAAGGCAAAGAAATGAGAGACTTTCTCAGACATATAGAGTGAGAGAATTGTTTGCCAGCAGACCTGCCCTTCAAGAAATGTTAAAAGAGGTTCGTTAGGCAGAAGAAAAATAATACATGTCAGCAACGAAGATCTACATAAAGTAAAGGAGAACATCAGAGAAGGAATAAATAAAGGTAGAATAAAATTTTTATTTAATTATAGGTATATATTTATTTCTGTAGGCTTCATGCCCAGTGTGGAGCCCAACACAGGGCTTGAACTCATGACCTTGAGATTAAGACCTGAGCTGAGATGAAGAATCAGATACTTAACTGACTAAGTCACCCAGATACCCTGGTAAAATAAAATTTTTAAGTTTTCTTTTTCTTAATTGATTTAAAAGATAACTAGAGGAGAGCAGTAACAAGATACCGGGTGTTTAGAGTGTATGGATAAGAAATGAATGACAGCAATTTTTTTTTTAGACATTATCAGAGGAGGAGCAAGATGGCAGAGGAGTAAGAGACTGAGATATTATCAGATCCCAGAAGTTCAGCTAGATAGTTATCAAACCATTCTGAACACCTACAAACTCAACAGGAGATAGAAGAGAAGAAGAACAGCAATTCTAGCAGCAGAAAATCTACCACTTTCCAGAAAGTAGAACGCACGGAGAAGTGAATCCAAAGCGATGGGAAGAGAGACCGCGGGGGGAGGGGCTGGCTCCTGGCAAGTGAGAGAGCAGTGCAGCACAAAATCAGGGCTTTTAGAGTCTGCTCCGCTGAGGAACGTTGCTCCAGAGGCTAAGTGGGGGAAGGGGGAGGGACCCTTGCTGGGACAGTGTGGTATCAGGACCCCCGGGGACACAAAAAGACCAGGGGTGTCTGAGGGTGGCAGAGCTCTGAGGTATCAGACTGGGAAGCCAATGGCAGAGACAGAGCCGAGCAGTGGGCTCTCAGCTTGGGCTTACCTTAAACTGTGATCTGAGGCACAGTCTGGCCATTGCACTTCGAGCAGGGACCCCACAAGCAGAAGATCCAGAGAGGCCCCTTCCTTCGGGAAGAGTGGCACGGGAGCGCGCGGCAGGAATCAGCTGGGTTTGGAGACTCCAAATGGGATTGTGCACCAGAGACAGAAGCGCTTTGTCACAGGCCGGCTGAGCTTGGAGTGCAGTGGGAGACCAGGGAGACAGGAGGGACTGACTCATTTTCTCTGAGGGCACATTGAGGAGCAGGGCCCCGAGCTCTCAGCTCCTCCGGGCAAGAGATTGGGAGGCCGCCATCTTCATTCCTGCCCTCCAAAGTTGTACGGAAAACGTTCAGGGAACAAAAGCTATGAGAGCGAACCTGAGCAAATTACTTAGGCTGCCGGCAAGTGCGGTGTAATTCTGCCTTGGGCAAAGACATCTAAGAATCATTGCAACAGACTTCTCCCCCAGAAGATTGGCAAGAACATCCAGCCAAGACCAAGTTCACCAACCAATGAGAACTGGAACTCCAGAGTTAGGAGAAAGCAACACATAGAATTCATGGCTTTCTTCCCATGATCCTTTAGTCTTTCAGAGTTGAATTTTTTTAATTTTATTTTTTTCTTATTCTATTTTTTATTTTATGTTTCCTCTTTCTTATTTTAACATTTTTAAACTAATATCTTATCAATACCTTTTAAAAAATCTTTTCTAATTTTCACTGTTATATTCATACTTTATCCCCTCATTGTATTTAACCTTATTTTTTGTATACATATAGGTGGTTTTTTTCTTTAAAATTTTGGGATACAATTTCCACTAATATATCAAAATATAACCTAAATCTAGCACACAGCTTTGTTCTAGTCTCCAGCCTGATCACATTCTTTCCTCTTTTTTTCTTTTCCTTTTCTTTTTTCAACCAACCTCTTATCTTATCAATCCCTTTTTTAGAATCTTTTTAAGTTTTCACCTTTACACTCATATTCCATCTCTTCATAGTATTCACCCTTATTTTTGTATATTTATAAATTTTCCATTCTTTAAAATTTAGGGAGGTAGTTTCTTCTCAGACCAAAAAACAACCAAAATCAAGTGTGGGGCTCTGTTCTAATCAGAAGTCTAATATATATGTATATATATATTTTTCTTTCTCTCTCTTTTTTTTTCTTCTCCCCCCTTTTTTTCAAACCCCAGTTTTGGCTCTCTTCTGATTTGGTTAGTGTATATTTTTCTGGGGTCTTTGCTACCCTTTTAGTATTTTGTTCTCTCATTCATCTATTCTTATCTTGATAAAATGACAAGATGGAAAAACTCACCACAAAAAAAAGAACAAGAGGCAGTACTGATGGCTAGGGACCTAATCAATACAGACATTAGTAATATGTCAGAACTAGAGTTCAAAATGACAATTATCAAGATGCTAGCTGGGCTCGAAAAAAGCATGGAAGATATTAGAGAATCCCTTTCTAGAGAAACAAAATCCCTTCCTAGAGAAATAAAAGAACTAAAATCTAACCAAGTTGAAATAAAAAAAGGTATTAATGAGTTGCAATAAAAAATGGAGGCTCTTGGGGCACCTGTGTGGCTCAGTGGGTTAAAGCTTCTGCCTTCGGCTCAGGTCATGATCTCAGGGTCCTGGGATCAAGCCCCGCATTGGGCTCTCTGCTCAGCAGGAAGCCTGCTTCCCCCCCGCCCCGCCTGCCTCTCTGTCTAGTTGTGATCTCTCTCTCTCTCTCTCTCTCTGTAAAATAAATAAATAAAATTGTTAAAAAAATACAAAAACAAAAATGGAAGCTCTTACTGCTAGGATAAGTGAGGCAGAAGAGAGAATTAGTGATATAGAAGACCAAATGACAGAGAATAAAGAAGCTGAGAAAAGGAGAGACAAACAATTACCGGACCAGGAGGGGAGAATTCGAGAGATAAGTGATACCATAAGATGCAACAATATTAGAATAATTGGGATCTCAGAAGAAGAAAGAGAGAGGGGGTGGAAGGTATATTGAAGCAAATTATTGTAGAGAATTTCCCTAATTTGGCGAAGGAACAAGCATCAAAATCCAGGAGGCACAGAGAAGCCCCCTCAAAATCAATAAAAATAGGTCTACACCCTGTCATCTAATAGTAAAACTTACAAATCTTAGTGATAAAGAGAAAATCCTGAAAGCAGCTTGAGACAAGATGTCTGTAACATACAAAGGCAGAAATATTAGATTGGCAGCAGACCTATCCACAGAGACTTGGCAGGCCAGAAAGGACTGGCATGATATATTCAGGGCACTAAATGAGAAAAATTTGCAGCCAAGAATACTATATCCAGCTAGGCTGTCATTGAAAATAGAAGGAGAGATAAAAAGCTTCCAGGACAAACAAAAACTAAAAGAATTTGCAAACACCAAATCAGCTCTACAGGAAATATTGAAAGGGGTCCTCTAAGCAACGACAGAGCCTAAAAGTAACATAGACCAGAAAGGAACAGAGATAATATACAGTAACAGTCACCTTACAGGCAATACAATGGCAGTAAATTCATATCTGGCAATAGTTACCCTGAATTTAAATGGACTAAATGCCCTATCAAAAGATGCAGAGTATCAGAATGGATAAAAAAAACAAGACTCATTGATATGCTGTCTATAAGAAACTCATTTTAGACCCAAAGACACCTCCAGATTTAAAGTGAGGGGGTGGAAAACAATTTACCATGCTAATGGTCATCAAAAGAAAGCTGGGGTGGCAATTCTTATATCAGATAAATTAGATTTTAAGCCAAAGACTATAATAAGAAGGACATTATATAATACTTAAAGGGACCATCCAACAAGAAGTTCTAACAATTGTAAACATCTATGCCCCTAACATAGGAGCAGCCAATTACATAAACCAATTAATAACAAAATCAAAGAAACACATCAACAATAATACAATAATAGTAGGGGACTTTAACACCCTCCTTACCAAAATGAAGATAATCTAAACAAAAGATCAACAAGGAAATAAAGGCTCTAAATGACACACTGGACCAGATGGACGTCACAGATATATTCAGAACATTCCATCCCAAAGCAACAGAATACACCTTCTTCTCTAGTGCACATAGAACATTCTCCAGAATAGATCACATCCTGGGACACAAATCAGGTCTCAACCAATACCAAAAGATTGGGATCATTCCCTGCATAATTTCAGACCACAATGCCATGAAACTAGAACTCCATCACAAGAGGAAAGTTGGAAAGAACTAAAAAACATGGAGGCTAAAGAGCATCCTACTAAAGAACGAATGGGTTAACTAGGAAATTAAAGAAGAATTTAAAGAAATCATGGAAACAAATGAAAATGAAAACACAACTGTTCACAATCTTTGGGACAGAGCAAAGGTGGTCCTGAGAGGAAAGTATATAGCAATACAAGCCTTTCTCAAGAAACAAGAAAGATCTCAAATACACAGCCTAACCCTACACCTAAAGGAGCTGGAGAAAGAACAACACAGAAAGCCTAAACCCAGCAGCAGAAGAGAAATAATAAAGATCAAAGCAGAAATCAATGAAATAGAAACCAAAAGAACAGTAGAACAAATCAATAAAATGAGGGACTGGTTCATTGAAAGAATTAATAAGATTGATAAAGCCCTGGCCAGACTTATCAAAAAGAAAAGAGAAAGGACCCAAATTAATAAAATCATGAATGAAAGAGGAGAGATCACAACCAACACCAAAGAAATACAAACAATTATAAGAACATATTATGAGCAACTATATGCCAGCAAATTAGACAATCTGGAAGAAATGGATGCATTCCTAGAGACACATAAACTACCAAAACTGAACCAGGAAGAAATAGAAAACCTGAACAGACCTGTAACAAGTAAGGAGATTGAAGCAGTCATCAAAAATCTCCCAACAAACAAGAGCCCAGGGCCAGATGGCTTCCCAGGGGAATTCTACCAAACATTTAAAGAAGAATTAATACCTATACTCCTGAAATTGTTCCAAAAAATAGAAATGGAAGGGAAACTTCCAAACTCATTTTATGAAGTCAGCATTACCTTGATCCCAAAACCAGACAAAGACCCCATCGAAAAGGAGAATTACAGACCAATATCCTTGATGAACACGGATGTAAAAATTCTCACCAAAATACTAGCCAATAGGATCCAACAGTACATTAAAAGGATTATTCACCACAACCAAGTGGGATTTATTCCTGGGCTGCAAGGTTGGCTCAACAACCACAAATCAATCAATGTGATACAATACATTAATAAAAGAAAGACAAGAACCATATGATACTCTCAACTGATGCTGAAAAAGTATTTGACAAAGTACAGCATCATTTCTTGATCAAAACTCTTCACAGTATAGGCATAGAGGGTACATTCCTCAACATCATCAAAGTCATCTATAAAAACCCACAGTAAATATCATTCTCAATGGGGAAACACTGAGAGGTTTTCCCCTGAGATCAGGAACATGGCATGGATGCCCACTATCTCCACTGCTATTCAATATAGTACTAGAAGTCCTAGCCTCAGCAATCAGACAACAAAAAGAAATAAAAGTCATCCAAATTGGCAAAGAAGAAGTCAAACTCTCACTCTTTGCAGATGATATGATACTTTATGTGGAAAACCCAAAAGATTCCACTCCAAGACTGCGAGAACTCATACAGGAATTCAGTATAAAGTGTCAGGATACAAAATCAATGCACAGAAATCAGTTGCGTTTCTATACACCAACAGCAAGACAGAAGAAAGAAAAATTAAGGAGTCGATCCCATTTACAGTTGAACCCAAAACCATAAGATACCTAGGAATCAACCTAACCAAAGAGGCAAAGAATCTGTACTCAGAAAACTATGAAGTGCTCATGAAAGAAACTGAGGAAGACACAAAGAAATGGAAAAACGTTCCATCTTCACGGATTGGAAGAACAAATATTGTGAAAATATCTATGCTACCTAAAGCAATCTATACATTTAATGCAATCCCTATCAAAATACCAACTTTTTTTTCCAAAGGAATGGAACAAATAATCCTAAAAATTATATGGAACCAGAAAAGACCACGAATAGCCAGAGGAATATTGAAAAAGAAAACCAAAATTGGCAGCATCATAATTCCAGACTTCAAGCTCTATTACAAAGCTGTAATCATCAAGACAGTGTGGTACTGGCACAAAAACAGACACATAGATCAATGGAACAGAATAGAGAGCCCAGAAATGGACCCCCAACTCTGTGGTCAACTTATCTTTGACAAAGCAAGAAAGAATATTCAATGGAAAAAAGACAGTCTCTTCCCAATGGTGTTGGGAAAATTGGATAGTCACATGCAGAAGAATGAAACTGGACCATTTCCTTACACCACACACAAAAATAGACTCAAAATGGATGAAAGACCTCAATGTGAGATAGGAATCCATCAAAATCCTTGAGAAGAAAAGACAGGCAGCAATCTCTTCGACCTCAGCCACAGCAACTTCTTCCTAGCAACGTCAGCAAAGGCAAGGGAAGCAATGGAAAAATTAACTATTGGGACTTTCATCAAGATGAAAAAGCTTTTGCACAGCAAAGGAAACAGTCAGCAAAACCAAAAGACAACTGACAGAATGGGAGAAGATATTCGCAAATGACATATCAGATAAAGGGCTAGTATCCAAAATCTATAAAGAACTTCTCAAACTCAACACCCAAAGAACAAATAATCCAATCAAGAAATGGGCAGAAGATATGAACAGACATTTCTGCAAAGAGGACATCCAAATGGCCAACAGACACATGAAAAAGTGCTCAACATCACTCGGCATCAGAGAAATACAAATCAAAACCAGTCAGAATGGCTAAAATTAACAAGTCAGGAAATAACAGATGTTGATGAGGATGTGGAGAAAGGGGAACCCTCCTACACTGTTGGTGGGAATGCAAGGTGGTACATGCACTCTGTAAAACAGTATGGAGGTTCCTCAAAAAGTTGAAAATAGAACTATCCTATGATCCAGCAATTGCACTACTGGATATTTACCCTAAAGATACAAATGTAGTGATCTGAAGGGGCCCATGCACCCGAATGTTTATAGCAGCAATGTCCACAATAGCTAAACTATGGAAAGAACTTAGATTTCCATCAACAGATGAATGGATAAAGAAGAAGTGGTATATATATACAATGGAATACTATGCAGCCATCAAGAGAAATGAAATCTTGGCATTTGCAACGACGTGGATGGAACTAGAAGGTATTATGCTAAGCAAAATAAGTCTATCAGAGAAATACAATTATCATATGATCTCTCTGACATGAAGAATTTTAGAGGCAGGGCAGGGGGTTGAGGGGGGTTGGGGGGAATGGAACAAGATGGGATCAGGAAGGAGACAAACCATAAGAGACTCCTAGATTCGTGAAACAAACTGAGGGTGGCTGGGGGTAGGGACGTAGGGATAGGGTGGCTGGGTTATGGACATTGGGGAGGGTATGTGCTATGCTAAGTGCTGTGAAATGTATAAGCCTGATGATTCACAGACATGTACCCTTGGGCAAATAATACATTATATGTTAATTTTTAAAAAAAGAAAAACATCCTCAAGAAAAAAAAAGAAATGAATGACAGCAAGGTCACAAGGGACAGGAGGGAAGAATTGGGCATACTCAGTTATAGGGTACCTGCACCACATGTGAAGCAGTACAATGTTATCTGAAGGTAGACTTAGAGTATTTTTTTTTAAAGATTTATTTATTTATTTATTTGACAGAGAGAGAGAGATCATAAGCAGGCAGAGGGACAGGGAGAAGCAGGCTCCCCGCTGAGCAGAGAGCCTGATGCAGGGCTTGATCCCAGGACCCTGAGATCACGACCTGAGCTGAAGGCAGAGGCTTTAACCCACTGAGCCACCCAGGCGCCCCAGACTTAGAGTATTTTTAAATGTATGTTGTAAACCCTAGGGCAGCCACTAACAAAGTGTAAAAGAAAAAAGAAGTATAAACATTATGCAAAGTGAGGAAATCAAATGGAATAATATAAAATACTCCATTAAAACCTGAGAAATTAAAAAGAAACAAGGAACAAAAAGAAACTAAGAACAAATGCAGTGATGCGAAAATAATTACAAATGGCCAATATGCACATAAAAAGATGCTCAACATCATTAGTCATCAGGGAAATACAAGTTCAAATTCACAATGAGGTACTAATATATAACCGGTAAAAGAAAAAGGAGAATTAAAACTGATAGTACTGCTGAATCTCTCCTACATTGCTGGTGGGAATGTAAAAGAGTCCAGCTACTTTGGAAAACAGTTTGGCAGTTTATTTTAATAGTTATACATATACTTACCATATGACTTAGCAATCCCACTCCTAAGTATTTACCCAAGAGAAATGAAACATGTCCATATAAAGACCTGCATACAAAATTATAGAAACGGACAACATATTAGTGGTTGCCTGTTTTTAAGGATGGGGTGGAGGTAGGGGTTGAGCAGCCAGGAGCAGGTGTGGCTATACAAGGGCAACATAAGGGATTTCAGAGATAGAAATATCTTGTACCTTGACTGTATCACTGTCAATATCCTGGTTGTGATATACTATAGTTTTGCAAAATGTTACCATTGGGAGACACTGGATAAAGGATAAACATGGATTTTTTTTCTGTATTATTTCTCATAACTGCATGTGAATTTACAACTATCTCAAAATTTAAAGTTTAATTTTAATGTAAGGCCAGGAGCACCTGGCTGGCTCAGTCGGTTGGAGCATGTGACTCTTGATCTCAGGGTCGTGAGGTCAAGCCCCATGTTGGGAGTGAAGCTTACTTAAAAAAAAAAAACATGTAAGGCAGATTACAACATGTAAAAAATAAGAAATATTGATGGGACTTTTCAGACACATGCCCATTGTATTAAAGAGATTTAGATATAATATGTAAGTTATCAACTGTACCTAACCATTAAATATTTATGCCAATGGAAGGAAATGAAAGATTAAGACATGATCTTTGTTATTTTTTTAAGATTTTATTTACTTATTTTGACAGAGAGAGATCACAAGTAGGCAGAGAGGCAGGCAGAGAGAGAGGGGGAAGCAGGCTCCCCGCTGAGCAGAGAGCCCGATGTGGGGCTCGATCCCAGGACCCCGAGAGCACGACCCAAGCCGAAGGCAGATGCTTTAACCCACTGAGCCACCCAGGTGCCCCTGATCTTTGTTTTTGATCCAAGGATAACATATACAGGTCTAGAAAGCATCAGATGTGTATATCACACATATACATAAGTTTCAGCAGACTTACTTACCTTGCTAATAATGTCTGATCTAGGGGACAGGCCCCTCCCCCACTTTTGATCACCTTTCATTTCCAGGATGATCTTTTATTTATTTTTTTAATTTTTAGAAAAGATTTTATTTGTTTATCTGGGAGAGAGCGAGAGTGAGCAGTGGGGGGGGGGGGCGTGAAGGAGAAACAGAGGGAGAAAGATAAGCAGCCTCTGTGCTGAGTGTGGAGCCTGACATAGGCTCGATCTCACAACCCTGGGATCAGGACCCGAGCCAAAATCAAGAATTGGACGGGACGCTTAACAGAGTGCACGACCTGGGTGCCCCCAGGATGATCTTTTAAAGCAGATGATTATAAAACAAACTCTTGACTGTGCCTGAACTATCATCAGCTGTTTGAGAAAGTCTGTCTTTCTGGCAGAAATTATTCAATAAATAGTTAAGAACAAAGGGAAATGAATTCTAAGTTGTCGTTACTGTGGAAGGAACACACCAGGTGATAAGATTAAGCAACAAGTGATGTCTTCTTGAGCTAAAATGATTCTCCATCCCCTAAGCCCATACCTTGGAGATGCAGTCAGACTGAGTTCTATCAGTACAAAAGCTTAAGAAGAGGGGTAGTTTCACATTACTTCTAATAATGCTAGTACTAGGCTTGCATGGTAAACCAAACATCTTTTAGGTAAACCAGACATCATTCCATTGAACGTAAGCCCCATACTAAATGCTATGAGATACTAATGAGTGAAAGTCTTTAGAACAGACTGGAAATGAGCCCTGCTTCCTCATGAAAAGTGGTGCGCCTGACTGATTATTAGTGTCAACATTAGCCATCCTTCTGATGACTAAAAGCTTTAGCAGTGTCTCCTTAGACTGCTTGCTCTCAACTTTGGCTGGACACTGGAATCCCATCTTTAAATTTCTGATTTAATAGGTTTGGGGAGCCACTGGGCATTGGACCTTTGAAAAATTGCTCAGATGATTCTAATTACCAGCCAAAGTTGAGAACCGTGATCTCCGCTTTAAGGAACACTGGCCATATGCAAATTAAGAAGCCCTCATGCTACCATCCTTTCCTAAAATTCACTATTGACTGACTATATGATCAGTCTCCTAACTCTCAAGTCTTTCTTAACTTTGCCCCAATAAGTTTAATAATCCCCACATGAAATCTGGTTTTCTGTTGTTGTTCATGCTGCTGATTTAGAAGGTTCTGAAGCACTAGTACAGCGATTTGTCTTTGGGGGCAAGTTTTATTCACAATGACATTGCATATTTATGCTGTGAGCCAGGGCTCAGTTATCACAAAAGAGTTGCCCATTGGTCAATAATTCATGTGGACTAACTTGAGGACATGGCTCCCTACCGGGGATGGAAAGAAGAGGATTGTGTGGTAGTAGGTTTGAGGAAAGGGTTCAGATGCAGTGACGCTGATGGCTAAAAATAATTCTACATAGAACAGTACTCAAATATGGCTGATTCTCCTTCCAAGTTTTCAGTTTAATTAATGCTGTCTAGTTAAGATATACGTGCAGATGTCTCTATTTGCTTTTATCGTTTGATCATTAATTCTTTATCATGGCCACCTTAAGAAAATAGATTTTTCTGTCTGGAAGTGACCAGAGTGGTAGGGATTAGAGATCAAGTCATTAAGGACAAAGCCTGTAGACTCACTGTTTCATACTCTGTTCACGAGGATTCAACTTCACAGGGTATAATGGATTGGCTCGGCAGCGGGAAGGGAGGGGAACATATCTACGAGTATGGCACATATTTAAACTGCTGTTGATTTTTCTGGAATATCACAGTATTTACTCGTTAAAAAATTAAAATGCAATGGGGGGGAGAATTGAACATTTTTGTCCCTTAATTCCTCTCCAGGTTATGTCCCTCCCTCAACTTAATTGATCTGGAAAACCACCTTATGTTATAATTGTTTTGCCCGAAAGGGTTTTTGTTCTTAATGTTGTGAGTACTGACTCAATTTCCTTAGAACACTCAGAGATAGTTTCTTAGGGACAGACCTACTTAAACTCACAAGGGACACACTCTAACTAAAATAAACACCTATTAACTGATAGTGGGGATCATCATTTTCCAAACACTGAAATGCTCTCATCTTCTGTTTAGCATTCTTCTGTCCCAGTATTCAAGTATCTGAAATACTAACTGGGAGATTGCTTGGTGACTTTGGAATGAGAATAAAGCAAAGAAACAGAATGCTGTGTCAGCTGGAGATATTAGTTACAAGCAACAGAAACAGACTTTGGCTGATTAGAGAAAAAAGGAGGTGGAGAAGAAAGGGGAGGGAGGGGGGAGGCGGGAAGGAGGAAGAGGTTGTGAGATCCACTGAATCACTAGGAAGCCCGGAGGGTAGGCACATAGCGAGGTTCTGAAGCTGAAGTCACTGGTAAAAATCACACCTCCGCCATTGCTGCCCAGCAGGAAGTGGGAAACTGCTACTACTGACATGAAGAATGTCCCTGTTTTTTGTGACACTAGTTCCAATTTCAGAATCCTTTGTGGAAATGGCCAAGCATAAGAATGTTCATGTGGTAGCTGGCAGAGTTACTGGGACAAAAGCCTCTTCAGCTTCTAAAGAGGTAGGTGGGTCTGCCTCCTCACAAACTCAGAATGTGAGAAATACCCGAAACATGTCAGGTACTGGGTGGCCAAAGTAATGTCAAATAGCTGTCATCAATTATTTAAGCAGTTATTTATCCCCAACAACAAGGAAACCCACGTCTGTATGTATTTGGTTGTATCTATTTAAGGACCATATCTAAGTAGGGATACTCTGCCTTTCTCCCCAGTGTCTCTCTCCCTTGGGCACGGTTAGACCTATTTCATTTTATCTCTCCAATCCCTTATTTGGTGTCATTCATTCTTGCTTTATTTTTTTTTTAAATCTTAAAATCTTAATTTTAAGATTTTGTTTATTTATTTGACACAGAGAGAGAGATCACAAGTGGGCAGAGAGGCAGGCAGAGAGAGAAGGGGAAGCAGGCTCCCTGCCAAGCAGAGAGCCCGATGCGGGGCTCCATCCCAGGACCCTGAGATCTTGACCTGAGCCGAAGGCAGAGGTTTTAACCCACTGAGCCACCCAGGCGCCCCTCATTCTTGCTTTAGAAGTGAGGTGAGTTTATAGTTAAGCTAAAGTATTTCATTCATTATCTGTTCACTCAATTAGTCTTGGGCCCAGAATCATTGCCTTTAAGCAAAGGACTCAACAAACACCATGAGGCTCCCACCGCCCAGGAACAGCTTACAGGCATGGGATCTGCAGATGCTGTTCCAGAGAGCTGTGCTTTGTCCAAGAGCAGAGGTGCACATAGTGAGCTGTGCTCCAGGAAAGGGCCTGCCCCCTATACCTGCATGTGGGGGGTGAGGGTGGAGTGGAATGGGGGTAGGAGTGGGGGGAAGAGGGAGAGGGAGAGAGATCATCCCAACCAGACTTCCCACGGAGCTCAGAGCCTGCCGGCGGGGCTGAATCCACAACCCCCAAACTCCGAGATCACGACCTGAGCCTCACTCAAGAGTTGGATGCTCAACAGACTGAGCCACCCAGGTGCTCCCCTATGCCTTTTAATAAGCAAGTAAGTCGAGAGAGGGGCTTTGCCACTTATGTGCCTGGGAAAATGATTTGAGCTTGAGCACCACTGGCTAGATGACCAGGGGAGTTGCATATCTACTCATATCACCTGGGATCCTTGTGGGACGTCAAGGGCACACACAGTGCCACTCATTTCCTTACCTATTTTCAGCTGGCAGACAATCCTCTCTCCACAGCTGCACATAAACAGCATTACCTAGTGGTGTTCAGAAATTCCACATGGCCACAAAGCTGATTTTATTCATAAACCCAAAGATAACCAGGTTCATGCTAGCAAACTCACACTGCTATTGGCCAGAGTCCTAATTTATTGATTGCAATGAGAAATAGACTTGCCAGTATACTTGCCAGAATAGAATTTGTTTGGCTGGTTGTCTTCACCTTTAGAAAAAAAAAGACTCTAGTTTATGAAAGAAAGTTTGCTTGGAGACTAGGCAAATAGCTTGGGCTGGTATGGTGGCTCCACAGATGTTAGACCAAGGCTCTTATCATTCTGTTCCACCATCTCCATGTGTGGCTTTCATCTTCAGAGTTACCTCATAATCCAAGATGGCCATTAGAGGTTCCACCATCACATCTGTGTTGCAGGAGGAAAGAGAGAAAAGGCAAACGGGCAAAAAAAAAGAGAGTCCCCATCTGGATGTATCCAATTTCATTAAGCAGCTTTCCTGTAAGTCTTCCCTCAACGGTACTGCTTAAGTCTTGTGTGCCAGAAATCAGTCATTTAGCTAAACTTTGGTGCAAAGGAGGCTGGGAAGTACGGTCTTTTCCTCTGTCAATATGCTGAGCTAAAAGCTCACAGCTCATTACAAGAAGGGAGAGAATAGATGTAGCATAGGCAAACAGCAATTTCTTGACATACCTACCTCGTATAGTTATTTGTAAGATCAGTGTAATGGTAAAGGTTACTGTAAAAATACAATAAAAATAATAGGTATTTGTTGAATGTCTTTTAGATGCTGGCATCTTAATGGCACTGTACGTGTATTATTTCAATTAAATTTCATAATTGCTCCTTAGGTATGTATAAGCACCTTTGTTTTATAGAGGAAGAAATTGAGGTTTCAGTAACCAGCTGGTCACTGAAAAGTAGTAGTCTAAGAATCAAACCCGAAATCTGTCTCTACCTGATGTTGTAATGCCTTTTGGTATAATATTAAAGGGAACACATTGTAAGCAAAAGGAATCTATAATGCTATCATCTGGAGAAGATATATTCCATTTTACATAGCATTGCTATTTGATATACGGTTGTAATTAAGTGTGCATATAACTTTTCCTTTTGCTCCTTTCACTTTATAAAATATCATACACGCTTTCCATGTTTTGAGTTTTCCCAATTATTTTATCTTTTTGATGTCACATCATTAAACCTCTTCTCTGTTGTGGACATTTAGGTCTCAACTTTTTGCTGATGGAAAATGGCAGCCATTGACATCTTTGCATTTATTCTGTTTCTTGTGAGTTATTTTCTATTAACTTTTACCTGCAGAAATCATGGTTTGAAAGATAAAAGCATGCTATTGTACTTGCCACATATTGCAATATTATTTTCCAGAAGGTTGTACCTATTTACACTGCCACTAGCAAAAAATAAGCGGTTTCTCAACAGTAAACAGCAGTTTACCAGCAATGGACGGAGTTTATATAGAGAGATAGAGATAAAAAGTTAGAAATGGTGGGAAATAGTATCTCAAGTTAGTCTTAATTTGTTTTTCTTTGTTTTTAGTAATGATGCTAAATTAAAAAAAAAAAAACTTTTCAATTTGGAAAACCAGTGCAAAACTCCTCCTGTGTTGGACAGGAGAGAGCAAGTTTAAGACAAATTGTGATTTTTTTTGAATGAGTAGATAACAAAGGTTAGATTTACAATAAGTGAATGAAACAAGCTTTGAGGCCTTTTGCTTGCTTATGGGCCACTTCTGAGGCCCTGGAAAATGCTCTAGCAATGGTCTTGTATTTTTGTGAAAATTCACAAAAGTAACAAAATTCAAAAAGTAAAAGATTTTTAACTACAATCTGTTATGGCTACTTGGTGATTTGCTGGTAAACTCTCTCTCTCTCTTTCAAAAAAAAGGGGGCCTGATGTTTGATTTGTAGCATTTGGCCATTTCCATGGTATAAGTACTCCCACCATGGCTGATTTCAAGCTACCAATAGCTTAACAAGAAGATTATGAAATTCCTGACTATGTAACAATCAGTTCTTGAGAATCACCACCTGTCCCTTTGATACACTTCCCTTCCTGCCTGGTGGTGGTGGAGGAGTGGGCATAGTCATCATGAGAGTCTGAGAAAAATCTCATGGGATTTCTCAGAATCTGAGAAATCTGAGTTGGTGTTGCATTGCATTCAGACTTAGTGGCATCTATGTCGGTTGAAAGGACTCTCATTATATTTAAGATATTGATAGACCTCTGGGTGTAGGAATAGCTTCCACGAATATTCCTACCCCACTGTGCTGACTTGGAGTTTTGTCCTGAAGGTGCAGGGCCAGAAGTGATATCATAATATGAACGTGTTCTACAGGTCCTGGCTCCTGAAACTATGTGGTTCATGAAAGAGAAAAAAGATTTGAAATGCTTAGAGTTTTAATGGCGGCATGTGGAAAATGATCAGACATGTGACGCTATAAAGGAAAGATTTTGTTCTTATTGATGCCTAGCCAAAACAGTTCTCTCCTGTTACGAATAAACTTTATACTATGAAAGTTACAACAATTTTTTAAAAAGGAAAGTATAGACATAAATCTGTACTAGTGCTTTAAACAATGAGTAGATTTAAGTGTGAATTACTATGTGTTATGTATCACAACATATGGATCATATCTTAACATGATATTAAATGGTATAAAGCTGAAAGAAAAATTTCTAAAAAATCAGAAATTAGGAAACAAACATTGATCAACCATTCTGGCGGACAGACTGAATTATCTTTATATTCTCTTTAGAGAAAATGATATTACAAATTGTCACATGAGGAAGAGAGCAACAAGTATGTTGGCAAAAATGTAGGGAAGAATATTACATATGTGGGGCAGGTATATGTATACAAATGTTATACCTATTTGGAAAAAGATAAAATGAGATACATAACGTGCATTGTTCGGAATATGAGAATCTAATTCCCTTTTTTCTTTCATAACATTGACATTTTGCAAGAGTGCAGGTCAGATGTTTTATAGACCGTCCTATGCTTTGAATATATCTGATTGTTTCTTCATGGTTAGATTCAGGTTAAACATATTTTGCAAGAAGATTATATAGGTGATGTTGTTCCTTTTCCAAGCGCATCACATAAGGAGGCGTAAGATTGCCCCTTATTGGTCATGCTTCTTTTGGTCATTTGGGTAAGACAGGACTTTATAGCTATACATACATATGTATACACACACACACATATATAAATCACACAGCGACTGTGTTCATACACTAAGAAAAAAGTTATCAGGCAAGACTCGGAATGCACAGCAGGAGGCAGTCGCTTTCCCAAGGCTCTGGGGAAACGGGTCCAACCACGCCCATCCTGCTGCCCGCCCGCGTCTTTTTTCTCTGAGAATCAACTCTCAGAACCAGAAAGCCCCTACTCCAACGTGCCCAAATCTTTTCCCATCAGCATGGGTGCGCCTGCGCAGCGAGCTTCCTGGAGGCTCCTTTCCAGCGCCCGGCCGCTTCTTTTTCCCCGCTCTCCTCGGCCTCCCAGTCACTCGAGCTTTTTCCCTAAGGGGTCATAACAGGGCGCCAAACTCGCGTCCGCGGGAAGGCCGGGGGCGGGGCGCGGCGCGGAGCGGCACGTCAGTGGCCTTCCGGGCGGAAGTCCGCAGCCTCCTGAGCCTCTGATTGGCTTTCAGCCTGGCGCCTGTCTCGGCCCCCGCGCCAGTTTCGGGCTGGTTGGCGCGGAATCGGGATACTTCAGGACCATGGCGCCCGTGCACGGCGAAGACTGCGACCTGGGGTCGAGCGGTGAGGGACGACCCCGGCGCGGGGTACCGGGTTAGGGGTACAG
This sequence comes from Nasua narica, assembly GCA_028533885.1. Classification (NCBI taxonomy): domain Eukaryota; kingdom Metazoa; phylum Chordata; class Mammalia; order Carnivora; family Procyonidae; genus Nasua; species Nasua narica. Next base: position 17,553,408 of record CM052801.1, read on the forward strand.
GGACCGTGGCATGATTGCGGGTGGTGAGGGTTCTGGAGGTCTTTTTTATTTTTTCTTAGAGAGGCGCGCGTCCGGGTGCCCTGACGGGTCCTTTTGGGCACGGACCTCGGTTGTCCCCGGCTGGGACCCATTTGGTGTCGGGTGCGGCTTCCTTGCAGGGCCGTGTGTTTCTGGCAAACCAGAGCGCGTCCCTTGCAGGGCCTGTGTCACTCTTGGACTGAGCACTAGTCTTCATTTTCTTGTTATTTCTTTTGGCGACTGCGTCCCACGTGCTAGGCACTCCTTCATCAGAGAGGCTCCGGTGGGGCACTTTCTTGGTTCAAAGTATCTAACAACTCTGGCCCCAGGTATCTGCCTGAGGGCTAGGACAGAACGGATGTGCGCCCTTTCTATAGAAACTCCCAGGGAAATTGTTAAACATTGTAACTCCGCAGGAAAGAAAGGTCTCAGGGCTGTCGCCGGAGGATACAAATGCGTTTTGTCTCTTTAGGTAATGGGTTTCTATTTCATGCACTAACAATTTTTTCTTTCAAATTCTATGGAAAGTTCTTCAAGTGCTGCGTAGAAATAGTGTTCACAATCTAGTCATCCTTGGTGAAGTTTCAAAAAAAAAAATTGCATCAGCTCAGCAGCATTTGGGATGCCCTGTATATGACTCCGTTTTCAGTGGTAATCTTTTATTTCCAGAAATAGAATACAAAAATGTAAATGGCTTTGATTTCTGATTTTTGAACTGTGTTCAACTAAAGTATGACTTAACTTCAGTGAACTTCTGACTTAAAATCAGATGCTTCACTTTCTTAGCTCAAGGTACATCTCCTGTCACCCAGATACATCTCCATTAATGAGAACTTGCTTTCTAATCAACTTCCTTTGCATTCACCTAGTTGTGAATCACAGATATCAATTTGTTCTAGCCTTTCGTTTTTAAGACAATTTGTTTTGGAGAGTCGTCTAGCATGGATTACAAATGAGATGTAGGATGTGAGTATGTGAACAGTCTTTGCAGCCCTCCATCAGTGATTTGCCACTAGGGTGTCTTTCTTCACCCTAAAAACCCTATGTCATCTGTGAACATCAAGAAATCACTCTTTGGAGGATACTTTGTAATCTTGAGACCCCTCTTAAGGCATGGTGTTGATTAAGTAGTTGCTGAAGACTTGTGATTGGAATTTTTCCCTTGGAGCACAAAGATTGTTACCTGAAAGACTGTTGCAGGCTAGTGTCTGTCTGCTTTTGGGGAGGTTGGGGGTACTTCAGATGGTAATTTTGAACAAAATATTTAAACTTTTGTAATGGGTTTTTTTAATGCCTTTTTTTTTTTTTTTTGGTTAACTTACCTACATGAAACATTGGACACATTCCAAGAAGGAAATTCTAGGCCCTTTTTTGACTTAGGTATTAGAAGGTGGGGTACCTTGACAATGGCCTTGAAAAGTTGAAAGGTCTGTAACTAGCTATTATTACATATGAAAAGGGATCAGGGAGAGTTTAATGATTTAAAAAAGGTATAGTGATTTATTCATTTGTTCATTCAGCAAATATTTATTACGTACCTTACTAGGTATAGGCATTCTGCCAGGCTCTGGTGTTACAGTGTTAAAATGGTAGGTAAGCTGGACATGGTTTCTGTCTTCCTGGAGTTGAGATGGTAAAGAGCTAATTATGTGTGGTGCTATATTGAGGCTTCTCTGAGAAAACCACTTTGCTTTAATTTTGCTTTCCAGAAGCTAGACCATGGTACTCCTGGCTGTGGTGTGTGTGTATCTACCCTGCATTTGTACAGACATACACATACATTGAATGGGATTCTATATTGCTGCATAGAAATAGTGTTCACAGTCTAGTCATCCTTGGTGAAGTAAGCCATGGATCTTTGTTTAATCCTTAACAACTTTATGAAGCAGACATGATTATCCCCATTTCACAGATGAGGACCATGAGGGTCTGCATTGTCAGAGTCCATAGGTGCAAGGTACGGGAGCCAAGTCTAGCTGATGTAAATAGAAAAAAGGAATTCATTTTAAGTATTTTAGGGATTAGAAGGATATTGTGTTGTTCACAGAAACTCCAGGTGGACTGGAGAATCATTTGGGGGGCCACTTAGTCAGGAATGGTAATTAAAGTTGTGCCACAAAACTGATCTAGTGAGGAGGTCATTGCCAGCCATGGCCAAGTACTTGATGTTATAGTTTGTACCTTGGGACATTGCTGGCTCTGTGACCCCAGGTAATCGTCTTGCAGCTGTTGCTACTTCTAGAATCTTGCATTAGCCCACCCACTTTCCTTCTGACACTGGCTTCTGATTTAACGTCTGAGCAGGTGTTCCTAATTGATAGAGCCTATTTTATATGTTCATGCCCTAGCTGCAAGGGTGTGTGGGAAAGAGCGTCTGCTTTTTCAACTGCTGTAGTGGGACCTGTGCTCTGAGTCCCATCAAGGTTTATAATGAGGGATTTCATAAACAGGTTCAGGTGCCAGGCAGCTTAAAAACCGACAACAAGACATCTGGTCACTGTAGCTCAGAGATGTTAACTGGTGGTCTCATGTCACCCAGTAAGTGGTGGAGCCGGATTGTGCTCCTTCTCCTAGTCTCCTGTTCTACTCGGCACTCTCGTGTAAGATTTACCTTCCACACTGACTTTCTCTCAGTTTCTGAATACACCTTGCAGTTTCATCCCTTTGTAATTTGGCTCATGCTTTTTTTCTGTGCTTCTGCTCCCTTTCCCTCTATACTCTGATGGTGAAATTCTAATTCTCTTTTTGGTCTGTGTTGGATACCTCCCCCGTGAAGCCTTCCCTGATTTCTCAGACAAAATTAGCACCATTTTTCTGTGTTCCGCAGTACCTGTCCCTACCTCTTCTGTGACACCATGTCTGTATGATGGTGAGGGCCTTAGGTCCTTTTGCTTTATTTGACTGTGAGCCTCCTTGAGGATAAGCAACTCTTCCTTCCTATAATTGTACCCCAAACCCTGTAGGATGGCACATTATTGCCTGTGAAGTAAGTCCATTTGAAGAACTATACATTTTGTCAGGAGCGTCTACTAAAGGGGCGGCGGTGTTAAGGGATTATACTGAGGCCAACTTTTTACTCTCAGTGGTCATGCCCAGTAATATCCAGAACCTTTTCACATAGACCTGCTCATGATTTTTTTTTTTTATTAGAGAGAGAGACTGAGAATGAGAAGGGAGAAGGTCGGAGGGAGAAGCCGACTTCCCGCAGAGCCGGGAGTCCGATATGGGACTCGATCCTGGGAGTCCGGGATCACGACCCGAGCCGAAGGCAGTCGCTCAACCAACTGAGCCACCCAGGCACCCCTGCTCATGATTTTTTGAAATCATTTGAGCAATGCCCAAGATTTTGTGACTGTCATTATTAAGTACCTGCATTCCTTAATTTTTAATTAACGCCTTTCTGAAAACAGATTTAAAAGTCAAATGCGAAAGTCAAACAATAGACTGAGATGTTCAAGAGAGATTCCATTTCCAGAAAGCTAGGAAAAAAATAAGATCTCTAATTATGCTTCACCTGTAAGATTTAGTTTCCAGCAGTTTATTGTCAGCATTGGGTACATCTTCTTAAAATTGCATCTTCTTTTTCAGTCAAATGTTTTGTCCGTGAGCTGAATGTTGTGAACATTCCAGAGGGGTTGAAGCTTTCAGAATGCATCTTATCAATACTTTTTTTCTGTGCCTGCTTCTTTTTATGAAATAATTAGCATCAAATACAATAAAAAAGTCCGTTTCACAGACATAGATGGCACTCGTGTTAAGCCAAAATGTGCAGCTGGCAGGCAGCACTGTCTTGCTTGACTTGGTTATTTATCAGCTGGTAAATGAGTCTTAGTTTTGTGGATGAACTCTTCAGTATATGTGTGTAGTGGTCAGTTTGTAATGACCAAAAGCACGAGTTATTCAAAAGTTGAATGAATGAATACTGAGGCCTGGTATTCCAGTAATTTTTGACAAAATACATTTTAATATTTGCAATTTTGCACTATCATCCTATGTCCTAACCAAGTGAGGACCTGGAACTCACCAATTGTCCTAACCAATGAGGCCTGGAAATCAGTGAAGGAATCAAGAATCTCTTCAGAGCCATCTTTTTAAATTTCCCATCTCCCCACTTTATCCCTGCTTTGAAATTCCAAATACTTTTTCTGAACCTCTGTTCGGGCATGTATTCTAAAGATTGTTTTTGAGTTAGTTGCTACTTATCTCCCATTTTAGATGATAAGTTCTGTGAGTACAGAAACCATGTCTTGCTGATCTTTTTGTCTTTCAGAGCGCCTAGTACTTTTTAAAGAGCAGATGCTCCTTTAAAGCCTTTCAAATTTTGATTAATAGAATACAAAATGAATTGTCCTTTTATAACTCTACTTATGGCTTGTCATTTCTAATGGAAAGGTTATGGACTAGTGGCTGATCTCCTTTCTGTACGGTCTCCGTAAGACATCAGTTGAATTTGGAATTTTCCTCTTTTTGGAGAAGAAAAATAACAGTTGCTTCATTTGTTTTAACTGGGTCTTAGAGAAAATTTCTGGAGTCACAGGAGCTGTATGAACATGACCCTCAAGAACCATCTAAAGTATGAAGAGTATCCATTTCTATATTAAAATTGTGTTATTGTTGACTAGAAATGTTTGTGTTACTGAGGGAAGATGGCTGAAATTTTGTAACATCTCATGTAAACTTGGCTTTTTTTCAGCTGTGTCAGATTCAGGGAGTTTTATAGCTTCTCGATCCCGACGAGAAAAGAAATCAAAGAGAGGGCAGCAGGAAGCTCTAGAAAGACTGAAAAGGGCTAAAGCTGGTGAGAAGTATAAATATGAGGTAAGTAACCATTTTTTTTTTGTTTTTTTTTTCCTGTGCTTCATCAAATTCATAGCCTGTAGGTATTTTATGTCACCTTTGTCACTGATTAGAAATATGCATATATTTTGTGCTTGTAAGAGTAATTTCTTAACTATTGAACAAGCATGGGAATGAAGTAGATTTATGCATTGTGTCAACTACTTGGCACTTTAAGTTTCTGTAAGGCACTTTACAAATGCTGTTAAATTCTGAAAGGAAAATAGCTATACAATTTTTTCCTTATTAAGCCCAATGCATGGGGCACCTGGGTGGCTCAGTCGGTTAAGCGCTTGCCTTTGGCTCAGGTCACAATCCAGGTCAAAATCCTAGGGTCCTGGGATTGAGTTCTGCATCAGGCTTCCTGCTCTGCGAGAAGTCTGCTTCTCCCTCCTCCCTCTGCTCCACCCCCTACTGGTGCGTGCGCGCACGCACATGCTCTCTCTCTCACTCTCAGATAAACTTTTTAAAAAAAAAACTGTGCACTGCAGCTTTCATAGTTTTGCTGGGGGGAATTTAGACATGCTTTTACTTTACTCTTAAGGTATTGAACAGTCTAGCTAAGCACTACTCCTTGGAGAAAATTGTTCCTAATTTCGTCTGCAGTGGGTGAGGACTTGGGCCTTCTGTTGTATGCTCTGTGTAAGTTTGAATGTGACATTCTTTTGGCTGTTTTCCTCTAACCACTGCTGATGGCCTGCAGGTAAAAAAAACAAAAACAAAAAACCAGACTGGTTACCATCTAACAGGATTGTCTGGCTTCACCTTCTACGCTCTGTGATTATCTCAGCTGCCTCAGGACTTGAAAGTGATTAATTAAGATGAAGAAAATTATAACAGCAACTGCTACTATACTTTTTTAGCAAATAGTGTTGTGCTTTTGGGGGCGCCTGGGTGGCTCAGTTGGTTAAGCAACTGCCTTCGGCTCGGGTCATGATCCCGGAGTTCCGGGATCGAGTCCCATATCGGACTCCCGGCTCTGCGGGAGATCTGCTTCTCCCTCTGACCTTCTCTCCTCTCATTCTCAGTCTCTCTCTCTAATAAATAAATAAATAAATCTTTAAAAAAAAAATAGTGTTGTGCTTTTACAAATGTGTTCGTTTAATTTTTCCAATAATTATGAAAAGTTAAGATACTGTGATTAATAGCATTTCATAGGTGAGAATCATAGGTCACAGTGGCAGAGCCTTGATTTGAGCATAGGCAGTCTGGCTTCAGAATATGCATAGTTAACCACAGCCTATACTGTGTTGTGCAATTAAGAAAGTAGAAGAGGATTTTTGTCATTTGGCATCATTCACTTGCGTTAAGTGAGTCAACCAGATCACAAAGGGTTGCTAAAAGGATTACAGTAAAGCAGGAGTAAAGCATTTTTAATGTAGGTCCTTCTATAAAGGAGTTGTGTGGGGGCATTTCAGATGTTGACACAATGTGACTGATTTCCCTCTAATCACTCATGTTAATTGCATGGCTCTAAGAGTTCATGCCGAGCAGTAGCACGGGTGTTTTGACATAGAGGCAAAATGACTTTTTACTCAAAATGTTTTTCTAAGGTAGTTTTCTGGTATCTTTTTGATAGTATAGAAGTGAGTTGCTTAAATAAGACACAAAGTATGCCTAATGGACTTCAACCAACACAAATAATCCTGCCAGTTCCCTTCCCCTGCCAAAAGAAAATTGGTCAGTATAGTAATATTAATTGGACTAGTTTGTGTTTGTGTTGTCAAAAGCTTAATTTGGGGGGCAGCTGGGTGACTCAGTGGGTTAAAGCCTCTGCCTTTGGCTCAGGTCATGATCTCAGGGTCCTGGGATCGAGCCCGCGTTGGGCTCTCTGCTCAGCGAGGAGCCTGCTTCCCTCTCTCTTTGCCTACCTCTCTGCCTCTCTTTGCCTGTCTGTCTGCCTGTCTGTCTCTCTGTCAAATAAATAAATAAAAATCTTCTAAAAAACAAAACAAAAATAAACAAGTAAAACCCGAAAGCTTAATTTGGTAGATCAGGTAGTTTCTATTATCAGATGGTAAAAAGCCAAATCTACGTTTGCCAGTGATCCCTATAGAACAGACTAAACAGTAGGTGAAAACTAAGCCTGATCCTGTAATTGTTTTAAGTCTCAGCTGTGGCAGGAGTCCAGTCGGCTCTGCCCATTGGGCTCTCAAAGCTCTGTGTCCCAGGATTTTTCCTGGAGTCTTAGCTCTCCAGCTGGAGTTAGTCATTCTGCACTCCCAACCCACTTGAACTCTGGAGAGAAGGGGGCAATATTTAATTGGTGAGTTCTTCCAAGCAGCCCACCAGATTTTCATCTGGGCAAGTCAATGGCAGCTGAGATGGTGTGCCTCTGTTCTGCTTGTTGCTTAAACTGTGTTAAAGTGAGCTGCTCTCTTGGTGCCAAGAGGTACTGGCCTTCTGGCCCTCTGGCAGTTAGGCAGCTCATGTTAGTGGAGATCTTGCCCTTCACACAGCTTAGCATTTCAGTAGCTATAGTCTCAAGACCTGAGAACGGTAGGGGATCAGTGGTAATGCAAATAGGGATCACTTAAAAATTATTTCTAGGGTACCTGTAGAATAGAGAGTGGACTTGTTTTGCTGATTTGATGAGGGGGATGGGTGGGGGAAAGCTTGCTTTTGAACTACCTTTGGTTGGTTGAATAATTACTGAAGTTGTCAGTTTGCAGGGCAACATCAGCTAGGCGAGAGGGTGTTGGCCTACCTTGTGGGTCTGCGAAGTACAGGAGAAACCAGTCTAGAAGTTACAAGTGAATAATCCCCAAGGCTGCTAACAAAGAATTGGCTATAATTCAGTTTGTTTTTTATGAAGTAGATGAGTAATTGATGGTGTGACAAGTGTATTATGCTAATGGAATCATTTAATATCTTGTGTTAACACCCACCTAAAAGGAATACTAAGTTAATTGATGTCTATTTAAGGAAAACCCGGTAGTGGTGTTGAATGTCAGAACTCATGATTTGGTTGCAGCTACTCCTTCAGGCTGCCATTCCAGTTTCAATTTGACAATTTTTCATCAGAATTGTTTAACACTTTCACTCCATTTGAAGCTTTCTCAAACTTGTATGATGGCAGGTTGAGGACTTCACAAGTGTTTATGAAGAAGTTGATGAAGAACAGTATTCAAAGCTGGTGCAGGCCCGCCAGGATGATGACTGGATCGTGGATGATGGTATGTGGGAAGAAATTGCCTCCTAGGCATTGTTTTACTTTTTGTCGAGTCTTATGTGATAGACTTGCTGCTTTGCGACAATGAGCAGATGGAAGACACCGTTAAGATGGTATTGTTGGCTCAGATTTTTTCTCAAATAAATTATTTGAGAGTGTGGAGGGAGTACAACAGAAAGTTTATTGTGGGGTATTTTGGAGACTCCAGGCACATACCTCAGGTAAATCCTCCAGGAAATGACTCTGTAGGAATTGGGTGGAACCACGTGCCCATGGGGTATCCTCAGGTGATGTGGGGATCAGAAAACTGTCAATTGCACAGAATGGCTGTGAGGATTATACGAAGCTACATGTGTGAAGAGTAACTTGGACAGTTGAAAGCACCAGATAGATAGAGGCTGGTCCTGATGTTCTTAGAACCCATGTCGAAAATTCACTGGTTCCCGCTTGTTGGGTGTGACGTGCTGGGCATGAGCCTGGTGACCACTTGACCATAGGGAGCAATGTGGACTGCAACTGTGACCATATTTGTTTCTCTTTCTGTCGTTGGACTTAGCCATATTGCCATTTTTGCCTCATAGACTGAGGTGATTTCCTGGGCCTCTGTGATCTCAATTCTTTTGCTTTTTATTCTTTTGGTAGAGTAAAACTACTATTAAGCACCCTGTTGTGCTAAATCATTTCCCTAGCTCACCTAGATGGGCATAGAATATATCCTTTGATTTTTGACACCGCAAACCTGCTCTGTAGATGTTTGGTTCGTCTGACACCTGTCTGAACAGGATTCTGCTGCACTTAAAAGTGGCACAGGCCAGGAGAACGTCTGAGTAGGTATAAAAGGTGTTTTGTTGTTGTTTTTGTGTGTGTGGCTAAAATATAACTGGTTACTTTTAGAAACTTGATCTCAATTTTAAATTTTGTTTTTACAGATGGTATCGGCTATGTGGAAGATGGCCGAGAGATTTTTGATGACGACCTTGAAGATGATGCCCTTGATTCTCAGGAGAAAGGTACCTATATTTTGTTTTTAACAGAGTGCCATTTTGAGATTAAAAGAACCAAAATTTGAGATGACTTGGTACTTTGACAACAGTTTCTTTTACAGGAAAAGGACCTACCACAATTGTCTTTAGGTATAGAATATGTTGTAATATTGAGAGAAACATAGTTATGTCAAAAATTAAATGTAAAAAGCAAAAACAACACCATGAAATGAAGTTTCATGTCTCTATCATCCAAAGAGTTTGCTCTTATTTTCAAATTTCAGTTCTGTGGTCATTTTAGACTTGCTGATTTTGAGAGCTGCAGCAATAAGTGATGTTTTTTTAATTCCTACTGAATTGATATACTTAAAATTTTAGCTCTTTGATAGTAGTACAGTACAATAATAAGGTTGAGTAATCAACTGGGTTTGTCTAATCAAAATTTAAAATGATATAAATGAATGTGTCAGATTCTCTTAGCTACATAATCATTGGCAAAACATTTTTTTTTGAGTAAACAAGCCTGATTTAGTTTCTGTAAAATGTGAAGGGGAAATTATCTTCAGTATTTGTTTTTTTGATTTGCTTCGTTATTATCACCAAGTGTAGATCGTGGGTCAGCAAACTATGGCCCACTCACAGCCAGTTTATTTTAAACAGTTTTATTGAGCTGTAATTCACATCCCATACAATGTACCTATTTAAAGTGTACATTTAGATGGTGTTTACTATAGTACCAGAGTTGGGCAGCCATCACCACAATCATTCTCACATTTTCATTACCCCAGAAGGAAATTATGCCCGTTACTGTTGAGCTCCCCAGTTCAGAGTGGTTTTTTCATTTTAAGAAAGTGTTTTAAAAAAAAGAGAGAAATGCAAAGAAGAACACACCATAGCACCAGACAAATGTGTGTGGCCACGAAACCTAAAATCTATGTTATCTTGCCCTTTTCAGAAAGTCTGGACCCCGAATTGTGGATTTTTAATATTTTCTATGTTTGTTTACTTCCTTCCTCTTCCCCCTTACCAACTGTATACAAACAGACTTTATTTTGGTCAACTTATTGAAAGTAAGTTGTAAGCACCATGACACTTCACCTCTACATGCTTCATCAGTGATCTCCCAAGAATGGGGATGCTTGTCTACTTAGCCACAGTACCCTTCTCATAGAATCATCTAATATGTTGGGTGATATTAAGATTTCTCCAGTTAGCCCAAAATGATCTTTTTTTTTCAGATGTAGAGTCCACTTTAGTTTTATGTCTCTCGGTGTCGAGCTGCACCATCCCTCTCCTCCTCCCACTCTGGCTTTTTTTTTTCTTTTCTTCTTTCTTCCTCCCCTCCCCTCCCTTCCCCTCCTCTTTCATGACCTTGACATCTTTGGAGGGACTAGGCTGGTTTTGTTGAATGTCCCATGGTCTGGGATTTGCCTGATTGCTCCTTGGTGCGTAAAGTCAAAAATATGATGTAGATGAAGTTATATCTTTCTCACTGATCATATCAGGGGCACATAGGTCACTTTGTCCCATTCTTGGTGATACTAAGTTTGATCTCTTGGTTAAAATGCTGTTTGTGAGATCTCTTCCTTATAAAGCTACCTCTCTACCTTTGTATTAATGTAAATATGGGGTGATAATTTGAGGCTGTGTATCTCTTTTCCCCACTAGCTCTCACCCAATGCTTTCAGCATCTATTGATGATTTGTTTCTCTCCTTTTTAAAACGATCACTTCAAACTCATGGACTGAAAATTGCTGTTACAGTTCGGTATCCATTATCATTATTTTTCTTTGTGTGTTCAAATTATCCCACATTTGGCAGTGGGAGCCTCTTTGAACAGCCTCCTGTGTCCTTTTGTTTTTTGGACACATGACCCCATCAGTCTTTGAGCATTTCCTTGCTTCCTGGGCCAACAAGATGTTCCAGGTTCTCCTTGTATTAGTCTTGTCCCAGACCTGGAATCAACCGTTTCTCCCAAGAGTCTTGGCGCCTTTAGTGGAGAATGGTATTCAGATCTAGGGGTTGGATGGTACTCCTTGCTACTGGGTGTAATGGTTTCTAGGCCTTTTGGTGAACAGAATTCAGAGATTTTATATATATGTCATGGTTTCATACTGATGTATTCAATTCAGATACAACACCACAGAATTCTTCTTCATCTTCCCCAATTCTATATATGTATCTGCCTTCAACCCAGTGAAAACCCTTGCCCTCTAAAATAGACACAAAATAATTTTAGAAATTTTAGAGCTATTAAACCAGCATGTCTACTGACAATCTTTCTTAATGAAGTTTATAATTTCTTTACGATTTTATTTGGTTTATATCTTGGTAAAGTTGTATAGTTAGAGAATTGTGTTTGGAAGGTGTATGAAGTAATTTTTTTCTGTATACTATTTTACCAGTTTATAGATTCATTTGTGTTTGTATTCATATTAGGATTTTAAAAAATTTTTCTGTTTTAATTTTATTTTTTGAATATTGTAAAACATTTTTATGATTTTGAAATCAAAACGATATTGAGATAGACTCAGGTAAATCTTACTCTCATCCCTGTGCTTTTTACTTCTTCATATTTATGCATTTTCATAGGTAACCATTTTTAATAGTTTCTGATTATCTTTCATATTTTTCCTTTTCCAAAAAAATAAAAGGATGTATTTTTAAAATTTATTCATTCATTAGTTAAGTCAGAATATGTGGACTGTCTTTCTTGTTTCTGCCAACCTTTGTAATGTAGGAACTCTACACAGTGGTACTGTTTGGTCACAGCGTGGCTAATTATGTATTCCTAATTTTCTTTTAAAGATTTTACTTATTTATTTGACAGAGAGAGATCACAAGTAGGCAGAGAGGCAGGCAGAGAGAGAGGGGGAAGCAGGCTCCCCGCTGAGCAGAGAGCCTGATGCGGGGTTGGATCCCAGGACCCTGATGAGATCATGACCTGAGCAGAAGGGAGAGGCTTAACCCACTGAGCCACCCAGGCACCCCGTGTATTCCTAATTTTTGTATATCCATGAAGAAGAGAACGAAAGGAGCCTGCGTGGTGTGCTTTTTTATCTCTCTGAACTGAGGAGGCCTTTGTTCACGTTCTAGTTATGTTGTTCATTGCCTGTATCATTTTGAATGAGTCCTGTCACTTACCTGGACATGACTTTTGTTGGCTGTAAATTAGGTTGCACTGGACAGGGAGGTTCTTGAGAAAAGGACCTGTGTCCTAGCATCTCACTGCCAGTCACAGTAGGAAGTGCAGAGGAAGTATGCAGCATTTGTTGAATAGATGAGCCATCTTTGTGTTTCCATTGTCATCTTGTTATCTCTTCACAGTAATACATTAGTGAAGAGAATGACTTGGCATTCTGGAGGAGAGCTAGTTTTGGAAGTCGTTATGACATGCTTTGCCACCATTCATCCACAAGTCCCCATTGTTTCAGTGTCCCTCAGGAGAGCCCAATAAGGTCTCAAGATCTTAGGAAGGGAAATGGAATTTTGCAATCCACTTTAAAGACTTAGAAGAAATTGTAGAGTTTTGCATAGATGTAAAAGGATAACTCTTTATGGTGTGAATCCAATCCCTGACATGCTTCAAGTAGAGACAGAAAATATTAAGTCCTAATGAAAAAAATTGGTAGAAAAATGAATAAAAACAAACAAGCACTAAAATTGTGGAAGATTCTATATCAAATGTTGACTCCTATTTTTTATGTTTCTTTTTGTTCTTCTCTCTAGATACTACTAACCTACAATGGTGAAATTAAAGCCTGCTTATGAAACCTTCCTTGCTATTCAAACCTCTATTGACCTTCTCTCTTGATACCCTGTATTAGGACCTGTATTTTGTATTCTAAACATTTTGGCCATTAATTACATTCTGCTTCTACACTGCCTAAGGATCTCAATAAAAAAATTATTCCTCTTGTCTTATATTTCTCACAAATGTCCTACAGACTTTTTCATTTTTAGGCACATGAAAAAAATGCCCTTTTTATTATGGTTAAATATACATATAATTTCTTATAAGTGACATTTAATACATTAATAGTGCTTGTAGCAATGACCATTATCTAGTTCCAGAACATTTTTATCCCCCTGTGTGGAAACCCATATCCATTAAGCAGTTACTCCCCAGTCTTCCTTCCCCAATCCCCTGGCAACTACTAGTCTTTCCATCACTATGGATTTGCCTATTTTGAATATTTCAGGTAAATGGAATGATAAAATATGTGACCATATGTGTTTGGCTCCTTTAGTGTGATGTTTTCAAGTTTCCCTTATGTTGTAGCATGTATTAGCACTTCATTCTTTTTCATGACTGAATAATATTCCATTGCATGGATAGACCACATGTTGTTTATCCATTTATTAGTTTATGGAATTTGGGATGTTTCCATTTTCTGGTTATCGTGAATAGTGCTGTAAACATTTGCGTGCAAGTTTTTGTTTGAACACCTATTTTCAGTTCTTGGGAGTATCTACCCAGGAATGGAATTATGTGTGTATATTTTTATTTACTTTTTTTTTCTTACACAAGAGATTTTCCTATAGATGCTTTTGTACTTTGTGTTTTTTCACTTAACATGCTATCCTGAAAATCATCCTATATTAGCACATAGAGATCTTTTTTCTTTTTTACTTGTTTCTATATTGTTGCATAGGATTTTACTATATAAATGTATGATGATGGTGTATTCAAATGGTTTTGCTGAGTTGTCAATTAGATTTTCAGTAATTTGCTTTTATTTTTATTTTTTAACTCTTTTAATGTATTTATTCGTGACAGAGGGGGCGAGGCAGGCCCCCTGCAGAGCAGGGAGTCTGATGCAGGACTTGATCCCAGGACTCTGAGATCATGACCTGAGCTGAAGGCAGACGCTTAACCGAGTGAGCCACCCAGGAACCCTCAGTAGTTTCCTTTTACAAATAATTCTGCATTGAATAACTTGGTGGATATGGTGCTTTCCTCAGAAAAAGTTCTAGAAGGAGAATTGCTGGTTCAGAGAGGAAAATGCACATGAAGTTTTATGAGCTATTGCTCTAGCTGTTGTCCCATTTTACACTCCTGTGAACAATTTGAGTTCCCATCTCACAACAATTTATACTCCTATGGCCTTGCTAACAGAGTGCATTGGGAGGCTCTTGGAGTTTTGCCACTCTGATACATGAGAAATGACTTCTCAGTGTGGTTTTCAGTTGTGTTTCTTTTACATATGAAGTTGAGCATCTTTTCATAAAACGCAATAGCTGTTTATTTTTTATGCGAACTGTTTTTGTGTGTTTATTGTGCACATTCCTTTTGGGTTTGGGGGCTTTTTAAATCCAGGGCATTTTTTTTTCCATCAGAGAAATTGGTCCTTTATCTGTAAAACATTATAAATATTTATAATTGTTGTTTCTGTTTGTAATTTATCAGATTTTTTTCTTGCAGATGGATTTTGAATCAGAAAGACTTCCCCAAACCCAGGTTACAAAGGAACTTGTTTTTTTTTTAAGAGATAGGGGAGAGACAGAGTGAGAGAGGCAGAGGGAGAGAGAGAATCTTAAGTAGGTTCCATGCCCAGCGCAGAGCCCAACACAAGGCTTGATCTCACAACCCTGAGATTATGACCTGAGCTGAAATCAAGAGTCAGAGGCTTCACTGAGCCACCCATGTGTCCCAGAACTTGCCTTTTTATTAAAGTCTTACATATTCTCATGTTAAAAATTTTGATCTTTGATTTATTTGGTGTTTATACTGGCTTCTTTACAGATGAGTAGCCAACACTACTTATTAAAACATCCATCTTCTCCCCAGTGATATGAGATGCCACCTTTATTATGTGCTAAATTGCATAAGTAATTTGGTTTTTTCTGGATTAAATTTTCTATTTCATCTGGTCTGAGTATTCTTATGCTGCTACTACACTATATGAACTATTCATTCTAGGTCTTTTTGAGGTAAAGCCTTTTTTGGAATGAATCTGAGAGAGTAAAACTGACAGTATTAGAAGAGTTTGTAGGTGATTTACACATGGCTATAAGAGAAAACATGTGGCACAAGTTGTTCTTTACTGAGTAGATGTCTCCGTGCCATTTAGTGTTGTGACAACATATTGTGTGTGTTTAGTTGCTGTTCCTCATAAGATGGAAATTAGGATGCTATATTACCATGACTGGTAATCCTATTTCTTGTCAGATTCAGGATAGCACTAAAAAGATCTCATGAAGGCTGCTAGACTAATCCCCTGGTTCCAGATGAGCTTGAGCATTTTATTTCTCTTGGAAAAAAACCCAAATAAACAACCCCCTCACCTTTTAACAGGACTTTTATTCACATTAATAATAGCCATTAAACAATCCCACTTAATAACTTATTCTAGTATTTAATTAGTATTTCATCAGTTTTTTTAAAGATTTTTAATATCTTTACACCCAATGTGGGCTCAAACTTACAACCCCAAGATTAAGAGTTGCACTCTCCACCAACCGGGCCAGCCAGGTACCCGTCATCAGTTTTCATAATAATATTTAGCCTAAGTTTTCCTGAATTAAGCTGTTTTTAACAATTCTTTCCTGTGTACCATATATAAAATCTCTTATTTTTGTATTTTGAATTCTTTATGTTTTTCTTCTCATTCTCCTATACAGAGGGCAGGTAACTTGACTTTTAGTTTCCCGTATTGATTTTTGCTGGTACATGTTTATAAATCAGTTATATTCCAACAGGAAAAGATGATAAAGCACGTACCAAAGACAGGAGGAATGTAAAGAAGGCTGCGGTGACAAAACCAAACAATATCAAGTCAATGTTCATTGCTAGTGCTGGGAAGAAGACTGCAGATGTGAGTTTCGTAGTTTTCTGATATTTTGTCTTTTCTTTTGAGAAGTAAATTTAGTATTTGATTGTATAGACAATAGGTGCTCAGTGTATTTGAGCTCAGCTATTTCAGTTGTATTTTCCTGATTTCAGTCACAAAAGTAGATGTAGATTTCCAGGTGAGGTTAGGCACCTCATTGTTTGGAACTTGGAGATAGAAAATTGAATGAAAAGCCGCATGGACAGTGTGTTTGTTTCATTGATTAGCAGGAGGATCATGGAGTGACGGTGGAAACAGGATGGGAGCTCGAGGTTTAGGAGCTACATGTACACAGGTGGTTGTTAAGATCTGTGAACAGTAGATGAGCACTCGGGACTGAAGAGGCAAGGACTGACTGGTTGGGTTCTTCGTTTCACAGACACATGGTCTGGGTGAAACAGGAAGTGCAGGGCTTTCTCATTCTACCTCTCCTTATGATTTCCAGAAAGCGGTAGACTTGTCCAAGGATGATCTGCTAGGTGACATCCTACAAGATCTGAACACTGAGGTAAGTCGTTCCCTGGGAGTTGTCAAATATGCAGGGGTCATAGGCTGAAGAAATAATTCAGTAATTTTACAGAACAGACTGTTGCTAGAATTGAAAACAAAAAATTCAATGACAATACTACCACATACGCTCCAAACAGCCCCCCCCCCCAAAAAAAACAACAGCCCCCTTCCCAAAAAACTCCAAACTGGCTTTCTTACCAGTTTAGGTGAGTAGTTTCTAGCTGTTAGAAGCTATGCAATTCTGTCGATGGGGCCACGTGGGGGTGTGTTTGAGATAGTAAGAATACACACATGGGTCAGTCCTGGGAATGCCCACTGCTTGTGTTCAGTTGCTGTAGTGTATGCTCCCCAAATAGATTGAAACCTGTCAGTCTGTACAATTGGGCGTGAGATCCTCACCTGCAGTTCAGAGAGGGAGTGAAGGGGAAGCGTCAGTGAGCTGTCCCTGAGAGAACTCAGACAGGCTCAGCTGCTCTGGGAATTTGCATTTGGGCTCTTTCACATGAGGATTAAATTCATTTAGAGGTGTGTTTCTTTCTAAGTAACCCTTGATTAAAACAACTAACACCAACACGTGTGGTTCTAGCTTGACAGTTTTTAAATGTAATATCCTGGAAGGGTAGGGGAAAGGTATGTTAAGTTGTAAAAAGAAAAAATTGGTGAGAGGTGGATTTAATAACTATTCTGGTTTTCTCGTGAGTCTGTGGTATTGTTGCTATAGTAACTACAGTACATGAGCATAGATCTGCGGGGGGAGCAGGGAAGGAAAAAAAATGCTTTGCTTATTGTGCTTCAATGGGGGGAAGAAATGCACTTTTTCTGTCTTGTGGAAAGCCAAGCATGGCAGGGAATGTCTTACTCCTCCCTTTAGAAACCTCAGATAACTCCACCACCTATAATGATACCAAAGAAGAAAAGGTCCATTGGAGCTTCACTGAATCCTTTCTCTGTGCACACCCCCAAGGTAAAGTGTGTGGAATACCTTCAATCTTGATTTATATTATTGCTTAAAACTTAGTTGATTTTCTATATGAGGGAAATGCTTTTGAATTTGTTCTTGATTTTTGTTTTAAATTAGGACTCCTGTTTCATTATATAGTTTCATGTATTTCAAGAATAGCATGTGCTGGTTTTTTCATAGTAAATTTTTAGTAACTGGTATGTGTTTATTATAGGTATTACAGCAGTGCTAAATGTAATAATTTTCTTCCTGGAAACAAGTATTTTTTTGTAAACGTAGGTAACAGTAAAATAATAGAAGCTGTTACATTAATAATACATAAAATTGTTGTATAAGTGGGAACTGTCATTTTCTCTGGTCAGGGTAGGATGGTTGCATATTTTTTTGGTATGCTGGTCTAACTGACTGAACATTTAAAAATATTTACAGGTAGTTCCTTCAGGAAAAACTGCTTCCCCTGTCTCAAGGAAGGAGCCTCTGTTAACTTCAGTTCCTCTTAAACGTGCTGAATTTGCTGGTAAGTCTGACATCAGGCAGACCTACAAGGGTAGTTGCAAAATGCTGTCAGAAATGGAGGTGCCGTGAAGGAGGAAGAGGAGGTGATTTTGAAGGTGTTGTGATAGCAGGTTCAGTTGTGACAGATTTGAATCCACAGCAGTAAAAGTTACAAAACATGCAGTTTGGAGAGATGGAAGAGAAATGCAAATGCAGTGTGGGAGAAAGGGTAGGCTCCTGTCGCCATGCTGGGGAGGCCTTTGTGTTCCACGGCAGCGGTACATGATGGGAATGTGTGATGATGCCTACAGGAGAGCCAGTGCCCGTGTTGTGTAGAGATGACAAGGAAGACTCAGGAGCGATGGATTTTGAAGATGGTGACTTTGATGAGCCCATGGAGGCTGAGGAAGTGGATGTGGAGCCTGTGGCTGTCAAGACTTGGCACCAAGAGAGTGAGCCAGCAGTGGGGGTGAAGCATGAGGCAGATCCCGGGAAAGGGACCACGTCCTACTTGTAAGAGCATTTTATGACGTTTCTGGAAAGTAGCACTATAAATTATTCAGTTGGATTTTGAAAGGTTTTCACAATGTAATTTCTGCAGGGGAAGTTTTCTCCCAGATATTTCTTGTTGGGACATTGATCAGGAAGATGACAGCAGTTTCTCAGCCCAGGAAGTCCAAGTAGATTCCAGTCACCTCCCACTGGTAAAAGGGACAGATGAGGACCAAGTGTTTCAGTTTTATTGGCTGGATGCTTATGAAGATCCGTTCAATCAACCAGGTAATCATGTGTACATCTTTTTTTTTTTTTTTTAAAGATTTTATTTATTTATTTAACAGAGAGAGAACACAAGCAGGCAGAGAGGCAGGCAGAGGCAGAGAGAGGAGCAGGCCCCACGCGGAGCGAGGAGCCCGATGCGGGACTCGATCCCAAGACACCGGGATCATGACCTGAGCCAAAGGCAGCCGCTTAACCAACTGAGCCACCCAGGCGTCCCTCATGTGTACATCTTTAATACAGAACAGTGCCTTTCCCTTAAGCGGTTTAGTTTTTATAATTGACAAAGACTGTCCTCACGTACGTGTGTAGTAAGAAAGCACCACTTACTCACTGTAAAGTATGTGAGCAACCCGGGTTGAGAGGATTTGTGGTATGAATAATCCTTAAAAAGGTTTTTTTTCCATAAACCAGTTATTTGTGATTTTGGAATGTGTACTTGTAGTTAACCTTCGATGTATCTAAAGTTGTAGTTACACACTTTATTTTAAATGGAATTAGTCATTAATTTGTTTCTTTATTCAGCACATTGAGCACCAGCACATTAATTTGTTTCTTTATTAGGCACATTGAACACCTGTTGAACACCTGTTGTGTGCCAGGCACTGAGATGGCATGAACAAGCTGGACAGATTCCCAGTCCTAATGGAGCTTACATTCTAGTGGGGTGGGAGTTGGGGGGAATGGGAGGTAATTAAGGTAAGTTGACAAATGGTGTGAAGGCATTTAGTTGGGGGATGGCTGAGGAAGGCCTGTATGAGGAGACCACCATTGGGCTGAGATTGGAAGCCCATGCTGAGCTGAGGAAAGATCGTATCAGCCTGAGGAACCAGTGAGTACAGAGGCCTGGAGAGAGAAAGGAGGCCTCTGTGGCTGTAGCATAGTAAATCAAGGGCCAAGATTGGTAGGAAGTGAAGCTGGAGACAAAGGCAAAGGGCAGAGGGCAGGTAATGAAGGATCTTGAAAAGCCATATTGAGGAATTTAGATCTTACTCGAAGAGCGGATGTGGTGGAGGATTTTAGGTGGTGGTGGAGTTTAACAAAAGCCTTCCAGTTTGTGTGGAGAATAGTGTGTTTGGGGTTGGGTGAGGGAGGAGACTGGAACCGGGCTAGTGGGGAAGCCCTGGAGATCATTCCGTCCAGTGCAGGCATGCTAGTTACTTGGCCTAGTGGTGGCTGTGGAGGAGGAGAGAAGCGGATGCATCTCATGTGTATTTTGATAGGAACCTGTTGATGGGTTGATGTAGGGGCTGACAGAAAGGAGGAATCACGGATGATTCCCAGTTCCTCCTCCAAATGAACTGAAAATGTGAGTTCTGATTCAAAGCCAGGAGGCTCTCTAATTTTTTGTAGTCCATGAGCCCTTCACCACAGGGCTGGGCATGCCAAGGTATGTCAGAGTAATATAAAATACCGTACATATCCAGAAATAGAGTTGCCTTTATTCAGATCCATGTCTGGGTATGAGGGTAGATGCAACTGTATTTTTCAAAGTGGTTTCCTGGCGGCTGCGTGTGGTGAAAATAGAGTATCAGTAAAGCAAGTGAATGAGTGAGAAGAGTAAGTATTAACCATCAGACTTGAAGGCCGGATTTACCTTAAAGATAATCAGGCGTTGACTAACTGGAAAGTTGTTACTGTCTCTGCGAAGGGGAGGCAGAAGCATTGATAGGCTTCAGCATATCAAATGCACAGGAACACACACACAGCCATTTGAATAGCAAATTGCCACATGTTAGTTTCTTAGGTAAAGAATAAGCCGTCTTAGAAATGGTATCTCCTTTAGCTGTGACAATATGGTTAGATCCTCTCACCTCCTTGGTTACGTCTTTGCTACTCGCCAGTGGAAGGTAGACTGGTAAGTGGGATTGTGTGAGGTTG
Organism: Nasua narica; assembly: GCA_028533885.1. Taxonomy (NCBI): domain Eukaryota; kingdom Metazoa; phylum Chordata; class Mammalia; order Carnivora; family Procyonidae; genus Nasua; species Nasua narica. The sequence continues at coordinate 17,573,874 of CM052801.1, forward strand.
AGCAAGTATTTCCCATCCATGGCTGAAACTCTGGCCTGCCCTGTTGTATGGCTTGAAGGGGATGCCATTTTCACATGTGCTTCATGTGTTTTAGGCTTCCTGGAGCACGACGACGACACTGTGGGGCCTGCTAGAGTTGTGTGATGTGGTGGGCCTGCCCTTCCTTTTGCTGTATTCGCTCGATGCTGGATTTGATTCCCTGTCTTGGTTAATGGTTCCATCAAAACCGAAAATTGGGAGCAAGCCTTGATTGCCCCTTTCCTTCACTTTCCTCACCAAGTCTTGTTAGTTTTCCTCTCCTAAAGTAGACAAGCTGACTTCTCTCTCTAGTTGCCTCTCAGTCCTTCTTGCCTGCTGAAACCATTGCACCAGCTTCCTAAAGGATCTCTTAGCTGTCATCCCCTACATTGCAGCCAGAGCGATTGCTCAGATGGATAGCACTGATCACATCATTTCCTCGTTAAAAAAAAAAAAAAGAAAAGAAAAGAAAAAGAAAACTCTGTGGCTACTGCCTACGTTAAGTCCAAGTTCCTTAGCAAGGCTTCTGATACCTGCTGTGTATGACTTTTGTGTTGTAGAGATAGTTCCCTGTACGTACCTGTTGCTCTTTATACTGTGTTCCTTTACTCCTTGGGTTTGGCTCAGGTGTGTCATGTCCGGGAAGTTTTCCTAATCCTCCAGAGTGGCCTAAGGGCCCTTTCCCTGGTACCCCATCATACCCTTTCTCATCATAGTGTTTGTTATATTATTTTGTAAAGAACCGATTCTGCATTTTTCTTGCCCCACAGCCTTTTATTTAACTCCTGGATGGCTGGGACCTTTTATTTTCAGCTTCTACTACCAGGCACATAGTAGGGATTTAATAAATAAATATTCATTGAAATAAACCGCACAGTGATTGACAGTCCCGTGGATGGATGCACATGAAAGGTTTTAGAGAGCCAGAGGTGCGTTCGCTGCTCTTGCTCAGATTGCCTCGTAAAGCCTTACAGCAGTGTGGGGGAAGAGTGGGTAACATGGTAACCCCCTCTCCCGTTAGTCCACGTACAAAGCATCAGACTGCCCAGTTTGTCAATTGCCAAGGATTAGAACCTTAAGAAACAACAATCTTTCTGTCTTGTGTAAAAATGAGTTTATTATTTCTACCTTTTGTTTACTGGTTGATACTCTTATTAAAAAAACACATTGTTTTGTAGGACATGGTCTAGAGCTGCACTGTCCACTGTGGTACCATACATGTCTACATGTAGCTCTTTAAATTTAGATTTAAATTAAAGTGAAATGAAATTTAAAATTCAGTTTCTCAGCCAGTAGCCACATTCCGAATGCTTTAATAGCCACATGTGGCTAGTAGCTACCGTATCTGTGGATGGAACAGGTAACAGAACAATTCTGTCATCACAGAAATTTCTAATGGCTAGTGCTTGTTTGTAGTAATAGGTGTTGGAGGTTAAGATTGAGGCATTGAAGCACAGCTGTATTAGGAAAGCAACCAATTTATAGTATATATCCTGACTGAATTCCTGGTACTAACATAGTCGAGGATAGGCCTTTTCAACCACTATTGGGAAATATTTTGCATTTGAAAGAGGTACTAGTCTGTTATTGGCCTATCTTCCAAATGCTATGGTAAAAGGAAATGTCTAGTGCTGGAAAAAGCCTCAGACAGTCTGGTCTAGTTATAGGGGAGGAAGCTAAGGCTCCAAAAGATAAAGTGGGGAGCCATTAGTAGGAGAGTTCTGGGCTTCTCACCCTCAGTCCGCTGGGCTGTTCTGCAGTACTTCTTAAGCTGTGTCTTCTGTGATTGATGCCAACGGGTTAAAAAGGATGGCTTGGAAAAAAGTTCTTTAATCTCAGGGGGTTGAACAGTTTCATCATGATAGCAGGTAATGATCACTGAGCCTTGGTGAAATCAATGCTGCTAATAAAAACGAAGTACTCCTAAAGACCCTGTTATTGTGTCTCACTTTCTTACAGATTCTAAGTAAGTCAGTTGTTGCTGAATGCTCCATAATTATGAAAAGAATCTTACTCTTTGCATATGGGAAGATATCCTGTCTTCATTATGACTTTTTCAAGGTTGAATAATCCTGACTGCACCTGGTTTCAGCTAGTAACTTTGGGGGGAATGTAATCTTTGTTTACCATGATCTTTTTGTGGCAAATGAGGCATAAACAGTGTCAAATGTGTGCATGAAGTGTGATATTAGTTTGACTGTAAAATGAGCTATTTGAATCTGTGAATCCAATATTAGGGTCTTTATTTTTCTTTGCATGGAATTTTGTTTTTTCATCTCTAACTGTTGTGAGGATGACTTTTAATTTTCTGAGCTCCTATGATTTTTTTTCTTTTTTAATCGTTCCCCGCAGTCCTCCCTTCCCTCTCCCCTTTTTTCCCCCACCCCAGCTGAAAACCACACAACTCTTTCTAAGAATTTTAATCATCTGCAGAAATGAAAATTTTTAGATGGTCTTATTTCTACTAGAACGAGTGACAAAAGGAAGCACTGATGAGCTATCTTGTGAAACTGGAGTAATTGGTCTTGTGAACAGTAGCCTTTGCATATGCCTGAATTTTCTTAGTGTTTCAGACAAGTGGCTGTGTTGAGTGGCTATGTTGATTACTGCTGTCTAATTATGCTCAGAGATCCGGATTTTGCACAGTGGCCATCTCTTAGGTTGACTCTCAAGTCTCTGGAGTCCTTTCTTGATGTCCAGTTTTCGGGAACAGTGATTTGATGTCTGTCTAGAAAGACTTGTTTTTACTTTGTGGTATATATTACATAGGAATCTCAAAAGGGACATGTCCGCTGATTTGGTTGCTAAAACATTTGTTACACAGAAATTGAAGAGCAAGGAACATGACAAGCACTACCTACCCAGATTTTTTAGTAGTCTATGAGGTAGAAAGGGTAAAATAGGAGATAATAGTTGAACCATATTATGAGATATTTATCATCATGGAATAAGATATATGAGATCTATTGTGTTTTTCCCCAAATGCAGTTTTACATGTAGAAAAATATTAATGTACCATACAGAATTATTGTTATACATGAATGTTAATTTTTATTGGTGAGTACAAGTGCTAAAAAGCAATTTAGTATCCTCACACTATAAGAGGTTTAAATAGGAGATTCGTTGGAGAACAACTTGCTTTTTTTTTTGTTTCTCTTAATCTGGGTAGTCCCGGTTCTAGGGAAGTTTTTTTCCCTACACTGACCTAGCGTAGCTCTGTAACTTCTGAGGTATGTCTACACTGACCTGGAACATCTCTGCAATTCCCCAGGGGTTTCTGCACTAACCTGGGGTGTCTTAGTAGTTCCCCAAGTGTGTCTACTTGCATTTGGGATGTCTCCCTAGTAAGTGAGGTTAGTCTGCATTTACCTACGATGTCTCTAATTCTAGGGAAAATGTTTACACCAACTTAGAGAATCATTTTGTCTCCTGCCATATCAGTGGTTACAGGTTTTACTAGTGTGATATTGTCATGTGGCTTAAGGACTGAGTAAGCGAACTGGGCTTGTGGAGTGGGCAGCAGATACAAATTTACTGTAAAAAAATATATCAAGAAGGCATAAATGTGTGGACACATTCAGTGAGCCTTTATATTGCCCCTTTAATATGGTATAATTGAAATGTTTCTTTTCTCATGGTTTTCCCTTACTCTTTTAGGTGTGGTATTCCTGTTTGGCAAAGTTTGGATTGAATCCGCCAAAACCCATGTGAGCTGTTGCGTCCTGGTGAAAAACATCGAGCGAACACTCTACTTCCTCCCCCGAGAAATGGTAATCTTCAGTGATTAGCCTCTCATTCCTAGTACGTTATATGTTCTGCCACCAGCCGTATTCTTCAGCGGGGTTGTGACTTCTCCACAGCCTTGGTGCCTGCCTAGTACCCATTGGTTGTCAGCAGCTCCTTTAGGGGTTGGGAAAAATAAGAGAATGAGGTAAAACCGTGTTTTTTTGACTCGTTAGAGTGTCATAGTGTGAGTTTCAGTATGTAATAGTATCTTCTCCCCCACCCTTCATTTCCATAATAATCATGGTTGGGAGTGTATGGCTCTGAAACGTCACAGGGCGTCACAGGGCGTCACAGGGGTCACCGGGCATTTGGCCGGGTGGTCATGCTTCTGCTGTGTGAACAGTAGTACTGGTCCCTCCGCGGCTTGCTCCTCCTTTTTAAGTGGGGACTTCCTATCCACACTCCCCTCCCAAACCCAGCCCTTCCCCTGAGAGCTCAGCTGAACTGTGAATCTGAAGCTTCTTGGTCAGGATTTACAACTCTTCTCTCCCACTTTGTAGAGTCCATCCTTCTTATCTCATGTGCTTTTATGATGCCACTGGGAAGATTTGGGTTTTGGTTTTAGTCCATTTTTTGGGGTCTGCTGCTATCTTTGATCTCCTCTAAGACTGTTCTTTTAAATGTTTTAAATGGCTGAAGGTGAAAATTGAATTAGACTTGGGTTTCTTGTTGTTAAAAAGATCTCATTTACAGATACTTTTTCCCCCTCCTCTCTCCTCTCTGTGGGAGAGCAGAAAATTGATCTAAATACAGGAAAAGAAACAGAAACTCTAGTCACAATGAAGGATGTTTATGATGAATTTGATGAGAAAATAGCAGCAAAATATAAAATCATGAAGTTCAAGTCCAAGGTTTGTATTTGGTGATAATTTTTTCTCACCGTTTATTAGTTGTTGTTCATTTCCTGACTTACAAAATAGTTCTTGTATATCTTCTTTGTGCAAAATGTCTTTTTTGTGGCTATAATTCATTGAATGGAAATTCCATAGATAGCAATATAAAATTAGTATTTAAGATTTGTAAAAAATATTTTCTTTCTCTTTAAACTACTTAGACAATAATTTTCTTGAGTTTGAATAGAAAGGTAACACATAGCAAAGTAATCGTTTCCAATCCTTGTAGCATATCTTGTGTTCTTTTCTGAAACGGAGAAGAAACTCGTCTGATTTTGTTTTTATTAGTTATTGGCAGGTTGTTTTGGTCAGAAGGTTAAGGTTTTATATTTAAAAGTCTTGGACTATGATGCTATTTCTGATAGGATAAAAATCCTTTATTTGTGTGTTACATATTGATCGGTCTTGATTTTAGTGTGATAAATGACACCTTTGGCCATCATCATAGGGGCTTGTAACTCAGCATACTTTTAACAGTGATTGCAGCAAAGGGAGGATTGAGTTGCTGAAGATAAGGTTAATCATCTTAACTATTTGAGCTTTGAATTATGGCTGATGAATCAGTTCTCTCAAATTCTAAAAATAGTGTGGTATAATGGTGAAGAACATAGGTGCTGGGACCAGACTGCTCGTGCTTTAAGTCCTAGCCATACGACTTTGTAGTATGTGACCTTGGACAAGGCCTGAGTGAGTTCTCTGGGCCTGTTTGTTCACTTGAGAAATGGGACCCTATTTCAAGAGTTGTTGGAAGAGATAAGCCACCGAATTCTTACTAGGTGATTGGAACAGTCCTTGGTACTTAGTTAGCACTCAGTAAATATGAGCTATAATTTTGATGCTAGTATTAATTGTTCTAGCAAGATGGAGTTGGTTAATATCAAAGAGTAGCAAATGATTTAATACATTAACATATAAAAATCTTTAATCTTTTATTGCCCTGCTTGAATGCAAATATTTATAAGTTCTCTAGTATCCAGGAGAAGTCTTTTTAGCATCTCGTCATTGGGTGTCTTAGTCCCAGTAGAAAGGAGGAAAGGGTGCCCTTTTGGCTTTATTTACCTTTGTGTTCCATAAAGATACTAGATTCCTCAGTGTTGAATACAGGGACATGTGCATGTAATGCTTGTCATTTTAATTTGCAAAACGTTTTTGTCTAATGATTTTTAAATATCTACTTACCCAGCCAGTGGAAAAGAACTATGCTTTTGAGATACCTGATGTTCCAGAAAAATCGGAGTACTTGGAAGTTAGATACTCGGTAAGTCAAAGAAAATTACTGGGTTTTGGTTGAGCATGACATTTCTCTATTTTTGAAATTTCAACTGGCTTTCAATTAGGAGTATCAGCAGGGATCCTCAAGCCCACGGTTCATTGAGGTGGACTTACAGGAATGAATAATTAAACTGGATAAAATTAATTTGAATATATAGAATACCAGTTGTACTGCTTTTCTTGGCTTTCAAGTATGCATCTTTAAGTAAATAAGTTGAAATTGCACAACTGCTTGCTTGTCAAGTGGAATGAATGCCACATGATGGAGTTGAATATCATTAGTCTGTTGAAGGGTCCCTTCTGAGCAGCAGAAAGGTGAGAGAGGAACATGAGTAGCATCACTGTAGTGCTGCTCTTGCTCCCCTGATAGGCTAGGTCATTGCTGTGGGATGTTAATTAACTGGGCCTTAACCTTTTTTTACCTTTGTTGTAAAGTTCTGATCTCACAATGTTGGAAAAGGGAAACTTTTAAGAAATGTTTCTGACAGTGGTGATGAAAAGTACCATAGAAGCATTTTAAATGAGTTCCACTCTTGCTTTTATTCTTCTAATGGAGTGGTACTTATTTGGCTATTCTTTATCAGTAAGGCATATACAGCTCTGGACAGAAATCCTCTTTTGGGGGAGCTTCTTGGCCTATTTTTCTTCTAATGGATGCCATCAAGATGCATTATTTTGTCATTGTGAATTGTTTTTGTGTCCTACTGTGAATTGTTTTGGATTTCATTTGTTGCAAATTACATTTCATATATATCAAAGGGGTTTCTTCTGGTGGTTCGTAGAGAGGCTTTTGTTTATTTCAAATATAGACTTTGGAAAATGTGAAGTAGTAGTTTTAAACAAAAAGGGGTTTTTTTTCTTCTTTGCCTTTTTCAGGCTGAAATGCCACAGCTTCCTCAGGATTTGAAAGGAGAAACTTTTTCTCATGTATTTGGGACCAACACATCCAGCCTGGAATTGTTCTTGATGAACAGAAAGATCAGAGGACCTTGTTGGCTCGAAGTGAAAAATCCGCGTAAGGAAACATTTACGTTCAGAGAGCCAGATTGCTGAAAGCCAGAATGCTTGCTAAATGTTTTCAGGTTGAGGCACACATAGAACATTAAAATACTATACAACCCCCTGGTGCAAATAGAGAGGACTATTACCAGCAAGAGCTTTTAGAAGTGAAGGAATTGGTCTCTGTATTTCAGTGCATCTACTTCCTTTTTTATGTTTTCCTCAAGGTGTTCCTTGAGTGACTATAGGGAATATGTTTGGAGGCATTTGATCGCTGCGGTGCCTGGCATTTTAGTGGGAAGGAGGTCTCCATGAGCCCAGGTGGTCGTTGGCATGCATCCCTCTTTGTGCTGCTGTTGGCTCGTACTTCTGGCCGGTGATGCCCACCTGCTGTACACAGTAGACTGCTGACCTTGGGAGGGGAAGCATCCCTGCCGGACGCGGCTAGTGCTCTTTGGTTTCTTTGCATCTGTATTTGCATCTGTGATACTATGTTTTGACTTCAGGAATCTCTTAAAAATGTTTTGTGATTCCTCCAGGGTGTTTTTTTTTTTTTTTTTTTTAACCTATTTGGGGTCCTGGATTCTTCAGAAAATCAGATGAAAGCTATGGACTTTTTTCCCCAGGAAGTTGAATACATGTGTATACACATACACCACGCACACCCATACGGCTTTGCATACAATCCAGTAATTTAGCTTAGTTTTAGCTAGATGTTGTAATAAGACATTCTTATTAGAACATGGGGTTGAAGACTATCTCAGTTAATCACAGATGTCTTAATTATAGTAGTTTTCCTTTTTCAGCAAGTGGCTATTGATCTGTTGCATCTATTCTCTTTCAGAGCTCTTGAATCAACCAGTCAGTTGGTGTAAAGTTGAGGCAATGGCTTTGAAACCAGACCTGGTGAATGTGATTAAAGATGTTGGTCCTCCTCCACTCGTGGTCATGTCTTTCAGCATGAAGACAATGCAGAATGCAAAGACACATCAAAATGAGGTAAAGAAATAGGGCAGATTTGTGTACCTATGCTTTAGATTCAGTGCTTGCTTGAACTTGTGCAACTATTCTACAAGGGGAAATTGTTCTTTCTGGAGGAAAAAGAATACTAATGCACTACCAAACTCCGTTTTGGAGAATGAATTGAATTTGGTGGACGTTGGAGTTTTTCTTTAAAGACTTAAATTGCTGCACTTATTTTTATTTTTTGTTTTTTGAATTTTTTATTTTGGCAAACTTTAAGTGGACTTGGAATAATATAATGAACTCCCATATCCTTTTACTTATATTCAGTAGTTAAGAAAGATTTTGTCACACTTGTTTCCCCCTCTCTTTTTTTTTTTTTTTGAAAAAAATACTGTTGAAGTATTTTAGAAGCTATGGTCAGATACTGTGTAATTTACCACTGTACACTTTCGTATGCATTTCTCAAACCATGTATGCTTTCTTACAGAATACAATTATTGCACTTACTAACTGTACCAGTGATACCTTGATACCATCTAAAATACTCAGTCCATATTCACATGATTCTGTTTATCAAAAATGTCTTTCTTTCTATATTTGACATCTCTTTAGTTTCAGGTGTACCACATAGTGATTTTATGTCCTTATTACAAAATGATCACCACGATAGGTCTAGTAACCATCTGTCACCATATGAAGTTATTATAATATTACTGGCTCAAAAATGTTTTCTACCAGTTGGTTTACTTGAATCAGGATTCACATAAGATTCACAGATGGTGTTGCATTTTTATATCTCTTGAATCTCTCTTAAATGGGAGCAGCTCCCTCGCACCCTTTTTCCATTGACTTACTTAAGAATCATTGTTCGTTGTCTCATAGAATGTCTCATTTTCTCTGTTTGCTTCCTTATGTCATTGGACTTCTTCCTCTATACCAGGTGTTGGCACAGTATGGCCTGTGGGCAAATCCAGCCTTACCATCTGTTTTTGTAAATAAAGTTTAATTGAAAGACATCATGTCTATTTGTTTACATATTATCTGCAGTTGCTGTAGAGTTAGTAGTCATGACAGAGGCCATGTGACCCGAGAGCCTAAAATATTTAGTATCTGGCTCTTTACATGACAAGTACGCTGGCCCCTGCTAGTTAGCGCTAAAGAATTGATTAGATTCAGTTTTGACTTTTTGGGTTGGTATACTCTATAGGTGGCATGATGTATTTCATACTGCGTTATATATCAGCAGGTGTATAATGTCTGGTTAAACCACTGTTAGTGGGGCTGTGATTGATTAGCAGGTTCCAGTTTTCATCTGAAGGATGAAACCTTTAACCTTGGCACTACTAATGTTTTGGGCTGAATTATTCATTGTTGTGAGGGCTGTCCTGGGCATTGTGGGATGTTTAGCAGTAACGCTGGCCTCTGCCCAATGCCAGGTAGCACCCCTCCCCGCTACTGTGACAACCAAAAAGCCTCCACACATTGCCAAGTGTCCTCTTGGGGTAGGGACCAAAATTGTTCCCATTTGAGAACCACTGGTCTAATGATTCCCCCCCCCCTTTTTTTTTACCTGAATTAGTTACTTCATTAGGACTTGTAAAACAGTTTTTTAATTCTGTCATCCTTTCCATGTTTTTTAGTTAAACATGTTAAATATTAGGAGATTTATTAGTTACATTTTTCTATAAAATTTAACTTTTCTTCATTAACCAGCACTATTTGGTTATGCTGCAGTAGTTCATACAGGAAAGATGAGGTCAGTGTGTACTTTTTTCTCTTCCATTGCCAGTTTTCTGAGTAGGAAGTTGAGGACCTGCATTATATGCAGTGTTGACCAGTGATTTTTGTCATTACTTATATTTTGTTTCCTTTTTTATGGAATATGAACTCACAGGTTTTATATTTATCATGTTTCAGTACATTGCCATCATTATTACTGTAACTTTTGGTGCTTAAATTTGTCTTTGGTCAGTGGGGGCATTTTATTGTTCGCTTCTAAATCCTTTTGACATTGAAGGGGATGTTTTTTAACAGCAGCCTTTTGGCATTGTTTCTACTCTAAATTTTTTTTACTATGTGATTGGATCTTTTAATAATAGTTAATATAGTAGATGGCTATGGTTAACAATTAAGTGTTTGGAAAAGGTTTAGTTAGTTAAAAAAAAAGTACCCATCCTCTAGCCCCCAGAGTGAGGTTTCTCAGTAGTGTTTCACAATAAAGGAAGTAGGGCTTCTTGGAGAAATGGCTGATTCAGGGCAGAGGATGTCCAAGATAAGCCTGAAATATCTAGTTATTCTAGAAAGCAAGGATGATATTAAAATCTACTGAAGATGTGTCAGAAGGGCCCAGGAGTCAGCTTGACAACTTTCCTAATGGCCAAAGATGGGACAATTTGAGTATGGATAAGGATAGCGGTAATAGATTGCAATCCATGAGTTTGCACTGATGGTGTAAGCACTAACAACCCTGCATCGGTCATCTGTGAAAGCAGCTAGGGAACCAACTCATTGGTTTGAAAACTGATAAGTAAAAGGATTGAAACTAGCATTTCTCTTGATGTTTTTGAAGTCATATTGTACCTCAGGTAACCAAAAAACCAATGAAGGGAAGTTTCTTTTCATAGGTTTCCATCTTAGAAATGATGAAGGAAAAATTGAATATTACCACTTTGCGATCCCTAATGAAATAGTGGATCTAGCAACCAGTGGTTGCTAATAGCACTGAAAGAGAGCTAACTAGACATGATGTGCCTGTGCCGTCTGATAGAAGTAATCAGTAAGTAGCACCTCCAACATATATTCATGCCAAAAAACTGAATGTGATTTTCATCAGGCCTTTAGATCTAAATGTGAATTCCCTGGCAGTACAGAAACAGGAAAGTGTTAAATGGTATTATTGGAATACAAGCAACAAAATCAATACTGTGGGGCACTCTAAAGGGTGAATGACCCAGTTTCCTCAACAAACGAGTTGCAGGGAAATAATAGGTGGGGAGGGGTTATGCCTGTGGTTTTACATATCAACCAATTGCAAAGTCTGAGCTTACTTGATAAGTAAAATTGAGATTGTTGGGAACACATGAAAATTTGCATCCTACCTGGATATTTAGTGATCTCAGTGAATTACTGTTAATTGTATTAGCTGTGATTGTGTTACATTTTAAAAACTTACTATCTTTTAAAGTAGTGATTCTCAGTGGGGTGAGATTTTTCCCTTTAGGGGACACTTGGCCATGTTTGGAGACATTTTTGGTTGTCACAACTTGGGGGTGGAAGGCGGTGCTATTGCAACGAGGGATACTGCTAAACCTCCCACAGTGAACAGTACAGCCCCCGTAACAAAGAGTTGTTTGGTCAGAAATGTCCATAATGCTGAGGTTGAGAAACTTTATTTTACAGATAGATACATGCTGAAATATTTGTGGGTAAAGTTATAGGTCTGGATTTTGCTTCAAATAATCTGGGTGGAGGCAGGAAGTAGAGATATTGATGAGTTGATAATTGAAGGTGGATGATGAGTATATGAGAGTTGATTTTGCTGTTTTTTCTTTTAGTAAATGTTGAGTGAGTGAGTGAATGAATGAATAAATACCAGACATTCTGCAGCCCTAAAAAACTAGATGGCTTCCTAAGGGTTTAGATTACTTGGTTAATAAAGTTGTTGACTCGGCAAATGTTTCTAAACCATGTGCTAGTATGATGGAATACTTGTGACTCAAAAGATAGAGGAGGAGACAGACATTAGCCCGATAGCAGAAATAGATATCAAACTTAAAAAGGATACATGTGCTCTGGATAACATCTAATAAAGGAAGCTGCCATAGCCTGGGAGGCTAGGAACGTGTCACTGGTAGGTGAAACTTCTTGGGATGCTCTGAGGATCAGCCCCTGTGGAAGAGTGAAGGCAGGGGGCCTGGCAGTGGGAGAAAACTGCATTGCAGTTACAGCAAAGGTCCCAGGGAGCTCAGGCGTGGTGACAACCCTTCAGAATCGCTCTGAATTCAGATAAGTGGTTTGGGTGTGTATTACCAGTTCCGAGCCGTCCTCTCCTCTGATGGACCAACTAGATAGTGGATGTAGGTGCCCACCCGGCAGCTTCGAAGAGACTCTTCTGTGTCAGCCTCCAGCTTTTTTAGTAGTTGGGAGAATGAAGGCCCTTGTCCTGAAGAGGACTTCTGGGTGACACACCTCAGTATCCACTCCAAAAGTCGCTTCTGAAGAAGTAGGGATGGACCTTGAGTACTGCTAGGTGAGTAGGAGAAACCCCACAGAGAAAGGGTTTCTTTTTTCTCTCCAGGGGCAGCAAGCTTTCTCCAACACAGTGCCGTGGAAAGCCGTTGTTGGTATCAACACAGAAACAGGGAGACCACTTAGGAGGCTATTAGATGAGTAGGTTGATATAAAACATTGACATCTGGATATGAACATATAAAAGTTTAGACAGAAAAGTCTAATAACCCCAGCCTCCAGAGACGACTACTATTAACATTTTTGTATATTTCTTTTCTTCTTTTCTCTGCGTATTTTACTAAAAAGCTAGGATTTTATTATAGATGTGATTTGGTTTTCTGCTTTTTTCTAGAGTTTCTCCTGTGCCTATACTGTTTCTAATCATAATAGCAGTACTTGCCATTTACACAAAATTTAGGAAGTACCAGTTGTTTTTTTTAAAGTAGTCTCTACAGCCAGCTCACAACCCTGAGATCTCGATTCACATGCTGTATTGACTGAGGCAGCCAGGTGCCCCAGGAGGTAGATTTTAAAAAAGAAAATGAAGAATACCCAGAAGCCCTCTTCCCCAGCTACATCCATAGTTGGCATCCTTCAGATTATTGGTCATGCATATCTATAGCTTGATTATTTTTTAAAGATTGAGTCTTTAAACTTCACTTACCTATTTCTTTTGAGATCCCTGGCTAGGAGTCAGGAGTCCTGGGTTCCAGTTCCAGATCAGAACTTCTATTTTCCCCTTCTATTTTCTCTGTGTTTTGTTTGTGTAAATACTTTCATAATAAAAAGTTAAAATATTCATATGGACTAAAATGTCTGCCTTTTAATATTCTTGGTGGTTTTGGTGAAAATGCAGAATGCATCGTAGGCATCTGATAAGTGATCTTTTCCCCTCCTTTATCTGCAGATTATTGCTGTGGCAGCTTTGGTCCATCACAGCTTTGCATTAGATAAAGCACCCCCACAGCCTCCCTTCCAGTCACACTTCTGTGGTATGTATATTTTTATAGTTGGTCTTCTCATGGCTTGATTTTAATTTTTCTTATTTTTTCTCTGGCTGTTTGATCAGTAACTTTTTCTTTTGATGTTTTCAAGAGTAGTTAGTATGTATTGTTTTTAATTTTAATTTTTAAATTTTAATTTAATTTTAATTTTTTTTCATCAGCTGTGGACACTGAGTTTTATTGGATTTGTGGATCCTATTCATCTGGTTTATTTTGTTCAAGGAGCAGAAGTTGGGAGGCAGTTTGAAATTTTTTTTTCTGTTCCAGTGGTTATTTTATTGGGGTACTCTGTTTCTTTTTCCTGGGTCAAAATTATGCTATCACTATTTCCTTTTCATGATGTCTTTCTAAAAGTCCATCATAGAAGCCTGACCAAGTTTTCTGTGTGGTGAGGCAGTATGCCAGGGCATAAATGAATGTCTGCCTCTTTAGGAGGAGTTACAGTATGTCAAATTAGATCTCGGTTTGCTCTGCATAAAATTCAGTTGGTGAAAAATGTTACACAGGAATCTGCATGCCATGAGTCAGTCTCCAAAGAGTGTTTTGACCTATTTTGTGTTGAGACCTTGGCCAGTTAAGTGACTATTTTTTTTTAAATAAGAAAAGGGCATAAAACTATTGATCTGTTATGTTTCCTGAAATCTTTCTTAGCCTAGAACCAACAGGTAGATGGGGGCAGCATCTCCGTCTGATTTTGTGGGTATTGGGGCATTGGGAAAGGGGGACTAGGAAAACAAACGGAGAAGGGAATATCATGTATTATTATTGTGAAGTTTCACTTTTTAAGTGGGGTGGAATACATAGAACCAAAAAATGGTGAGAATATTCTGGAAAATATGTGGAAGAGAGCAATCATGAGCTCATCTCAACAGGTATTTATTCACCCGCTCTGTGTATGTCATGGTATGAACAGCTGTTTTGAGTGGCAACGAACTTACAGTGAGGGAAGCTTCGGTCAAATTATAGGGACTTAGGGTTCTGTGCATGACTGTTCTTTTTTGTTTAATCAATCTTTTAAACTTTATAAAAATTGAGGTAATATTGACATTACCATTATTTTAATTTCAGGTATACAGCATGACAATTTGATAATTGTATGTATCGTGAAATGATTGCTGCAATAAGTCTAACATCTGTTATCATGGAAAACGGTTTTTCTTTTGATGAGAACTTTTAAGATTTACTGTCTTGACAATTTTCAAACATGCAAGACAGTATTATTAACTATAGTCACCATGCTGTACATTACATCTCTATGATTTATAAGTGAAGTTTGCACGTTTTGACCCTCTTCACCCAGTCCCTCCTCTATCCCCACATCCCATCCCACCTCTGGCAACCATCAGTCTGTTAATTTTATCTATGACCTCATTTTGTCTTTTTTTTTAGATTGCACATATAAGTGAGATCATACAGTATTTATCTTTCTGTGTCTGACTTTTTTCGCTTAGCATAATGCCCTTCATGGTCTATTCGTGTTGTCACAAATGGGAAAATTTTTTCCCTATTTTTTATGGCCAAATAATAATCCATTGCATAAATATACCACTTTTCTTTATCTGTTCATCCATTGATGGGTGAACTTAATTGCTTCCACTTCCTGGCTCTTACAAATAATGTTGCAGTGAACATGTGGGTACAGATATCTTTTCAAGTTAGTGATGTCATTTTCTTCAAATATCCAGAAGTAGAATACCTAGATCATAGGGTATGTTTATTTCTAATTTTTTTTGAGAAATCTCCGTACTGCTTTCCACAGCAGCTGTACCAGTTTGCATTTCCACTAACAGTATACAAGGGTTCACTTTACTCCACATCCTAGGCAACATTTATTATTTCTTATCTTTTTTTTTTTAAAGTAGGCTCCATGCCTAAGGTGGGGCTTGAACTTAGGACCCTGAGATCAAGTGTCACATGCTGTACTGACTGAGCCAACCAGGTGCCCCTCTTGTCTTTTTGATAATAGCAGTTCTGACAGGTGTAAGGTGATAACCCCGTGTGGTTTTGATTTGCGTCTCTTTGATAATTGTGATGTTGACCACTTTTTCATGTACTTGTTGGCTATCTGTATGTCTTCTTTGGAAAAATGTTTATTCAGAACCTTTGCCCATTTTTTTTTAAAAGTAGGCTCCATGCCCAATGTGGGGCTTGAACTCATGACCCTGAGATCAAGAGTCACTTGCTCTACTGACTGAGCCAGCCAGGCACCCCAGCCTTTGCCCATTTTTTATTATGTTAATCACCATAAAGTACATCAGTAGCTTTTGCTGTAGTGTTCCATGATTCACTGTTTGTGTATACCACCCAGTGCTCTATGCAATACTTGCCCTCCTTAATACCCATCATTGGGCTAACCCATCCCCCCATGCCTTTGCCATTTTTTAATTGGATTGTTTTATTGCTATTGAGTTATAGGAGTTCTTTGTATATTTTGGATATTAACCTCTTATCACATACGTGATTTGCAAATATTTTCTCCTTTTTGTTTGGTTGCCTTTTCGTTTTGTTGATAGTTTCCTTTGCTGTGCAAGAGCTTTCTCTTGTGATATAGTCCTACTTATTTTTGCTTTTGATGCCTTTGCTTTTGGTGTCAAATCCAAAAATCATCACCAAGACCAATGTCAGAGAGCTTACTCCCTGTTTTCTTCTAAGAGTTTTATGGTTTCAAGTCCTTATATTCAAGTCTTCAATGCATTTTCCCTTAGTTTTGTGTATGGTATAAGATTGTGGTCCAGTTTCATTCTTTTGGATGTGGCTGTCTAGTTTTCATATCACATTTAGTAAAGAGACTGTCCTTTTCCCATTGTATATTCATACCTCTTGTCATAAATTAATTGATCATATATGCATGCATTAATTTCTTGGATCTCTGTTCTGTTCCATTGATCTAGGTGTGTTTTTATCCCAGTACCATACTGTTTTGATTACTGCAGCTTTGGCGTATAGTTTGAAATCAGGGAGCATGACGCCTCCTGCTTTGTTCTTCTTTCCCAATATTGCTTGGGCTACTTGGTGTCTTTTGTGGTTCCATAATAAATCTTGGGATTGCTTGTTCTGGCTTTTCTTTTGAGGTCCAACAACATGACCAGTGGAAATACTTGAACTCTTAACTCTTTAGAGATTAGGGGGTATTTGTTTATATTTAAGACGGTTTCCATTTGGAAACATGCAGCATATGTGTAATTGAAATGGGACTAAGATGGTGATGGAAACTTTATCTTTTTTCCTTCTTACAGTTGTGTCTAAACCAAAGGACTGTATTTTTCCATATACTTTCAAAGAAGACATTAAGGAAAAGGTAAAGAACTCATCATTTATTCCTTTCAAATATGAAGCATCTATTTGTTTAGAAAAAGAAAAGGAGGATGGTGCGGATTAGTAGAAAAGGCTATTTTATGTGTTAATTTATTAGATCTGTTCTTGCTACATTGGACTATGGCATTAATCCATTCAAAATGTATTAGAAATATGAAAGTAGAAACATCACTTAACAATATTTAAATGTTTCACTACCTGAAAATAATGTGATTCTACACCCTGTTAGTAGGTGGATAGGCTCAAATCCTCCTTCAGAGAGCTAAGTGGAAGCCTTTCCAAAATACATGATCATGTGATTACTGTTTTGATGAAGTATTGGGTAGAGCCCCTTCCCCCATCCTCCAACTTGAAGAAAGCCAAGTGAAGTTGGGAATACTGTGGATAGTAAAGGGGACACATATTGGAAAGATTGATATTGGCTGGCCAGAATTGATCAGTGATCTCTCAACTGCCAATATACTCCATGAAGAAGTTTTCATGGGTTGTTAATAAAATAGAGGTGGGAAAAAAAGTAGTGTAATGTAGTGAGTTTGTCATAAAGGTAAATGTATTCAATGTAAAGAATTTGTTTTGGAGAGTGTGTTTCTTTTGTGAAATGTGTTCATAAATTTGGGGGTTGGTTCTGTTTTTTTAATATCCTCCCTTGGCAAAATTTTAGCAACCTTGTCAGGTTCCACTTATTTGAGTTGGCTGGAGAAGTTCAGCAGTCTGGGGGCTACTGTTGGATCAGGCTCTTATTTGTGAAGTGCTCTGAATTACCTATCCAAGTAAAATGATCTAGGAAAATTCACTTAGAGTCTAACTGATATTTGTAGCGCAGTTAGTTGTAGAAAACACATAGCTATCAACTTCCATTTTAAGAGCGTCTTAATAAGAGTGGATCTTTTGAATACCTGATTTATATTCAGTAATCCAAGTGGAAGCCTTTTGTGTGAAGATAGGTTTTATTTATACTTAAGACACCTATAATTCTTCAATGTATGTTTGTTTTCAGTCTTGTTTCTTATTTACGGGTTCTTACACCACTCTTGGAGATTAGTGTATATAATCCTTGGGATTTCTTTATGTGGTAAATACATAAACAGCAAAGTCTACCAGGGATTTTACAGGAAAGTAAGTAGTGTTTTTGACAGGTACATGGATTCATATGCTTGTTCATATGTGTCTAGATGGACAAGTGTGTCCCTGTGGAGGGACATGTCTGCACTTCATAGTGCTCAGCATTTATTTACACACTTACTACTATGAGCTCCTTAGAGACTTTCGTCAATTATTACTGTGAAACCTAGAATCAGCAATTTTATTGCTTCATTTATTTATTTTTTCTCCCCAAATATGTTTATTTTAATGTTTCAGTGTTACAAGATTGATTGTTCATGCACCACACCCAGTGCTCCATGCAATACGTGCCCTTCTCGATACCCACCACCAGGCTCACCCAACCCCCCACCCCTTCCCCTCCAAAACCCTCAGCTTGTTGCTCAGAGTCCACAGTCTCTCCTGGTTCATCACCTCCTCCGATTTCCCCCCATTCACTCTTCCCTTCCTTCTCACAATGCCCTCCATGATTTTCTTACTCCACACGTAAGACCATAAGATAATTGACTGCTTCATTTATTTTTAAAAGGGATGGATTCTTTGTTTTTTTTTTTTAATTTTATTTATTTTGAGAGAGAGGACGCATGTGCACCTGACCGAGGGGGAGAGGCAGAGGGAGAGGGAGAAGCAGGGAGTCCAATGCCCAACTTGGGACTCGATCCCTGGACCCAAAGGCAGATGCTTAACTGACTGAGCCACCCAGATGCCCCTGGGTGGATTCTTTTAATTCTAAGAAATCTAACCTTGTTTGAACAAGGAGCTGAGTATAGTACTTAAAAGTAAAGAGTAAGTGACTGGTATGTTTTTATCTAACAGAATGTGAAGGTTGAGATTGCTGCAACAGAAAGAACATTGCTAGGTTTTTTCCTCGCCAAAGTGCACAAAATTGATCCTGACATCATTGTGGTGAGTAGATGTCTCCTCATGCCATGGGGGAGCTCCTCATTCCCCATTCTTTTCAGTACTTATTGAGCAGCAGAGAATCTTTTTTTTTAAATCTAGGTAAAATTGGTATATAACATGATTTAAGTTTCAGCTATATAGTATCATAATTTGACATCTGTATACACTACAAAGTGATGACCACCAAGAGTCTCGTTACCATCGATCACCATAGCCTTCACTTTTTTTGCTCAACCCCCAAGCCCCCTTTCCTCTGGTAATTAGCAGTCTGTTCTCTATCACTGAGTTTATTTTTGTGTAATTTTGTTTGTTCATTTGTTTTTTTAGATTCCACATTTGAGTGAAATCATACGGTATTTGTCTTTCTCCATCTCATTTACTTCACTTAACATCATATCTTCAAGGTCCATTCATGTTGTGAAAAGCATGATTTCATTCTTCTTCCGTTGTGTGTGCATGTACCACATCCTCTTTATCCATTCATCCATTGATGGACAGTTTAGGTTGTTTTGATGTCTTGGCTCTTGTAAATGAACATAGGGCTGCATATGTCATTTTGAATTAGTGTTTTCACATTCATATAAATACCCAAAGTAGGATAGCTGAATCATATTGTAGATTTATTCTTAATTTTTTGAGGAATCAATCTCCAAACCGATTTCTATAGTGGCTACACCAGTTTACATTCCCACCAACAGTAGGAGAGTTCCTTTTTCTCCATATCCTCTCTACTTGTTATTTCTTGTCCTATTGATAATAGCCATTCTAATAGGTGTCGAGGTGATTTTGATTTGCATTTCCCTAATACTTAGTGACATTGAACATCTTTTCATGTGCCTATTGGCCATCTGTATGTCTCCTTTGGGAAATGTCTATTCAGGTCCTCTGCCCATTTTTTAACAGGGTGGGGTTTTTTTTTGTTGTTCAGTTTATGAATTCTTTATTTTTGAAATCTTCAGAGATGACCCTGTGGACTGGTAGGAATTGCTATAGTTTTCGCTAACAGAAAGGGGGGAAAAGAGCCAGCCCACTATAAAGTAGTTATTTTCCTCTAAGAGAAAAGCAACTCATATTTTTGTTGAAGTTCAGGATATTCCAGTTATTTCCACTTTAGAGACCAGCCTATAAGTAAGTAAACTTGTGTTAATGATTGGTTTCTCTGAAATTTTGGATTAGTGGTCCAGCTGTATAGTGGTCATAGGAGTTAATTCCCTTGATTTGGTGTCAGTCTCCAAAGTGTAAGTATTCTAATTTTATGAGCTCAGTGGTTCTCTCTCTCTTTTTTAAGTAATCTCTACAACCTGTGGGGCTCGAACTTACAACCTTAAGATCAAGAGTCGCACATTCTACTGACTGAGCCAGCCAGTTACCCCTGAGCTCTGTGGATCTCTGTGACCTTTTCTTTGAGAGGTCAGGGCTAGGAATTTTTTTTCCTCTTCATAACCAAGTATATTCCCACTAGATAGGAAGAGTAATAATTCATTGAATTATATTTGCCCCAGTTTTTAAGAGTCATAAAGCAACATTTTGCTTTGTTTCCTCTGGCTTTAGTTTGTATGCTCTTTGATATGATTTCTTCTTTTTTTTCAGTTAATGGATCAAATTATGTTGTGCTTTTGATTGTTTTGGAAGAAAGTATGATATAAATGCATGTATTTTAAGTGTGATATTGGTAATTTGGTTGTATGGAAGCCTTGCAGAAATGTGTGGTATATATTTCTCCACGTTCACTTTTGCTCTTGGACAACTTTCTTGACCATGATGTGGCCAGAGTACCTAGAGTCTGTAGGTTGTTATCAAGTGTCTCTGGACCTGTTTCTCTTCCAGTATTCTAGGTATTATATATTTTGTTATACATCTTGAAAGCACTGGGAAGATTCTGTCCACAATGCCTTGCTTTGGTGCTCTGGCTCAGAACTAGGCCCTCACCCAGTTTCCCCTAGTAGTATCTCTCGGACCCCAAGGACATGTCTTGGTGCCTCAGATAGCTGGCCTCCCTTAGGGTGTTAAAGCCAAGTCTGTATGTGAGAAGTCCAAACTGATGTGATGTAAGAGAGAATCCTGACACTGGTGTGAGTCTGTAATCCCAGGAATGATAACTTGGAAATGAGACTTCCTCATGTCCTTGGGTTTCTTAATTTAATAGACAAAACTGCCATAAATATATAGTGGTACACATTTTTAATTAAAATTAATAACAAGTGAGTCTTTTGATCTGATTTATTTTAAGCTTCATCTAGTTTTTAAAATAGTGAACCGTATTATTCACATGATGGAGATTATCATTATAGACATGGAAAATTTGATTGCATTTTTGTTTGTTTTTAATTGGCTCCATGCCCAGTATGGAGCCCAGTGTGGTGCTTGAACTCACAAACCTGAGATCAAGACCTGAGCCAGAATCAAGAGTCGGATGCTTAACCGACTAAGCCACCGAGGTTCCTGTAGTTGCATTTTTGAGATAATTTCTACTTGGTATAGTTTTGTTTCCTAATTTGGACCATCACCTGGTATTGTATGGTTTGTTATACATTGATTAAGAGTCTAAATCAATAGTGTCTGAACTCCGTTCTTTAAGAAGAAAGTAGATGCAATTCCTGAGTTTTCTAAGAAGTCTGTATAAACTATTACAAAACACAGGCAGGTTCTCAGATTTTAAGCAATTAAAATGGAAATATTTGAACACAGCTTTTACTGATCACGAAAAAGTATAAAGCATAAAAAAAAAAGTATGAAACATAAAAGTTTGCCTCCGAGACTGTGAGGCATGAGCAGCAAATTAAAAGACATCATATGAACCTCGCATCAATTAGGATGAAATAAAGTTTATTCTAGCAATCTACTTAGCAGCTTTGTTAATGTCAAGGCTAATGAATGCTGCTGATGAGTACATTCCTGAAGAAGAAAGGACCCCAATCGGAGGTAAGCTCATGATGCCTTCAATTAGAGACCAGAAAAAAGAAAGGGCACAGAAATTCTGTGCATATGAAGATAAATCCTCTAATTTGCGTTTGTTATAATGTTATTGGCTGCCTTCTTTTTCTGACTATAGGGTCATAATATTTATGGATTTGAACTGGAAGTGCTCCTGCAGAGAATTAATGTGTGCAAAGTTCCTTATTGGTCCAAGATAGGTCGACTGAAGCGATCCAACATGCCAAAGCTTGGGGTAATAATAGTTTTCAAAATCTTACTTCTTGACTTGACTTCTTTTTATGCAGTAGCTACCTGGGAACACACTGTGCTTCTTTGACTAAGAATTGGTTGTCTTGTGAGAGGACACTTTAACTTTGGCACTAAACACCTTTTCCTTTGAATGCAGCATTTTATTGGTTGAAACCACTGATAGTTTTTAAAATTAGCTGTTAGAATCTAGAGATGACACTTGTTACCTTCACTTTGGCATTGCCAATTCTGTAGCCCTTAGAGCAGAGTTGTGTGGTTCAGAGATCAGTGAGTGTTCGCCTTCAGGACTGAGCGGGGAAGGAAGAGTGGGAGGGAGCTGATGTTGAATGTGTAAGATGGCCATGGGCTAAGTGCCTGTGCGTTAGTTGCCTGTCACAGCAACTCCAGTTCCCCTGTACTTCTCACAGGGGTGACAGAACTTGTTCAGGGTTGTAGGGCTAGTATGGGGAAGAACTGCGGTTTTGAACCTGGCCTGTCTTAAGTCTTTTAAAGTCTATGTGTTTTTCATTCTACCTGCTTGATTGACTTAGGAAGGTTTTGGTGGTTTTTGTATGAAGCCACCTTCATTTCCTAAGCCTTAGAGTGTTTATTGCTTGAAATCTTATTTTACTTAAAACTTATAAGTAGAATGGGCATGTTGCCTCATCAGAAAACTTAGGAATCTGTACCTTTTGTAATAGTCTCCAGTGAATTCTGCTGTTGCAGATTGGAGTTGGAGCTAGTGCTCTTGCTTCTTTTCCTGTTCTTATCTTTTAAGGTGATGGAATTGTTGTTAACCTTCATACCAGTGCTTGATTTACCAACTCCTCACCCTTTCATAGTTTTCTTTATATGGCATCTTCTCAGTGAGGTCTACCATGAATAGGGCCTACCCTATTTAAGGTGCAGCCACCTGAATTCCCATTTTCCTCACCTGTTCTAGTTTTTCTCTTTTCCATACGCTTATTGCCTCCTAAAACTATATAGTTTCTTGCTTTTGATGTCTGTTTTTTTGTTGTATATTTCAGATGAGATCAAGAGTATTTTCTGTTTTGCTCACTGCTTTCTCCCTAGTGCCTAGAACAGTGCCAGCTACGTAGTGAACATTCAGAAATATTTTTTTTTAAAGATTTTATTTATTTACTTGAGAGAAAGAGAGGGGGAGAGAGAACAAGCAAGGGAAGCAGCAGAGGGCGAGGGAGAAGCAGGCTTTCTGCTCAGCAGCTCCTGATCAGCTCACAGAGCCTGATGCGGGCCTTGATCCCAGGACCGGGATCCCGGGATCATGACCTGAGCCGAAGGCAGACGCTTAACCGACTGAGCCACCCAGGAGCCCCATACATTCAGAAATATTTGAGAGATGGCTGACTAAGTGGGTGAATGGGAGATTGAGAGTTTCTTTATTGTAATTCTGGGCTAGCTTCAAAGCAAGATAGAACAGAATGTTCCCAGTGTCTGCTTGTCCATGGAATTTGCTTTTTGTCCTCCCCTTGTAGGGCAGGAGTGGATTTGGTGAAAGAAATGCTACCTGTGGCCGAATGATCTGCGATGTGGAAATTTCAGCAAAGGAATTGATTCGGTGTAAAAGCTACCGTTTGTCTGAACTTGTTCAACAGATTCTGAGAACCGAAAGATTTGAAATCCCAATGGAAAATGTACGAAATATGTACAGGTATGATCCTGGATGCTTTGGAATTTGTCTGTCTTGAAATGAGCAATAGCAAGAGGCCAGCATCACCCTCAGGCTGGAGGGACCAGGAGTGTGTGGTGTTCTGGAGGGGGAACTACCTTTGTGTCAGCACCAGCATCTCTATTACTTTAATAACTTAAATTATTTTGCCTCTTGAAGTATTTTTAATTTTATCAGTGTATCTTTATCTCCCTTACTCATTCTAACCTCATGTAGATATGTTTCCTAAGAGCAATTTGGAAATTGATGTGATAGTGAGGTTTCTACCCTTTATTCTTTAATTCAGGAGATAGTGTAAATCTTTTGGAAATAGAAAAACTGAGAAATCACTAAGTTATGTAGAGATATTACTTGATTATTTCTTTTTTCCATCTTTATTGGAGTAAAATTGACAAATAGAAATTATATATATTTAAGGTATACAAACTGATAAATATACACATTATAAAATAATCACATAAGATGATTAACATATCCATCACCTCAGATGATTATTTTTTTTGTAGTTAAAATACTTTAGACTTTTTTTTAAGATTTTATTTATTTATTTGACAGAGAGAGAGAGATCACAAGTAGGCAGAGAGGCAGGCAGAGAGAGAGAAGAGGAAGCAGGCTCCCTGCCCAGCAGAGAGTCCGATGCGGGGCTCGATCCCAGGACCCTGAGATCATGACCCGAGCCGAAGGCAGAGGCTTTAACCCACTGAGCCACCCAGATGCCTCCATAAATACATTAGACTTACCCTCTTTGCAGATTTTAAGTATATGATACAGTTTTGTTAACTGTAGTCACATTGCTATATATTAGACCTCCAGAACTTACTCATTTAGTACAACTGAACCTTTGTGCTTGATTATTTCCAAACAAAGTTTCTTCTCCTCTTGCCACTTACTCTTTTCTGCCCATTCCTCCCAAGTCCTTGGGCTGCTTCTCTTTTTGCCTATGCTCTTTCTAGGTGATCTTATAGTCTCAGAAATTTCAATACCACGTGGGCGCTGATGCCTCCCGCTTGGGTATCCTCAGCTTAGATCTCTCCCTTGAATTCCAGACTCCTCTACCCACCTGCCTCTTTTACTTGATGTCTAATGCGAATCTCCAGCCTAACTTGTTCAGAAGCTCAACTTCTGATCTTTTTCCCTAGGCTACTCTTGTAGTTTCTCCTTGAGAGTGACAACTCTTATTTTTCCAGTACTCCTAGAAATCTCCCAAGTCATATTTGGCCCAAAAACTCTGAGGTCCATGATTGCTCTTTCTGATAGATATCCCATGTTGGAGCCATCACAGAATCCTGTCAGCTTTATCTTCAAAATATGTCCAGATCTGACCACTTCTTTTCCCCTCCTTCGAACCCATCCTGGTCCATGCTACCCTCCTCTTTCCCCTGGTTTAATGAGTCGTATGTCAGCCTCTTTGTTGGTCTCTTTGCTTTTGCCCTTCACTCCTTGCTGTCTGTTTTCAACCCAGGAACCAGGGTTATCTTGCTAAAGTTAAGTCAGATACTACACTTTGCTCAAAAACTTCTAGTGACTGTTCCAGTTAGAGTAAAAACCAGAGTCCTTACTCTGACTTGCAAGGTCCTATACAGTGTGTCGCTCTCTACCCTGTCCTTCTGCACTTTCCATCATTCTCTCTGTTCCGGCCACTGGTCTCCTTTCTGGTCCTGAAAGTGCCACATTTGTGCTCAGCTCAGAGCCTTTGAATGTGCTGTTCTGTCTGCCTGGATGCTCTTCCCTCAGATACCCATTCAGAAGGCTTGCCTCCTCACCACTGCCGGTTCTTTATTCTCAGTGACCTCTTCCCTGGGTCCCTAGCTAAAATTGCAGTCTCTGCTCCTGATACTTAATACTTCCTTTGCTGCTTAATTTTTTTCTCCTTAACACAGCATTATATAACCTACTATATATATGTATTTTAATTTATATTCTGTCTCCCCCATGATGGCATAAGCCCCATGAGGACAGGGAATTTTGTCTTTTGGTTACAGCCAGAATCAGAACTATGCCCGGCACATAGTCATTGTGTAACACATACTTATCAGGTGGAACGAATATAAGAATTTAGGTAGTTTTCAGGTCGTACTTAATGCATAATTTTACTTTGTATTTATGGGATTTTTTGTGTGTGTGCGTGTTTTGGAGGAGGGCATTGGGATCAATGACATGAATGAATTCATGGTTTCATACCAGCCTTATTTTAAATTGTTTCCAAAGCCAAGGTGCCATAGCTCTGAAGTTACTCATACCAAAATTTTTTTGTAATATTTTATGAAGTTCTGATTATAGTCATTGTTTCTTTTAATTACTTGATTCTATTTCATTCTTCCTTTTCTGTACAGTGAATCTTCTCATCTGTTGTACCTGTTGGAACACACCTGGAAGGATGCCAGGTTCATTTTGCAGATCATGTGTGAGCTAAATGTTCTTCCATTAGCATTGCAGATCACTAACATCGCTGGGAACATTATGGTAAATTTAACTTAGAAAGGGGGAAAAAGCATTTCCTGTTGGATTCAGTGTTTGCTTGGGGTAGTTGTTATATGATAATGAGTCTAAATGCATGCTTATAAAATGAGTAACTTGTATTCTGGAAGCTGGGCTGCTTTTGTGAAATGAACTGGCTGCGAGAAGGGGAGGAAAGCCAGGTGCAGTATGTTGAAATTTTGAGTGAACATAAGGATCGTTTCTAACATCTGGATGTGTCTGATGTGTGGAATGGTCTATTTGGGAGTAAAGAAATAGCCCAAGTGGTGTCAGTATTTTAAGCTTTCTTTGTGTCTTTTTAAGTACAGTGCTTAAAGAAAATGGTAGAATGAATTTTGTACCTTCTTATTTTTAAAGCAGCCCTTATTAGGAAGAATGATTGTGGAGGAGGTACTATGATTAAATTTACCACCTTAAAGTTACTTTTTTTTGTTACAGTTTTGAGCTCAAATTAAAAAAAGAAATTCTATTTAATAGTCTAGGACGCTGATGGGTGGACGATCCGAGCGTAATGAGTTCTTGTTGCTTCATGCATTTTATGAAAACAACTATATTGTGCCTGACAAGCAGATTTTCAGAAAGCCTCAGCAAAAACTGGTGGGTCCAAAATTGTGTAGTGTTCTGCCTTTTTAAAAAAACCTTCCGCCCCCCTTTTATTACCTAGATAGCTTTTTTGCTGTGATAACTTCTGCTTCCAAAATAATTAATCTCCTGTATACTGTAGAAACCATGTTAGTCATTCAGTTGTGTTTGTGGGTGATTTCCTTCTTCATTTTTTTCTGTGTAGATAAGAATTATTTGTGAAATATGAAATTCTTCGAGGGCAGCATTAGTCTTTCTGATGGGTGACCATACTAGGAAAGTGTTTTGCCGTCTTAGCTGTATCCAAAGTTAGATACCAGTTAAACCTTTTATTTCCTTAAATGCATGAGCCTTTATTTTTTGTTGCTTTGTTGCGTTTTTATATGCTAGCAGGATCAGGTCACCACATTCAGTTTTCTGAAGTGGCCTCCATGACATTGGAACTAAAACTTAGCTACCGTTTTGTCATCACTGATAGCAACTGACTCAAAGGAGGGAATTTAATGTTAAGATCATTCAAATTCTTGTATTTGTTTTATGGACATTATCAAAATTGGCATAGGGAATGTTAACGTACAAGAGTCTGACTTCTGAGGTGTTGACTTTTCATCATTAATAAGCTACTTGTGAATGAATTTTCAGTATATGAACACACTTATTTTAAGGTGTCCATATTAGTGAAATGATATATCTGTATAAAATATTTAATATTTCTACATCATGATTGTTAGAGTAATGAATTTAAGAGGACTTGTACTATCTTAGATTTTTCATAATATGAAGCATTGTATTTTTAGTTTCCATTGATTTAACAAATAAAAGGTTTTGTGAATTCAGTGAAGTAGAATTTGCATATTTATTAACTCAGGGATACAGTGTTTTGGTGACTCCCATGCTTGGCATTTATTTGCGTTTGTGAACATAATACAGTAACTGTTGTTCCCCACAAGTAGGACCACTAGCTAAAACTAAAGAATGTTTGTTAGAATTGTGTACTGCAGTTGGAAAAGCGGGAATCATAAAACTTCTTAATTAGTTAATTAATTGCTGGCTGGTGAAGTAACCTTTCCATTTGATATTAGGGAGATGAAGATGAAGACATAGATGTAGATGCCAATAAATACAAAAAAGGACGTAAGAAAGCAGCTTATGCTGGAGGCTTGGTATTGGACCCTAAAGCTGGTAAGGCTGCACAGCAGGTGGGGTTGCCCCTGGTGTGAAGGAATGTTTTAATGCAAACCTAGGCTTGAGAAACTTCAAGACCTGAATCCTATTTTGTAGGTTAGCAAATAGGTCTTGTTTTGACCTTATTTTTGTTTTCTGTTCATGTGAAAATCTTGTTGGCCAGTCACCTGACATGAGTTAATGTAAATCTTTTTTATTTCTTTGCTATGTTCCAAAAAAGCTTTGTTTATGGATATCAAAATTCAAATTTTGTGTAATTTTCATGTATCATGAGATACTGTTTCTTAAAGTTTTTTTCAGCCACTTAAACATGTAAACACTATTCTTGGCTCATGCGAGGTACAAAAAGAGGGGATAGGCTGAATTCGGTCTGTGTGTAGTTTGCTAACACCTAGTCCAGTATATAGCTATTTGTCTTTTTCTTCTCCTATCTCCTGTAGAGGGTGGGCTCTGCCTCTGCCTGAACTGCCAGGTCCAGTTCATTTGGACAGCAAAGTTCAAAAAAGTACAGACAGTAACCACCAAATTGAACTTTGAACAGCAGAGTACTCCCCCTTGTCATTAATGGCAAAGAAGATGTTTTGTGGTACACAAAGCTAGAAAGGATCTTTTTTTTTTTTTTAACCCTCTTAACTATTTTTAAGGATACAGTTAAGTAGTGTTAAGTATATTTACTTTGTTGTACAGGAATAATGTGAATTTTATCAAGTAATTTGAACTCGGAGTAGGAGACATTTTTGACAAAAGTGATTTATTATTAGTTGTATTGAAACAGATCATTAGTCCTTTGGTGTTAGATCTGGGCTTAAATTCTGCCTCTGTGATCTTGGGATTCCTCTTGAACCTTTGTAAGCCTCACTTTCCTCATCTGTAAAATGGAGATAGGAGTAATATCTACTCTTGAAATTAATATAGCACTGTATATTAACTACTCTTGAATTTAAAAAAAAAAAGTATCGGGGCGCCTGGGTGGCTTAGTTGGTTAAGCAACTGCCTTCAGCTCATTTCATGATCCTGGAGTCCCAGGACCAAGTCCCGCATCGGGCTCCCTGCTCAGCAGGGAGTCTCCTCCTTCCACTGACACTCTCCCCTCTCATGTTCTCTCTCTCACTCTCTCTCTCAAATAAATAAATAAGATCTTTAAAAAAAAATAATAAAAATTAAAAAAAGAGTCTCCACAACACAGGGACTTAAGGAACAAAGTGATAGTATGCTACCAGTATTTGTTTGTTTTTGTTTTTTCATCTTCTTAATAGTGGACATTTATTGGGGCGCCTGAGTGGCTCAGTGGGTTAAGCCTCTGCCTTCAGCTCAAGTCATGATCTCAGGGTCCTGGGATCAAGCCCCACATCGGGCTCTCTGCTCGGCGGGGAGCCTGCTTCCCCCTCTCTCTCTGCCTGCCTCTCTGCCTACTTGTGATCTCTCTCTGTCTAATAAATAAATAAAATCTTAAAAAAATTAGTGGACATTTATTTTTATTCAGTTTCTTCATAAGGTGAAGATAACTCTTTATAAATGTCCTAGAGAAATACAGTAGCTTTCTGTTCACTCTTTGTAAGTAAAAAGGGTGGATCGTTCCACTACTGACATTTATATATGTACACACCTTTTGTCTGATTTTAACATCATTTGCGTGCAGGCGAATGGGCTTCCTATTTTATTCTTAGGAAGTATGATGGTAAAAAATACATATCCAACTACTCACTGGTATGGATCACTAAATATTTTGGGGGTCGAGGTGGCAGGGTAGGTGGGAGGGAATACTTGCCTGAAGGAGAATTTTACAACATTTTTTTTTGAAATGGATATTGACACCTATCTGAAGTAATCGACAGGAGAAGGTGTTTGTCCATCGTAATGGTGTACTTGGGGGCTATTGTGGAAGGGATTGTTCGTTGTAGTTGGTTTCAAGGTGAGACACATTGTCTACTTTCCTCTTTTGTGACTTTACTGTAATACAAGGCATTTTTATGGAGTGATAGTTGATGATTTTTTTCCTTGATATAAGTCGCTGCTTTGGCTAGTATAGCATTTCTAATATACTTCATTGTACACTACTTCTAATGTTGCGTTTTGAAAAATCTGCTTTTTTTTTACCCCCTTCCTTTTTTTTTTTAACCCTTCTCCCATCTGCTTTTTTTAAAAAGAATTTTTGTAACATGGCTTTTTTGTTGCAGGTTTTTATGATAAGTTTATTTTGCTCCTGGACTTCAACAGTTTGTATCCTTCCATCATTCAAGAATTCAACATTTGTTTTACAACGGTGCAAAGAGTTGCTTCAGAGACACAGAAAATTACAGAGGTTTGTATTCAATTGGGGGCTCTTTAAATTGAAATTAAAAGCAGTGCTTAAGGAAGAAAGAACCGAGGGGTTAGTGTTCTAGATTTTCCTCTTAAGGATATAATTTTTCCTTTCTTAGTGGTCTAAAGGTCAAAAGTGATCAAAAGAGGGAGAGGGTTGAGTAGATGGAAACTCACAGTGTACTCACACTATACCTTTTTATTTAACAATTTTATTGAGATGTAATTCACATACATTTCATACACTTAAAGTATACAATTTAAGGGCTTTTTAGTGCAGTCACTGAATTTTCAACCTTCACCACAGTCAATTTGAGGGAATTTACATTATTCTTCAAAGAAACCCTACCTTTTAGTTGTACTCTCCCTCTTGTCCCTCCATTCCTCCCAGTCCTTGACAACCACTAATTTTTCTACCTCTATAGATTTGTGTATTTTGGATATTTTTATAACTGGAATCATGTGACCTTTGTGTCTGGCTTATTTAACTTCGCATACTGGGTTTTTTTTTTTTTTTTTCAAATTTTTATTTAAGTTCTAGTTAACATGTGGTATAATATAGGTTTCAGGAGTAGAATTTAGTCATTCATCACTTACGTACAACATCTGGTGCTCAACACAAGTGCCCTCCTTAATACCCATCCCTCATCTAGCCCAGCCCCACCCACCTCCCTTCCAGCAACCCTAAGTTTGTCCTCTATAGTTAAGAGTCTGTTTTCTGGTTTGCCCCTCTTTTTCCCCTTCTGTTCATCTGTTTTGTTGCCTAAATTCCACACATGAGTGAAATCATATGGTATTTGTCTTTCTCTGACTGACTTATTTCCCTTAGCATAATATACTCTAACTCCATCCACATTGTTGCAAATGGCAAGATTTCATTCTTTTGATGATTAATAATATTCCATTATGTATATATACCACATCCTCTTTATCCATTCATCAATCGATGGGCACTTGGGCTCTTTTCATAGTTTGGCTGTTGTTGATAATGCTGCCATAAACATCAGGGTGCATGTGCCCCTTTGAATGAGTATTTGTGTATCCTTTGGTAAGTACTTAGTAGTGCAGTTGCTAGGTCATAGGGTAATTCTATTTTTAACTTTTTGAGGGACCTCCATACTGTTGTCCAGAGTAGCTATACCACTTTAGCATACTGTTTTCAAGATTCATGTGTGTTGTAGCATGTATTAGTACTTGATTCCTATTTTTTGTTGAATAATTCATAGTACAATTCTTTTATTAAATTTATTCCTAAATATTTCATTCTTTTTGATGCTATTTTAAGTGTAACTGTTTTCTTTATTTTTGGATAATTCATCGCTAGTTTATTGAAATATAACTGATTTTTGTATATTGATCTTGTGTGCTGCAACCCTGTGAAGTCATTTCTCACTTTTAGTATTTTTGTGTATTCTTTAGGATTTTCTACATATAGTATCATGTTATCTGCCAATAGAGGTAGTTTTAATTCTTCCTTTGTAATCTGGATGCCTTATATTTCTTCTTCTTTTTTTGGGGGGGGGGGTGTCATCTAACTGCCCTGGCTGGAACCTTCGGTACAATATTGAATACAGTTGGTAAGAGCAGACATCCTTGTCTTGTTCCTGGTCTTAGGGGGAAAACATCCAGTCTTTATTTCACCATTAAGTATGACCTTAACTGAGGGTTTTCCATAGATGGTATTTATCAGATTGAGGAAGTTCCCTTCTGCTCCTGGTTTGTTGCATGTTTTTTATCATGAAAAGGTATTGGATTCTGTCAACCACTTTTTCTTTATATATTGAGATGATCATGTACTTTTTATCCTTTATTCTTTTAATGTGGTAAATTACATTGATTTTCATGTGTTGAACCCACCTGTGTTCCTGGGATAAGTTAGTTGCACTTGGTGTTGGTGTATAATCCTTTTTGTATGTTTCTGGATTCAGTTTGCTAATATTTTGTTGAATAGTTTTTTGCTTGTATTCATAAGGGCTTTTGGTGTATAGTTATTTTTTCTTGTTATGTCTTTGCCTGGTTTTGGTATTAGGATATTACTGGCCTCATAGAATGAGCAGGGAAGTATTCCTTCCGCTTCTGTTTTGTTGTTTTTTTTTTTTTTGGAATTTTTGTGAAAGATTTCATGTTGATTCTGCTTTAAATATTTGGTAGAATTCACTAGTGAAAGTACCTGGTGGTAAGGCTTATCTTTTTGTTTGTTTGTTTGTTTGTTTGTTTCCAATTCAATCTTTGTTATAGATCTATTCAGATTTTTTATTTTTCCTTGAGTCCATTTTGGTAGTTTGTGTCTTTCTAGGAATTTGTTTAATATAAGGTTGTCTAATTTGTTGGCATAAAATTGTTCATATTATTCACTTATAACTGTTGAAGGTCATTAGTAATATCCCTGTTTTATTCCTGGTTTTAGTAATTTGAGCCATTTTTTGTCAGCACAGCTAAAAGTCAGTTTTACTGATCTTTACAAAGAAAGAACTTCAGTTTTGGTGATTTTTCTCTCTGTCCTATATTTCCATTCTAATCTTCTATTACTTCCTTCTTTCTGTTTTCTTGGTTTAGTTGACCCTTATTTTCTGCTTTCTTAAGGTGGAAAGTTAGGTTATTGATTTGAGATCTTTTCTGTTAATATAGATATTTACAGCTATAAATTTCCCTGCAAGTATTGTGTTAATTTTATCCCATTGGTTTTGGTATGTCACTTGTACTTTTATTATTAGGCCCCTCTCCTATCAGCTGACCATTGATCTGACTTAGTTTTGCTTTTTCTAGAACTTCATATAAGTGGAGTAATACAGTATGTACTCTTTTGTATCTGGCTTTTTTGTTCAACATAATGTTTTTGAGATTCATCCGTACTGTTGCATTATCAGTAGTTCTTTCCTTTGTATTGCTGAGCAGTATTCCACACTTTATCTGGTTTCCTGAGATGAGCATTTGGATTTTCAGTGTTAATATTTTTGAAAAGATTTATTTATTTATTTTAGAGAGAGAGAGAGGGAGTGAGAGCAAGTGAGCAAGGGCGGGGAGGAGTAGAGGGAGAGAATTTTTAAGCAGACTCCCTGCTGAGCTCAGAGCCGGATATGGGGCTTGATCCCATGACCCATGAGCTGAAATCATGTGTCAGACCCTTAACTGACTGAGCCATCCAGGTGTCCTGTTGAGTTTAGCTTTTATTAATAAAACTGTGAATATTCTTGTTTATATGTTTTTGTGGACATGTGCTTTCATTTTTGGGGGATAAATACCTAGGGAGGGAATTTGCTGGTTTGTATCAGGAGTGTATGTTTAACCTGAAAAGAAACTGCCAAATTATTTTCCTAAGTAGTTATATCATGTTACACACTCCTACTAGCCATGAATGTCATTCCACATCATCTCCAACACTTGCTATTTTTATTCTTTTAAATTTTATATTTTAAATTCTAAATTTTGGCCACGTAAGCCTTTGTTACTGATTATACTCACTAAACAGACTTTTTAAAAGAATCATTTTGAATTATTTCACATTTATTAGTGATAAATAATCAGTGATTAGTCAACAGTTTTATATAGGACTTAATAACAATGTGTGGTTCTTCATATATAAAACTTACATAATTGACTGCCAGTAGCGAGTTTGATTAGATGTAGTTCTCCAATAGTAAAAGATGTAAAGTAATATGTTATCTCTCTGTATTGTTTTTCTCTAGTTCTTTGTACATGTGGCAGATGTCTGTCTGTCCTCTTGCTCCTGATTTTGTGTCTTTTAATTCTAACTACATGCTTTGGGAGCTGTTTTCCATTCCCAGTTCTGTCTTCCTAGAAGAGAGAATCTCAAAGGCTTGCTTAGGCTGGTGATACACCTGGTCCCGTCAGCTGTGACCACAGGAGTGGGTTTAGAGTACAAATACAGCAGCCAAGGACGGGCCTTTCTGTGGTAGTAGAGGATCATTGCCCAGAGAAGGTATTGGGTAGACATCCCCAAAAGGTAGTGACTACATTGGATAAATAATATTCTTTGGGCTCTGTCCTGCTACTGTGTCAGCCTTGTGATAATTGTCATGATCCAGCCTCCTCCATCCCCCTGTACTGTTTTGTTTATTTGAGCTTTTCAGTTTGGATTCTGGATATATAATAGTATAATAATAGAATCTTAAATAATAGAATCATTTAAGAGTTGGAATGGACCTTAAAGGTCATCTAAGAAATACTATACATGTAGCCAGTTCATAGAATCTGTATCATTTTTCTGTGTAGTACCTCATTTGGTCTTCAAAATAGCTAGTGCCACACAGCTAGTGGTGGGAGACCTGGACATGGATTGTAAACTTTCTGACTCCAGATCCTTTCAGTTAACTTTTTATCTGACCTCTCTAGTTGTTATAAATAAATTGGGATGTGTACCAAGATCTCTTTAATAGGTTTGTTACCATTATCTGCTGTATTGGAAAACAGTAGGTCAAAAAAAGAAAGGAAAACAGGTCATTGTTACTATTATAAGATTGTTCATTTGGAAATATTGATCTTTTTAAAATCAGATACTTTGTAAAGGTTGGGTTATCAAAAGGCATTGAGTTGATATACTTGAAGGCAAGAGGTTTATTTTTAATTCTGAACCTCTGAAGGGGCAAACATGCCTGGCTTTTCATTGTGGCCTGTTAATAGAATTAATAGAGCTTCAGAAAAATGGTCTAATGCTTTCCTTTTTCCTTCTGTAAATTTTAAGAAGACTGCTGGTTACTTTTCGAAAATGTTGCTATTCTTTTACCAATTGAAAAGCAATTTACAGATAGAAGGTACTACATAGATGGTAAGGAATTTGTATATATTAATTTTTAGAAATTTCATAGACTTTTTAAATATATGCTCCAAATTCCTAAAAGAAATTTGCTGATTTAGTGTTTAGGGTTTTAGTTTTTATTGTAGAACATTTACAATAATTGCCATAATTCTCCATAGTTGTAAAAGTTTTATGGCGTTTTGTTGGAGAGTACATTTGACTTAAAACTGTAGTTGGGTTGCATTTTTTTAAAATCCTAGAGGTGTCAGTGTTTTTATTTTAAAAACAATTTCTCCAAACATGTTGCTCCCCAATCTTGTTGAAGAGAGGAGTATATATAAAAATTGATCCCTTTAAATGATATCTACATTAATCGATAATGAGGGGAGTAGAGATACTGGGAATGAGGCTGATAGAAGTGGGAGAAGAGGCCATTGTTGACTCGTTCTCAGCTTTTTCTTCTCCCACCCATGTATTGTTGACCTATGCTTAAGCAGGAAATGATCAAGGTTTAATCATCACGTAAAGCTCCCACAAAATATTATTTTAGAAGTTTGTTTTATGAAAGTTTGATTTGTCTGAAATTTCTGTTGTGTGTTCATCAGGATGGAGAACAAGAACAGATCCCTGAGCTGCCAGACCCAAACTTAGAAATGGGCATTTTGCCCAGAGAGATCCGGAAGCTGGTAGAGAGGAGAAAACAAGTCAAACAACTAATGAAACAGCAAGATTTAAATCCAGACCTTGTTCTTCAGGTATATCTTTTTACTAAGAGACATCTAAGTGACAGTCTCAGCTTTCAGACTTTGATTATCTGGGAATGATTTAAACATGATGCTATGGGTAATTACATGGGCTTATTTTAAGTTGGTGGGCAGGAAACCATTCAGAAACCCTAGAATGCCTCAGAATGGAAGACACCTCTACCTCTGTCTGCAAAGCTGTATCTGAACACAATCCTTCTAACTTCTGGGAGCTTTGGAGTCTGTGTTTGCTTCTAGAAGATCAGGGAATCATGGATCTGGGAGGATGGGTTGAGTGTGTTGACAGTTCTTTTTTTTTTTCAGGGATATTGAGGGTTTCTCCTTTTCTTTGGTGATATAAAAAGACATCTAATGTAATGATTAAGCATCTACAAATATTGTTGTCTTTTGTCCTTGTGTGGCCTGCAGTATGACATTCGACAGAAGGCTTTGAAGCTCACAGCAAACAGTATGTATGGCTGCCTGGGATTTTCCTACAGCAGATTTTACGCCAAACCACTGGCTGCTTTGGTGACATACAAAGGAAGGGAGGTAAATGGTATAACATCTCTAAAAATGAGTTTATTTTTAACTATGACATGTTATAATGTGGGAGAGCTAAGTTTGTTGCCCAGTTATATAGCTTCCGATGTC
Source organism: Nasua narica (assembly GCA_028533885.1). Classification (NCBI taxonomy): domain Eukaryota; kingdom Metazoa; phylum Chordata; class Mammalia; order Carnivora; family Procyonidae; genus Nasua; species Nasua narica. The sequence goes on from CM052801.1 coordinate 17,609,915, forward strand.
CCTTTCTCAGGACAGATTCGAAACAGATAGTTTTTAAAGTAAGGATGTGTTCATTCATCCATTGAGAGAGAGTATTTATTGTCTACTCTGTACCAGGCATTGTTACGGGGGTAGAGTGTTGTGCAAGACATAAGAGGCCCCTGCATCACGAGGGTCACATTTTATGTAGAGCAGGGGTTGTAGAGTGGCATGTGGTGGGGACTTGGGATGGGGAGAGGGTAGTTTGGGAAAATAGACTGTAAATAAGTGAATAAACAAATACAAAAATAAGAATATGATAGAAGTAAATGCTATTCAGATAACTAAAACAGGGTAGTGGGCTAGTTTAATGTTAAGATGGCTAGTTTAGATTGGTTAGGCAAGGATTCTTTAGGAGGTGACATGAATGAGAGCAAAGTGACATAAGGGAGCTAGTTTGGTTGCTGATTTTATCAGGTTGGAGTGTGAGGGAAAGGAAGAAATAAAGGAGGATGCCTCCATTTTAGTCCCACAGCTGGTTATCTTATGGAGCCATTTACTGAAATGGAGAAATCTGGAAGAAAGGGATTAGGAGTTCTTTTTTGCCTATGAGATTTGTAATAGATCTCTAAGCATGTTAAGTGGGCAGTTGGATGTAGAAGTCCCCAATTCCAGGAATAGATGAGGAGTGAAGTTACAGATAGAGAGTTATTGGCTTTAGAAGGATGAGTCAGATACCAAACAGTTTTGAGATACTGTCACTTTGTAAACAATATAAGCTTTACCTGCTTTAGCCCTACATTGGTGGGTTTTTCTTAATTTGTAAAAGAGTAGTTATGTTAAATACCAGATTGCATTTCATTCCAGTAAACTATTGATTCCCCTCAGTAGATTTGAGACTACTCAGTCGTAAGGAAGTAATTCATGGTTATGAGCAGAGCGCTCATTTTGAGGCTCTGAAATCAGAATACTCTTGCGTAGGGGTTGGCAAAACCGCGGCCCGTGGGCCAAATCCAGTCAGCCATCTATTTTTATAAATAAAGTTTTTTTGGAACACAGCCATACTTATTTATGTTTTGCCTGTGGCTGCTTTTGCATTGCAATAGCAGAGTTGAGTAGTCAGGGTCAAGACTTGCATGGCCTGCAAAGCCTAAAATATTAGCCATCTTACCCATTTCAGAAAACAAGTTTCCTCACCCCTCCTTTAGAGTCTAGACCAGCACTGTCTGGCGGATCTTGAGATGGTGAAAATGTTCTCTGGATAATACTGTAGGCCCAAGTGGCTAGGGCGCATTTGCTATCTGGCTAGTGTTGGCTTGTGGAGGAACTGCATTTTGAGTTTAATTCAATTATAATTAAAATAAATTAAACTTTAAATATCCACATGTAGCTAGCGGCTCCTGTATAGGTCAGTGGCAATCTGGCTGGCATGAAACAAACGGGGTGTTCAGACCCACTCTTCTGTTGACTGCCCTGTCTCACAGACTTGGCTTAGGGCACAGTGAGGAAGGGCAAAACATGTATTAAACACCAGCAATATGTGAGAAGCTTCCAGATGAGTTACTTCATTAAGAATTCATTGGTATGGTTCATAATATTCCCCTTTTCCAGATAGGGAAGCCAAGACTCAAAGAGGTGAAGTATAACAAGTGACTGTTTTGAATTGGAATCCATTTTTCCCTGATTCTTTTTTTTTTTTTTTTTTCCCTGATTCTAAGGCTTCTACCACAGTAGGTTTGTCTGCCCCATCTCACCATATCTTTCATGACTGTGCTTCTGCTTTATATTCTACCTCTTTGTCCTTGAAGGACATCATTTTTGATACTCCTCTCAAGACACAGGCCCATTTTACATGGGAAGGTACAGGTATTTTAGGGGCTAGTTGAAGTGAGGGAAGGATGTTTTCAGTTTCTTAGGCTAAGTTTACTTTAAAATTATTTAAATTTTACTTCTGTGTATGTATCCAGTGGCTTCTGATAGAATACCATCTTATTTTTGTATTAGGAAATGCACTCACTATGCCCCAACTGGGTGATAATACATGGGTTGACTATTGAGATTGGATCAAGGTTACTCTTAAGTTTCTCACGAGAGGCAATAGTTGACAATTTACTCCCTTGGAGAGTGCCTCTTGCTGTTGGGAAATCCCTGTTGTTACATTTTCTGCATTGGCTCAGAAATCCACAAGCTTAAAAGGGCACTGTTGATAATGATAAGCCCCAAATTTGTCCAGCGATCTCCCCCATTCCCCTAATCCATTCTATTTTAAGGGCACTATTTTTGTTTAGCCTGATCTTTAATAGGGTCTTTAAACTCAATTTTAATTTTTCTTGTTGTATAAAATATAGCAGTAACAAATCTTAATAAACTATAAAAAAGACCCCTCTGCTCTCTCTACTAAAAAGCAAAGAGTTTCAAACAAATCTAGAAATAATCGTATGTGATTTAAATTTTTGGTTTCTCCTTTCCCTCTTGTCTCTTTACACTGTACTCCTCCTCACAAATAAAAAAAATACGACAACTGCAGAAAGTTGGCCTTGAAAGTAATGTGAGGTTAATGAGAAATAATAATTACACAGTTGCTCCCTGGAAATCTTTTCTAGAAGAAGATTCAAAGCCACCTACGGAAATTATTTCCTAAAATAAAACTGATTGTTAAAGTATTGGTGATAATTATTAGCACTGGTGGATAGAAATATTCTCTGTGGTAGTCGATCTTTGGGTTTACTAGCATTTTCCATATATACTATTAGGCCTTTGTGATTTCGAACGTTTCTTGATTATTAAAGAGGTAGGAGGGGTAAAGTGTAAAATGAGAGTCAATTGGCTAAGATTTGGATACCTTTGTACCTTATCACACTTGTCTTTTTTGTAAGAAGGTGGAATGGACAAAATAATTCAGTAACCTGAAGATCTTAGAAGTTTGCTTTTCAAGTCCTGGTAGGATAAATTAGATTAAGGTTCAAGTGGAAATGAATGAGAAGGAGACGTGGTAGCATGTCATCTGAAAAGACTATAAAATTTTACATTTGAATATGGATTAATACAGAGTCTGGGGAGGTTGTAAGCCCCCCTCCTTTCTTGTTTTTAAGTCTATTTTGTGTGTGCTCAGTTTTGTTGGAATCATGCAGGTTTGGCTCTGGTGACCTAATAATTTCTGTAATCAAATGTATTATGGCTGCTAGAGTACTCAGGGTAATTACTAATTGTACTTTCATAAACAGGTTTATAATAAAAATGCTAATAGTTGTGTCAAATGGACATCAATATTGTCTTTTCCCAGGTGTGATCTTTTCACACTTTAAGCTCTTCTATGATTTTTAATTGCTCGGTGGTAGAGGAATTAGTTAATGGTTAAAGAATTGTATGAGAGACCTCATAGTGTGCAAGTTATTTAAAAATAATGAAGTCAGTGTTTCCAGAGAAGTAATATGGAAACTTAGTTTATAGACACTCGAAAGTGAATCAATATAAATATCACCTGTATTTGTGTTTGTTCTCAATGTATGTCTAGAGAGACAAAAAAAAGATACTGGGCAAGTTGATAGCACTAAGTGGACTTAGATTTTAAACCACCTTGGAGACAACGGATTCGTTTGTTAAGTGACTGGTGTGGTAATTGAAGTGATTGTTCACTAGATGGCGATAGACACCCTGAGATCATTAATCAATTAAGGGTTTTATTCTCTGAACAATAGTGAAGGCCATTTAGTGACACAAATCTGTTCAAATTTTCGACTTTGATTAATTTTGAAACTGTTAAAAGCTAACACTGGACCAAAGGATTGTAATAGCCTAATCTGTTTAGTGTTTAAAATGATGATTTTTTTAAAAAAGATATTTGTTTATTTATTTGACAGAGAGAGAGAGAGAGAGAGAGAGAGATCACAAGTAGGCAGAAGGCAGGAAGAGAGAGAGAGGAAAGCAGGCTCTCCGCTGAGCAGAGAGCCCGATGTGGGGCTCGATCCCAGGACCCTGAGATCATGACCTGAGCCAAAGGCAGAGGCTTTAACCCACTGAGCCACCCAGGCGCCCCAAAATGATGATGGTTTTTTGAACTATAAGTTTTTATTGGTAAGAACAATCACTGAATGTGTCATAGCAAGCAAATTCTTCTCTCACGTAGCTAAATTCATATATCTGGCCATGAAACTACAGTGCATGACTCACTCGATCACAGTATTAGGCTAATCGAAAGAGAATTGAAATGATTTTGATAGATAATTTCACCCCTTTGGATTTTTTGTAAAGGGATTTTAAACTTAGTCTTTGCTTATAAGCGTACTTATTGCATAATCCTTAGCATAATGGTAATATTTGTCTTTATGGAATAGTTAATGCTGCAGTCTGTTATTTCTGTGCTCTTGATAAAATGATTTTTGGCCTGGATTTCTGGTTGTATTTTAAAGTGAACGTATGCCCTCTTATTTGTGTGTAGAGCCCATGCGTTGTTTCTCACCCTATAGGCCGACATGAGTCTTTGCCAACCAGTTGTAGACTGCCTAGCTTTCAGTGGTGTTCAGAGCTGAAACTTGTGCACTTAGAAGATGTATCCAAATCACTGCACGAAAATATTGCAGTCTGGGTGAGCCTTCCTGGGAATTTTTTGGCATTGTACTAGCACCTGTCAGAAGCCCTTCAGATTGGCCCCCAGAGGAGGCCTCTGTTGGTGTCCATGGTGAAAGAGAATAAATGCATATGGAGACTCTTATAATTAAGTGCTAAGGGAGACTTTCATCTTTATCTGGAAAAAAGAGAAAATTTCACTTTTCCAGCCTTTTTTCTTAGAAAGCGTAGTTTTTTAAAAGATAATTAAAAGCAGTAAAGTATAGAGACATCTAAAGAATGATTCCTCCCACCCTCTCTCATTTCTTTCTCTTTCTCAAAGGTAACTGCTCTCTTGGGGTTCATATTGTGCTTTTTGCCTGTGGCTTTTTGCTTTTACAACAAATGATTATCTCTTCCTGTGGTACATTAAAAGTTTTTACCATGTATGTGTCATGCTGTACATATTTCTTTGCTGTTAGCTGAAAAAAAAGTAGAGGAGGAAAAAGTAGGGGAAAAACCCTACTTTATATTCTCCTTTTTAAGTATATCCATGTTGATGCATTTTTAGATTTGATTTACTCATGTTACCTCTTGTGTGATATTTCAGTGAATCAGTAGAGCACAGGGTATTTTTTGTTCTCCCATTGTCCGTGTTTTTGGGTTTCCAAGTATTCCCTGTAGTTTTTTCCCTTGATAAATAGTGCTACAGTATAGTGTCACACGTGCAAGAATTTCTCTCCTATATTACCAAGAATGGAATTTGCACACCCACAAGCACTCTGTGACATTTTATTGATAACAGCAATCATTTAATTTATCACAGCAAGCTAATTCTCTCAAATAGCTAAATTCATATCTGTGTCCATAGGACCATCAAACTTGACTCCCTCAGTCACAGTATCTGAGGTTAACCTGAAGAGAATCAGAAGTGATTTTGACATGCGGTTTTGCCTCTTCGAATTTGTTTCTTTTTCTTTTGAGGAATTCTAAACTCACTGTAAATTTGTAAACATACTCCTTGCGTAATCCTTAGTGTTCCATATCCTTGTGAGCACTCGTTTTTCTCAGAATTTCTAGTTTTCACCAGATGAGTCTGAAATGGTATCTCATAGTGCTTTTAGCTTGCATTTCCAGAGTATTAGTTAAGTTGAGCAGCTTTTCATTTGTTTGAACTCTTTGGTTTTTGTGCCTGATTTGCCTGTATGTATATTTTTGCCCCCTTTCTTTGGGTCCTATGTCTCTTGCTATTTCTTCTTAGGTTTTCAAAGGCTAATCCTTGTTTGGTCATTTGTGTTGCAAATATTTTTTAGTCTGTGGCTTTTCCTTTAACTTTATTTGTGATCTTTGAATGTGTAGGAGTTATTTTTTTTTATTTTAATGCCATATAATTTGATTTTTTTTTTTCCTAAGAAATCTTTTCCCTCCTCCAATGACTCAGACTGCCTAGCTTTCAGTTTCTTTTCTTATTTAGATCTATAATCCTTCTGGAAATTATTTTTTAGGGATGCTATAAGGTAGGAACCTAATTGTGTTTATCTATTTGCTTCCTTATGGAGTTGTTGAACCTGTTCCTCTAGTCCAGCGATCAGCAACTGTGACCCATAGGCTGACTCTGATCCACTGCTTGTTTTTTATAAATAAAATTTTATTGGGCCTGCACTGGTGTTAAGCACAGCAGAGTTGAGTAGTTGCCACAGAAACTAAATGACCTGCAAAGCTTAAAATACATACTTTCTGGTCTTTTACAGAAAAAAATTTGTGGACCTCTGGTCTAAAAGAGAGTCATGAATAATAGGAAAGTCACTCTCCTTTCTAACACTGTCAATCATAGTAGGTGACAATAGAGGCGATTATAGTAAAGGTAGTAAGAAGGAAGGAAAATGATCTTTTGGACGTATAGAGGGTTTGAAGTTCTCCTTGGCTTAGATTTTCTTTCATAGGAAAACTTTTGTCAATCCAAGTGGAGCGCAGGAGAGGTGTGTAAATCCTCTGAGATTGTATGCAACATTTTGTGTGTCTTTGCACATGTGTACATTTTGAGGGGAGAGGGTGCATAGCATTTAAGAGTTCTCAAAGGGGAACCTGATGCAAAAAAGATGAAGAACTGCTGGTCCTCAATGTTTCCTTCCTGCCTTTTCCTTCTGTAGTTTGAAGGGAAACTTTTGCCTTAAAAAATGTATGCTTTTGTCACCTGAAACATGGCAGTGTAAATAATTTTCTTGCCAGACCAGACCCATGGAAACTGGGGTGGGGGGCGGGGGGCGGGGGCGTGCGGGTAGGAGGGAAGAGTTCTACTTCTTTCTCCAGAATTTTCATAGCCACCGTTAAGACTACTTTTAACTTCAGCTGATCTAATAACATTTTGATTTCTTTAATATAAGAGAATTTCTTTGAAGGCTGAGATGAAAGTTTAATATACTTTGGCAGAATATATTTTATGTTAAAAAGAAGCAATATCCTTTTTCAGTGATTACAGACTTTCCCTTTTGAAGTTGTTTACATTATAAAATTCTAAGTCAGAGATACTTTTTATTCCCTTTTTATTGTATTTCAGGGGTGCTTGGATTCTAAATTCTTTGCAGTTCTTCGAAACTGGTAACGCTATTCTATTCAGTGTTATTTTTTAAAATTTTTAAAAAGATTTTATTTATTTATTTGACAGAGAGAAAGAAATCACAAGTAGGCAGAGAGGCAGGCAGAGAGAGAGGGGGAAGCAGGCTCCCTGCTGAGCAGAGAGCCCGATGCGGGGCTCGATCCCAGGACCCTGAGATCATGACCTGAGCCAAAGGCAGAGGCTTTAACCCACTGAGCCACCCAGGAGCCCTGCTAGTCAGTGTTATTAATTCACACTAATTCAGAATCTGTGGTGATTCAAATGGAATGGGTTGAAATTCGTCATAGAATAAGTTAATACTTACTTTGGAGCCTTAGTTCTTTTCATATATCCTTAAATTCTGTAGAAACACCTATTTCTGGTCAAGTAAGTAGCATCTTAACTGCAGATCTTTTATATGGATGAACTTTTACTAGTTAACTTCAACATTTGCTTGCTCATTTCTCTGTATCTTTTCTGAAAGTCAATGAAAGTAGTGTTGGTAAATATAAGAATAAGATTTGGCAATACCCTGTGGAAGGCTGGTCTGAATTATGATAACATGGACATTCAGTAATTTGAGAGAAATGTGACAAGAGATTTTGAGTATATGGAATAATTTGTACTTTACTAACACAGTGTTGCAATTATCAAGTAAATAAGTGGGTTACATTTACACCTGGTTTGAATTTATATACTTGAAAAACACTGGCATAATATTTCTTTCAAAATAGCCAAAACTTGAGACTTTTTGTTTGAATGTGAGTATAGTTGATGCACAATGTTACGTTAGTTTCTCGTGTACAACATAGTGATTTAACAGTTTACATTTTATGCTGTGCTCACCACAAGTATAGCTCCCAGTGTCACCACACGGTAAGGCAAGGGAAAAACAGGTACAACATAGGGAATGCAGTCAGTGCTGTTGTAATAGTGTGATGACAGATGGTAACAGAACTTTAGACTTTTAAAAATAAATTCAGAATGCCTACATCCTTCTTTCTTAATAGTTGGAAACTAGCACTTCCAAAAGGCCTGGACATCCACCTGTGTGTGCTCTTATGGTGCTAAACAGTGGAAGGTATGTGTGGGTTTAGGAGGACAGAAGGCGGTTGATGTTAGAGGTAGCTGGGAAGAGGGAGATGAATGAGGTCGAGACCTGCCTGTGAAACAGGCTGGGGTTTGTGAGCATAAGAGGACAAAGCTTCAACAAGGAGATACCGGTGGACTTTGTTCTTTATCCGATTTACGTTGCCTGAAGTTTTGGGATGGCCGCCTCATATGTGTCTTAGATGAGCTTTGGGGAATCCAAGGAAGGCCCTGTTCGTGCTGATCCCACAAGTGTTTGTCAGGAAGGAGCACCCTGCCCCACTCTTCCACACACGTTATATACACCCCACCCCTGGGTGCCAGCAGCAGTAACAAGTGGTGCCGGGGCTGTGCTGGCTGGCTTCTCCCATCTTTTAGAATCTTCTCAGTACTAACCTGAAAAGTGCTGGGGTTTATTTATTTATTTTTTAAGGAAGGTTGAATTTCCTTAGTCTCGATTTGAATTAATGCCTTTTTTTAACTCTCACTTTGGGTGTTTTACTACTAGATTTCGAAATAGGTCTGCATAAATTAGTATAAGTACTTAAAATTTTTCTTTTTATTAACAAATAAAACAAAAGCTTACAGCCTCACGTGATTTCTATATTCTCCAGTCTACACTTCCCTTCAGTTTGTGAGGGGTCACTGTCTGTGTGTTCTGATGTTCCACCTAGCACCTAGCACCTAGCCCTGTGCCCAACAAAGTGGATGCTGGTTTGCTCTAACTCTGGGATGACACTGGTGTAGTAGTTTGCACAGTTGTGGCTGGATGGGTGTGGAGAAGATGAATTTTTAAAAATAGGATCTTGATATTTAAGCTTATTTTGAGTTTACAAGAATGGCTTGGGTACTCAGAATAGGAAAAAGGATACTTGGTACTTTTTTACTTGGCACTCTTATTTGAGTAGGCATGGATGGTATTTTCACCTATTAAATTTTACATGTTTAATTACTGAAACCACCGGGGATGTGGCTAAGGATGAAGAGATAAATGCTATGAGATTGACGTTGTGTCAGCTCCGCTGATCTCTGCTGAGACAGAGAGAGTTTCATAACTCTAAACTTGACTCACATAAACGAGTCCTGGAAATCTCCTTTCTTCCCCAACCCTCACCAGAAACAGTGACTTTCTTTAACCAAAACGAAGTCCCGTTTCTACATATGTGAACATTTTATATAAACCTGTTTTGGTATATGTTTCTTTTTAACAAGTTGCGTGTTATTTGACAGGTGTTCTAAAGCTCCGTGCTTTGGCACAGAACCAAGATGACAGAGCAGTAATGATTTTGAAAGTGCCATTCCCTCCTTGTTAAGAGACAAAAAGAAAAGTGTGAAGTTATTAACCACTATTCACCAGTGGCGTAGAAATTGACGTAAGGTTTAATTGTCTGGTTGTACAGTCAGGCTGTGTAGGTAATTTCCTGGATAATAATACTCATAAGGAAAGGGGAAAATACCATATAACTTTATTTTTTTCTCCCACATCTTTTCTCCCCCCTCTTTTCACAAATTGCAGATATAGATGGATTGAAGAGAAAGGATCACTGCTAACCGAAATATTGATCTTTTCTCCAGCTCGCCCTTTCCTCGTCTGCCCAGGTAATAGATTTATGGGTGAGAAAGGCGTGCTTGGCAGTCTTGCAGGTTTCCCATCCCCTAGATGTTTCAGTGTTTGAACCTGATGGTGTACAAGATGTCACCGCACTGTCTCTTTGCCTGAGCCGTGCTGGGTACATTTATTGCTAATTGGAAGAACCTGCTTTCAGCAGCCTGCACCGTCTGGTGGCTTGAGCGTACTTTTCACAGCAGTACAGTCAGACCCTTTAGAGACACATCCATCTGAAATTTAAAAACAAAACAAGCTGGTTGGGTTTTTTATGGCTCAGACTTTGTTAACTGAGGGAAGACTAATAGAGTAAGTGCCTCCTGTTTGTTTTTCATCTTTTCAGTAGTCATTGTGAGCCTGTGTCAATTTGCCATATTGTAAATACTGTGTTAAATTACAGTGAGCTGAGTTTGGTAAGTTGTGGGAGTTTTGGAAGGTGGGGAGAAGAATGGCTTTATGTATGTGTTTGTGTTGAGAAGCTGTTTGATTTTAAACCAGGGATTCCTGAGCCCTGTGGTCATCATTTTAGAGATCTTGTACCTACTTTGAAATTTAGTGCTAGTCTCGGGTTGTACACCTGTTCTTGGTTCATTTTTGTTGCTAATTTTTTGATTGAATTGGCTTATGTCTCTTTTAAATTTGAATGTATTGGAGTCTCAGAAAAATTTAAAATTTTCCTTTTTTTTTTAATTTTTCTTTGAAAATTCCCTCACTCTTTTTTTTTTAGGTTCTAAAAAAAAGATTTATTTATTTGTTTATTTGACAGAGAGAGAGAGAGAGAGAGATCACAAGTAGGCAGAGAGGCAGGCAGAGAGAGAGGGGGAAGCAAGCTCCCTGCCGAGCGGAGAGCCCAATGCAGGGCTCGATCCCAGGACCCTGAGGTCACAACCTGAGCCGAAGGCAGAGGCTTTAACCCATTGAGCCACCCAGGTGCCTCGAAAATTCCCTCACTCTTTTTTTTTTTTAAGATTTTATTTATTTATTTGACAGAGAGAGAGCACAAGTAAACAGAGCAGCAGGCAGAGGGAGAGAGAGAAGCAGGCTCTCCGCTGAGCAGAAAGCCTGATGTGGGGCTCAATCCCAGGACCCTGGGATCATGGCCTGAGCTAAACGCAGCCGCTTAACCAACCGAGCCACCCAGGCGCTCCAAAAATTCCCTCACTCTTAAAAAGCAAAATGAGAGGCGCCTGGGTGGCTCAGTTGGTTGAGTGACTGCCTTCGGCTCAGGTCATGATCCTTGAGTTACGGGATCGAGTCCCACATTGGGCTCCCAGCTCCACGGGGAGTCTCCTTCTCCCTCTAACCTTCTCTCCTCTCATGCTCCCTCTCACTTTCTCTGTTTCTCAAATAAATAAATAAAATCTTTTTTTTAAAAAAAAAAAAGCAAAATGAAATACAAAGTAACTGAAGTCTCTACTTGCATTTTGAAAAGAACAACAAAGCATGAATGATTTCCAGAAATGGTTTTTGTGTGGTGTCTGGAATTACTAATTCTTCTTTACACATTTACACATTAGTTTTTTACTACTTCTTTTTTATTGGCATTATTGTTTCACATTGAACAAAAATTTGTGGCTAAATTTTGAGGCTAGGGATGAGATTTCTTCCCTTAGGGCTAGGAGTCGAGTGGATGGGAATGGAACAGAGATACTAGGTTTCAGTCATAATTTGGAGTGTCAGACATTTGGCTATATTTGTTTCAGGGGCTTTTCACCCCTGCTGACTTAACCACAGACTGTATTTTCAGCCCCGTGCAAGAGAGTGGTGTGCCTTCTGCAGGCAGGGAGGAGGAGGGTTGGGGAGGGGGCACTTGGGGAAAGGGATAAACTCATGGGCTATTAATAATGTGCATTGTTCTTAAAGCCACATGTAATATTTCTGTGCACTAGCCAACAGGGTAGGGTGTATGTTCTATTTAAATTGGACTGCCTGGCATGGTGCGATAGACAGCTGATAATCGTATTATGGGGAAAACTCGTGTATTTCTTAATGATGTCCTGATGGGGCAGGAAAAATAACTTGTTTGTGGAAGATTGGCTTAGAGTGGATGAATATATTTAATTCAATTACTGATTCTTGCCTCATAGCCAGAAATTCTTCAGGTAATATTTGCTGAGTGTGTACCACGGAGGGAAATGGAGACAAATGACATTGCTTGTGACCTGCAGGCTTGAGACGAAAGCCTTAGGTAATGATTCCAGTAAAACTAGAGCTAGAGCTTAGGAGGCCAAACTCGTGATTCCTTACTCGTAAACAAGAGAAAAGATCGTCCGTGGAAGCAAAAACCACACAGAAAAGCTGGAGTATGCGCTGGAGAAAGCCTGGACTGGAAGCCAAGGGTCCCACGCTCACTCGCTTCTTTGTTTGCTTTGTATGACTTTGAGCAAGTCAGTCATTCTGAGCCTCTGTGTTTTCACATGTCATAGGCTGCCAGATGATGATGATTCCTACCACATGCTCCAGTTAGAAAGCACCTTAACAGTATACTATTGTTTCTTATAACAGCCCAGAAGAAGACACCAGGCCCCTACCTGTGTTGGGCATGGTGCCATCGTGCTGGGGATTTAGTGGTCAATTTAAGTGTTCAAGGCCCCTGGTCCTCATGGAGCTTTCAGTCTGGCAGGGAAAAGCCATTAAGCAAATAGTCAAATGAGTAGTTATGCTGTTCTAAAAGAAAATAGTGCTAACAAAAAGAACGTGAATTTCTGATTGCCAGTAACACAAGTCCTCTGAAGAATCACAGTGCCTAGAGGGAAGAAGAATCAGGGATTTCCTGAGCCTCTGGTACTTGAGCTGAGATCTGAAAAGCGTGTGCTGGTACTAACTTGCAAAAGGATTGTAGGGAGAAGCATTCCAGGGTGAGGAACTGAGGGAAGGCTGCTCTAGCTGGAGTGCAGCAAGGGAGACGAGAGTGTTTGAAGGTGAGGTTGGAGATGTGGCAGGAGTCCTGCTTTGCAGGCCATGTTGAGCAAGCGGCAGGCATTTAGCAGGTTCTATGTGGGGATGGAGGGATTAGCCCGTTTGCATTTTGAGGAGAAGATCACCCTGGCTGAGTGAGTTGCAGTGTTTGGAGTAGATGAGGGAGACGAATTAGTAGGCTCCTTTTAAAGTATTCGAAGCAAGCGATGGTGGTTTCTTGGCTGGTGTGATGGCTGACAGGGGACAGGGAAAGACACAGATATGACAGACATATAAAAGAAACAAAAGTTGGCACAAAACCTGGTGGTAGATTGGAGGTAGGGCTTCGGATGGGGAAAGCTTCAAGAACAACCCCAGAACAGCTTCTACTCCTGCATGGCTGACTCGTGCAGGCAGATGGATGGGCTGTCTTTCACTGAGATGAAGAACACTGGCAGATGTCCAGGTTTGGGGCTGGGAGAGGGAAAGATGAGCAGTTTGATTTTGGACATGTTAATCTAGCAGGTTAGAAATACGGGAGTCGAGTGCCGTGAATTGTCTAAGACTGGTGATTCACAGACCTGTGCCCCTGAAGCACGTAATACATTATATGTTAATTAAAAAAAAAAGAAATACGGGAGTCATTGGTGTGTTGGAGTAAATTGAGCCATGGACATGGATAAAATTACTTTGGAAGAGGCGAGAACAGAACACGAAATGGGTATAGGGCCCAGTTTTCCAGGATTCCCAGCATGGAATGGCTTGGAGGAGGAGGACAGATGGACAAAGTTTGCTGTAGAAGAGCCACTGGAGAAGAAGAAAAGGGAGGAAGATGTGGTGTCATGGAAACCAGTGAAGAGCTTCTCAGGGAGGTGGTAGATGACTGTCAAAAAGAGACTGACAATAAATAATTTTGAAAATTGTCCATTGAATTTTGGGATGCAGAGGCCATCATGGATTCGGCTGGTGCTTCTTGAATGCAGTGATGGTGGCGAGCGGAATTGCTGTAGGTAGGGATTGTAATTCTCCCCAGTTTACGGATGGGGGATTTGAGGCACAGAGAAGTAACTTGTAAAGCAGTTCACCTAAGTGGCAGATCTGGAATCTAGGCCTAGGCCTGGGGGCCTTGCACTCCCTGCTCTTACCCTCTACCTGCCACCTCCCACCCCCTAGCTTTCCCGGTGAGGCCCTGGTGAGTTCGACCCAGCTCTGCTTCTCCCGGAGCCAGGGACCCACTGAATGCTTGCTTAACCTCCCTGAGCTTCGGCTTCCTCATTTTTAGCAATGGTAACTATCCAGTGATTTTTTTTGCGAGGATTAAATGAGATGATGTTTGTCCATGCCTTGATATAGTGTTTGATACGTAATAAGTATTGGCTAAAAACTAAACATCTTGGCATGTCTGCCCTCTCTTCAGAGCCTCTCTTACTCCCTTCTACATTTTTCTGTCACTGAAATGCTCCCTGGTCTACCGCAATAAGGCCAGATTGTATGGTGTTGGTCAGATTGTTTTCTAATTTTTTAACTTTGTTGTTTCTTCTGTTTTTTGGGCCTTTGTCCACCTACATCACTAATTTCTGTGCTGTCTTTTCCACTCTTCCTCAAAACTCATTCTCCCTGACCTATTTAACCTGACCCTCCTCACTGTTTAACTTAATGTTTTTAGTTTATATTTATACATATTTAATCTTATAAGTTTATAAAATAAACTTAACATATGACTTATAAGTTTATTCAGTTTTATTAAATAGATTCAGGACCCAGAGTGTTTTTTTTTTTTTTAATGTCTTTTAATGGTATCTAGTAGTGGCTCAAAGTGGCAATTACCAAGTATTTTTGTAATATTTCCAAAGTAGTTGTCTTCTTCCCCCAGTCCTGAGATCCAATTATTAGTTGATCCTGCTGGCTTTACATTCAAAATATCCAGTTCAGACCGCTACCATCTCTGGCCAGAATCACCGAAGCAGCCTCCCTTTGGTGTCTCCCTTGTACTTTTGCCCTCTCTAATCCGTTCTGCACACAGCAGCTTATCTCTATTTTTAAAGTGTGATTGCAGCATGTCGTTTCCAGCAGCTTCCCATCTTGGTTCACCTTGGCCTCCAAGGTCCTGTGTGGTTTGCCTCACTTCTCTAATTGTCTTTTGGGCTACTGACCTGCTGCCCTCCCCTCCCCCACTTTTGCTCACGCCCACCGACCACCACTTTCTTTCAGTTCCACACACACACACACATTCAATTCTGTCTCTCCATAGGGCCCTTGTGCATTGGGGCCCCTCTGCCTGGAAAGTTCCTTCCCAGTCTTGGTGCAGCATTGCATGTTTCTCTCTGTCTTCAGGTCTCAGCTTATACTGCACCTTACTGGTGAGCCCTTCCCTGACTCCTCTACCTAAATAGATTTATCCACTCCACCTCCAGCTTTCATTTGTAAGTTGAATTTTTTTCTTTTTTCCCATTCTTCTTTTTTTTCTTTGACCTGTTCTTTATTTTTTTTAAATTTTTTTCCCCCAAATATGTTTATTTTTTCAGTGTTACAAGATTGATTGTTCATGCACCACACCTAGTGCTCCATGCAATACGTGCCCGCCTCAATACCCACCACCAGGCTCGCCAACCCCCCCACCCCCCTCCCCTCCAAACCACTCAGTTTGTTGCTCAGAGTCCACAGTCTCTCCTGGTTCATCGCCCCCTCCGATTTCGCCCCATTTTCACCCTTCCCTTCCTTCTCACAATGCCCTCCATGATTTTCTTTATACTGCACACATAAGTGAGACCATAAGATAATTGACTCTCTCCACTTGATTTATTTCACTCCGCATAATCTCTTCTAGTCCTGTCCATGTTGATACAAAAGTTGGATATTCATCCTTTCTGAT
>CM052801.1:17625578-17649676 GCA_028533885.1 Nasua narica
TAATTGCTTCATATTTTCGTTGAATAAAAGAAAGCCTTACAGATAATTAGTGTCCTCTCTGTTCCCTTCCCCAGTCTCCTCCTCCCCTCTCCAGAGGCAACTACTATTGTAAAGTTGAAATATCTCTTTCCTTTTTGTATGATATTTTACTCTTGAATGTGCCCATGTAATTGATGTAAATGATACATCATGTTTGAGTTTGCAACTTGCTTTTTTTCTCTCACCATTGTCTTTATGAACTCTATCTGTGTTGATACATATAGATCTGATCATTCATTTGAACTGCTCTCTTCTATCCCATCATAGGAACATTCTCTATTTTTCCATTTCTCTAGTAGATGGTCTTTTAAGTTGTTGTTGGTATTTCAACAGACCTTCCTGTACTTGCCTCTTTGTATATGTGTGATAGTTTCCTCTGTCGTGTTCTTCCCTTGCTTAGCACCATTTTGTTCCCATTTTGGCACTCACCATTTTGCATTCCCTGACTTAACTTGTTTTTGTGTTTTTATTCATCGTCTGCATTAGGCCATGAGCTCTATTAGGGTAGGAGTTTGTTTTGTTCAGCTGTATGTTTAACTGCCCCTAACTCGGACATTGGCACATAGTAATAGGTACTTGCGTGAATTCAGCTACCTGCTTTCCATCTGTCATATACTTCATCCTTTTGGTTTTTGAACTTCAGTTTTCAGATTATTGAAGAAAGGTGAACACTGATGAAATGAGTTGCCAAATCCTGTGGGCAATGAGTGTGGGTGATTAGGTTAATCAGCCGTTCAGAGAACCTGAAGAGAAACAAAGTTGAAAAGCAAGTTTAAAGTTTAAATCAAGTTTACATTAAATGCTTTTTTCAACTTGAAATTTGAAAATGAGAAATGACGGAGCAATGTGGAACTAGTTTTGGTGAAAGGAGCTGGGTTAATCATTTGTGGGCCCCTTGCACATCTGTAGCATTATTTATTATTACAGAATTGTGGAAGGCTGAGAGTAGTTTGGTATTTAATTTTTAAAATCATTTTACTTCAAAATTGGAAAATGAAGAGCTATCTCTTATTTTTGAAGTGGGTCTTGGGGTAGGCACAGAAGACGTGGCTGTAGATAAAGGGACATGGGAGGAAATCTGTTGCTCTTTGAAGCACAATTATTTAAATCGGTTTTTTAAAATTTTGGGGGCACCTGGCTGGCTCACTCAGAAGAGCGTTTGACTCTTGATCTCGGGGTCATGGGTTTAAGCCCCACATTGGATGTAGAGATTACTAAAAATAAATAAACTTTAAGAAAGTACTCATTTTTATTAAGGCCCACCAATCAGTGCGTATGTTGTATGCTTTGGTTTTTGAAACTGTTAAATGTTTCCTTATCATAGACTTCAGATTTAACTATTTGATGCTCATACACTAAATTCACTTGCAGAGAGGGAAGACCAACTCATAGGAGCAAACATATTTACCTATACCCCTCTTCTATTCTTAAAATAGAGATTGCGGCCGTAGTCACACCTAGGGCCTCGTTTCCAGTATAGGGCATCTCATTCTGTCCTCTAGGAGCCTGTATAAACCATAACTTTGAAACACTGTCAGTTATATTGGGTGGTATTTATTAGAGAAAATACAGTTGTAGTTAGGTCCTTTGCTAATGAGTCCTGATTCATTCTTCAGTTTAGAGGATATTGGTTCCCCCTCCCCCACTCAGTGCATTGTGGCACATGTGACTGGCCCTTAGGTTGGGTGAGAGTTATTGTAAACTTCCAAAGAGGATGAGGATTTTGCTCTCACTTTCTTCTCCTCTGTATGTAAATAGTACATAATTAGACACACAGCTCAATTAGGGATAATAGTAATAATAGTTAAGATATATTAAACATTTAATACTCACCAGATGCCATTCTAAGCACTTGATCCTAACAGCAGAAACCTACTACAACATAAAAGCTGAATTAAAAAAAAAAATCTTGCATTCGTGTAAAATGTCAGAGTCATGTTACTGTAAGGTTTATGAAAAAGTCTTTTTCAGTTTGTTTTCTGGTTGCTGTGTGTGTGGGTGGGTGGGTGGGTGGGTGGCAGGTGGCATGGAGGGGAAAATGGTTTCATTTATCAGATGTATAGGAATGTACTGAACTGAGAAAACCGAAATGGTCATGAGCTAGTTATTCCTTAACATCCCACCAGCTCCTCACCCACCCCCTCAATAAAAGCTTCAGCCTGTTCCTGTCCATAGGGGCTGGGTAGAGGCTGGGGCCAGTCCTCAGTCTCGACTTAGATCTGAATTTGCCTGATTGTAAGGCAGGTTAGCACGGGCATTTATGCTCTGATCTCCATTTTATAGATGAGAGAGCTGAAGTGGGGAGATGTCGGTAGCTTGCCCAGGGTCACTGGGCTAGTAAATGACAGAGCCATAATTCAAATCCAGGCAGTCTGACCCTTGTTAACTGCCCCCAGTGTACATTGCCTGTGTTTTCTTGGGAGTTTGTGTATGCAACAGGCATCCTGAGAGGGGAGAAAATACTGTTAAATCTTCACAGTGCTTGGAGCCATTTTGGTTTGAAAGGTTGTCATGTCGATTAACAGATATCATTCTGGGTTGGTTAGTATTTGCTGCCACGTTAGATTTTCAGTGCACGTGGACACTCCTTTTACTCCCACAGTCCTGTGGATCAAATGTGAGGGAATTTGAAAGGTCATAATCATAATCACTGTGGCCCTAGGAATGAAATTCTTAAGGACAAGGACCGGGTAGGGAAGCCCGCATGGAAAGACAGGGATGAGGAGGACTACTTCCTTCTGTCGCATGTGTTTCGTGGCATAAATGGTGGTAGTGCCATCTACCACAGCTGAAACTGGGATGGTTCTGGAGCATGTCTTTGTGTAGCTTGTCTGTGGTGCTCACTGCCTCTTAAAGCAGCGAAGGTCGTAGAGTGTTTGCCGTAAGCAGAATAAACAAATAGGTCCAGAAAAATGTATTCAGTAATCTTTGCTTGATGAGCAGAACCTAGCGGTTGTTGAAAACAAATGAAGAGGATAAAAACTCCCCTAACTTTTATTTACCAATCAGATTGCATAGGAAAAAAATAGCCTATTTTTAGACCGAGGCTCCAATTATGCTAAGCCTTGAGGATAATGAAACAGTCTGACACAAAAGAGTGTGGTGACGCAAGTTTGTGTGGTGAAATTCCAAGACATTCACTGACTTTTTAGGATTCTGCACAGTGAATATTAAGCTCCTGAAGTGTTTGTTGCCCAGAAACAGTGCTTTATTCTTTTACATGCAGTGGAATGAAGTGAACCTGTGTTGTAATTTGTTTCTCGCATGGAAAAAGGGAGAGTGAGCATGCACCATCTATCCCTGCGCCCTGTCTCGGGCCTCTTGCGTGTCCTTTTTCTTTGCCGAAGCCACCCAGTCATGCTGTCGTTAATGCTGCACATTGCCTCCTGTTTGAATCACTCTAATTTTTCTGTATGTTCTGTAACAATGGGGGTCTCCAGTTTTTCAATTAATTTTATATTGCAGGCGTAGCAGAATTGGGAGGCTTTTTCCTGCTGCTCTTTCTTCATTCTGCGTCTGAATTACCCTTAGCTTTTTGCTCCTGTTCTTTCTTAATCATGTCAGCTGACATCTTTCCTTAGAACTAATTAGTTTGGGGGATTTAAGTGAAATGCCTACTGGCACAGGGCTTCATTGGCTGTGTCGATGGAAGTTGGCCGTTGGTACTTTCCAGTCTCACGTTGCCTTCTATTTACAGGTTTAGTAATGGGCTTCTGGGTTTTCATTCTGCTGCCTGTGATTGTCTTCCAGAAAATGAAGCTGAGGTGTTCAGTGCTCATGTGATGCAAAGTGTAGAGCTTCCTTCTAAGGCACCTTGTTTCCTTACTCCCTGAATTGAATCCTGCTATTGCTTGGGTCCGAAGGAATCTTCTGGAGTCAGGAGCTCTGCCATCTTCCACTTAGCCTCAGACTTTTCTTTTTGAAAGCGGTCGCCGGAAGAACTAAGTGTGAGAAGGCAGAAGGAAAGAACCGTCAAGCCCAAGAAGCCAAAGTTGTGAGCTCCTGGCATTGGTGGTTGATGGAAGGCTGTGATGGAGTGGAGGAGAAAAATGGGGTGTGGAGGAGATGAGAGAGCTTCTCATTAGATTCAGAGCGAAGTGCATTGGTGTGACCTGTGCAATACAGATGATTGATAAGGATGGCCTGGTTGGATGAAGCGGGGGCTAGGAAATGGCTCTGGCTGGATGCCTGCTATCCACATACAGTACTTAAACTCTGTTTCATTTAATCTCCCGCAACCCTGCGGGTGTGGGATATTATCTCTTTTTACAAATGAGAAAAAAGTGTCAAAGGGATTGAGAAAATTGCCACGGTCTCTTTACTTATAAGTGGCTCAAATGAATATGGCAGCTTACAGCTGTCCCACTCTTCTGAAATACAGGAAACACAGACACCATCAGTATTTATCTTCTTATGTTTGGTAAGTAACATCCCCGGTGGTCTATCCACTAGAAAGGCTGTGATAGCTTATTTGTTACAAACTTCAATAGAGATCTTTTTCTTAAAACTGTAGATGGGCCAAATTCAGTTTGATTATGTGGCCTACTATGTGCCAGGTGCAGTATTGAGTCCTGAGGATCCAAGAGTAAGTAAGACCATGGTTTCTGATCAGAGTCTGAGTCGAGAGTGTGGTGGAGGAAAAGGAAAGACGATGACCTGTGAAGAAATACATTACCATATGATTAAGATATATTTTTTAAAAAGGGAGGAAATTACCTGGAGGTTAGAGAAGCATGTCCAGGTCCATAGAATAGTTCCTACTATGAGTTCCTGGATTCTTTGGCCAGTGATTGCTGGGACTTGGCCAGAGAGGTATGGGATGCTGTTTTTGTTAGGTAAAGCTGAAGAGAAGCAGCACATTGTTGTCACAGCCTTGGGGGTCTTTCTTTTCTAGCCAGCAGTCTGAATTCATGTGGGTAACAAATTTTTTTGGTTTTGGTAAGTGAAGAATCTTGCATTTCTACAACCATTAAGCTTTTTCTTTACTTTTTAAAAGTTCATTTGTCTGTTTATTTAAATAATCTCTACCCCCAATGTGGGGCTCAAACTCAAGACCCTGAGATCGAAAGTCACATGGTCTTCCGACTGAGCCAGCCGGGCACCCCAGCTTTTTCTTTTCTTAATTTTGAACCCTCCTCATCCCCTTCTCTAACTGAAGGGCAGAGGGATTTCTAATTCCAGCTTAGCACATAACTGTCATTCAATAAAAATGTTTTGCCATGGGGTAACAACTTGAAATCTTCCTGTGATTAATTCATATTGATTTTTTGGGAAGGAGATAGAAAGGGACTCATTTTTGTTGGATAAAAAGCTGCGTCACCTCAACAGCAAAAATTACAGATAAATCATTAAGTGTAAATCACAACCCAAGATAAGTGAAACAAATTTCATAACTTAAGTTTCTTTTATTTTTTAAATTTTTTAATTTTTTTTAAAGATTTTATTTGTTTATTTGACAGAGAGAGAGAGAGATCACAAGTAGGCAGAGAGGCAGGCAGAGAGAGAGGGGGAAGCAGGTTCCCTGCTGAGCAGAGAGGCCGATGCGGGGCTCAATCCCAGGACCCTGAGATCATGACCTGAGCCGAAGGCAGAGGCTTTAACCCACTGAGCCAACCAGGCGCCCCTTAAGTTTCTTTTATAAATTCCATCTTCCAGCCAGATGCACTCCACCTCAGCCCAGAATGCTGGCAGTATTTGTAACTCTTAAACTGTGTCTCACCCTTACTACATGCTCCACGAAGAATAATGTGGTTATGAAATGACTATTGGTAATCTCTGAGGAATCCTGAATAATAAGTGTTCCAGAGTCTGCCAGACTTGGAGACCACCTCCCCTTCCTGGGGCAAACTGATTTCAGATCTTTTCATCACGGGAAGATGGGAATTGAAGGGAGGGTGGCAAGAATCAAAAATGAGTGAGGATGTTTTACACACTCATTCTCTAATAAACACAGTATAAAGCAGCACTTGAATCTGGCCCTTGGCCTGATGGTGGGATTCTGTAGCACCTCATACACTGAAAGGTGGTGAATCTTTCAGTGCCTTTTTTCAGGGCAGAAATAGCAAAGTCATCAAAGCATAACTCTTGTATTTGGGATGCAAATTATATACAACCATGTCAGGATTTTCTTCAGGGTTTCAGTCTGGAAGACCAAAGATGGTGAGCGTTGATTCTGTTTTCTAAACGATGAACTCGAAGAAATTACAGCCTAGTAAGCTATACGATGCAATTCTAGAAAAAAATGGCTCAGCAGTTGTTTTTCAGGATTTTATAGTGGGGCAAAGAATCAGTATTGGTTCACCGAGAACAGGTAGTATAGTTAATTTTGGTTTTCCTTTTAGGCTTAATATTGGGTGGAACCACATATAAGTGCTAATCTTGAAAATCGAAAGTAACTGGATATCAGCAATTTCATAGCTTCATTCTAAGAGTTTTTGTTGCATGTTTTTCTGGTAGTACAATTAGTGTATGTTCATTGGAGCTTTCTTAGAAACTATAGGAAAATAAAATTTACTCATAACCTAACAATCTATGCTTAGGCATTTCTTTCTGCCTTCCCCTATGTGATGATGTTCACAAGAACATTATTTTTAAAAAACATAATTGAGATTATAGTTCATTTTGGTAGAGTACCTGGTTATTTATATTGAACCTCTCAAGCCTATCCCTGTAATGTTTATAGAAACGGAATTTTTACAGTTATGATTTCAGCAAGTAGATGTCACATCATTTATCTATAGCCCTATTTTAAGACCTGTTGTTTCTAGTATTTTACTATTATAAATAGTGCTCTAATAAACATCTACATGAATCTTGGTCCATATCTCTGATTATTTCCTTAGGGTAAATTGTCAAAAGTGGAATTTCTGGGTGAAAGGGTGTGAACTCTTTAACCTTATTTCCGAGTTGCTTACCATAGACATACTCTTTTATGCTTCCATCAGCAGTGTCTGGGAGGACCTATCTTACTAAAATGTCACCACATTAGCTATTACTTCTAAATTCAACAGAAGAAACAGGATAGGTCAATTTTAGATTTCTATTTTTGATAAGTTTTATTAAATAAGATATATAATTTGATTTTATCACAGGACTTGAAAATGTTTCTCATATATCATGGTCCAGTCAAGCCACTGTGAACTGAATGCGTGTAGAATTGGGGGAATCTCTAGTTTCCCAACAGCTATACCCTAGAGAGGTTTTATTAATGGATTGTTTTCAACTGGTAGGGACACATCTATTATCATGTGGTGAGGTTCAGTGATCTTGTCCTGATGAATGTTATTTGTAAAGACTTAGATAAAAACAGAACATGCAGTTAGCAGATTTGCAGATATCACAAAGTTGATGTCACAAAGTCACAGAGGGCTGACTGGCTGTTCTTCCCAGCCAGACTGTGGGCTCTTAAGCATAGGAGCCAGAGTACTGAGCATTTCTTCTTCTAGAGTCAGCTGTGTGGCTTTGGGTAGTTACCTAACCTCTCTGTGCCTCAGTTCCTTCATCTCCAAAATAGAAATCAGCAGAACATTTACCTCACATGTTTGTTTGGAAGATTAAATGAGTTATTAAGTATAAAGCACTGAGAGTAATTCTTGGCCCTTAGCAAAGAATCTGTAAAGGTTAGCTGCTTATTGTTGTTGTTCATCTTTTCCTTTCTTAAATGGTAGATAACACCTACTTCTTCAATTCACGAATGAATGACAGAATCAACATCTTAGAGACTATGTAGGCAGGTAGAATGGGCCCATAATGCAAATGAAATAGACAAATTTTACATTTATATTTTATCATATTGGACTGTTGTGTAAAGAAAGGGTTGACATTTATCCTGGGTAGCTCCAGAAAATAGAGATATAGTTAACTGACAGAAATTTTCTTTCTACTAATTAGCGCTATGAAGCAGTGGAGTTGCCCCTTCAGGTAGTAGAGAAATTCAAACAGAAACTTCCAGACTATTGCAAGTGTATAACAGAAAAGAGAAGGCTTCTTTGAATCAGAGGTTAGGTTAGATGACCTCTAAAATCCCTTCCATCTGTAGGCTGGTTCTGTGATTCTGCGTGGAATATGTAGGATTATCACAAAACATGTAGAAAGGCCCCATGAGTGCGACGTTGGAAGGGTTGATGCTATTAATCCGGGCCTAGCCCAACCCAGCCCTCCCTGCTTCACTGTCTTTTACCTGCTGTCAATGTCAGCCTGGCTGTGACCCATAGCCCTGCTTGATGTCACCTTACAACCCAGCCTGGTATCGCAGGCTGCCCCTTCCTCCACAGCAATGCCAATGGGACAAGTATTTGGAACAGGGGCACATTTTTTGGTAAACAAAATCAGAAGAAAATTGTTGCTTGCAAAGTGTATCTCAGAAGTGTTTAAAAAACCAAAAAAGATTGGGTGCATGCTGGGTGTGCTTTCGTTGTAGCTTTCAAAGGGGGCGGAGGGTTGATTGCACCTTTTGCTTGAGAGTTCTGGGCTCTTGGCTTCCGTAGTTGCCAGGTGTCTCCCCCTAAGTGTAGCATCAGTATTTAATCCCCTGGGAGGGTGTCACTGAGCCCCTACTGTCACACATTCTTTTTGGGCTTATATACCTTGGGGTGAAATGGTTTTTCTGTCACTGTGAACTTTGATCCCTTGCCCTTAAGCTGTTTAAAGGTAGCTTCTAAATCTTGTTAGAAAGCTGGCTTGGGAGCCCAAGCAGTTGCTTGCTTTCTTAGGGCTCTTTGCCGAATGATTTCTGACATGTCTTGTCATTGTTTTGTGCTGCTCTTCCCATTTATAATATTTGGAACATTGGCTTTTTGCCACACTTGTCAAGGATTTATGGGAGTTAATGACATGTAGCGTATAAAGTGCTTTGGGATTCTTTCATGCAACTTGGTATTATCTTGAAAGCAAGAGGTTTAACTGTTCATTTGTTAGATAACTAGTGGGATTTTAAACAGATGTAATCACACCATGTCTATTATTTAATGTATTAGGTGATAAGCACCAACTTCTACTGCTCAAATTTTAAATGAAGTGGCTTTCTTTCTTTCTTTCTTTCTTTCTTTCTTTCTTTCTTTCTTTCTTCTGTTTATAAAACCTGTTATTAGAAAATGCCTTGGGAAAAATTTGGAGTCAAGGTCCTGAAAAAATTTTCCAGTTTGTGTTTTTTAATGATCTGGTTTGACC
Organism: Nasua narica; assembly: GCA_028533885.1. Classification (NCBI taxonomy): domain Eukaryota; kingdom Metazoa; phylum Chordata; class Mammalia; order Carnivora; family Procyonidae; genus Nasua; species Nasua narica. Next base: position 17,634,786 of record CM052801.1, read on the forward strand.
TTAGTTTTGTTGCCTGGCACTCGATAGTTGCAGTGAAGAACTCATGGCATCATCATTATGTTGCGGCTACCAGGGGGCGTCTGTAGCTTGTGTCACAGAGATGTTAACTGAGGTCCATGCCAGGCAGTCCATGGTTCAAAGGGTTGCTGCCCTGTGTGCCAGGTGGGTTAATATGTTTTAGAGAAAGCATCTGTGGAATTTTACAGTGGATCTTCTTTTGCAGCCATATTAATTTTACCCCTTTTGAGTCATATCGGTTTACCAGCCAGAATCTCGAGCATGCAAATGCATATCAGAGTGATTTGAAACAGTTATGACACACAGGGAGTGGACTTTATGGGGATGATTCTGATGCTTTCAAGGCCTAGGGTCTCATTGCATATATTTTGAGTTAGAGCGGTTAAGCCTGGTGCCTTAAGAGGGCTTTGCTTCCCCTTTTAATCTGTGGAATTTATGAAACCAGCGGCTTTGTGGTCTTCAGTGGGAGCATTACATGTAGAGCCTGAAGGCCCTTGGAATAGTGAAACCAGAGAGAGGAATAGATCTGTTTACTCTTGTCCTTGTGTTGAGTTAATGCATACAGTGTAGAGCTCTGCAAGGTAAAAGTGAGGATTGTAGAGTTGTAATACATGGATGATTTTTTAAAAGATTACTAAGCTTTCGATTTTTAGACTCATCTCATTTAGGCTGAAAGGAACCTTAGTCCAACCCCCTTGTTTTATAAATGAAAAAGTAGAAGTGCAATAGGGTCCAATTGAACCAGAATCAAGACTGATCTAAAACCCAGGGGTCTGCCTTCCCACACCAGAGCTGATAGGATCTTAACATTCTGGTAACTACCGTAGAACACCACTGCAGCGTTTAGAAAATACTGAATCATCATATAGGAAAATAACTCTACCACTAAAATAATGCAGTTGTTGAGTCTGTAGTCCAAATAGGTTTTATCATTTGTATTAAGTAACTTCAGCTGTTCCATAGTCTTTGGAAAGTCTGAGCTGACTATTTTGTCCACCTTTTACCCAGTTAACAGAATGCTTACTCTCTTATTGCCACTTAAAAGTCATCTGGAAGACTCATGCTGACAATGTAATGCACGGTGAAGGAAGGGGGTAAAGTAGGAAAACATAATTATTGCATGCACGGTCTTTTTAAAGGCTCTTTTCTCTTCCTTCCTCTATCTTTTCCCCAGCCTACTTGGGTGTATCTGATTTATATAGCTTTGTTTTCCCCTTTCTTTTCCTAAATTGGGTAAGAGCTGAAAAACTATTCAGGAGAAGCTGCAAACTGTAGCAAAGCATGTGAAAAAGACAGTAGTTTGTGCCTGTCTCAGCCTTGTTATAGATCTGTGGATAGTCTGGAGCTTACAAAACTGTACTTAAATATTTTCTGTAATATAGGTTGAGGACAGATTTCTATTTGCTGTTGATGACTGTCAAAACAACTTCCCTAGAGCGATTGTCATAGAGTGCGAGGCCTCATTTTCTGATGGAGAAACTGCTTTGGTTTATCCTCACTGTATTTTTACATGATTATTTCTTATTTTCTCAAGTGCTTATGACATTTAATAAATTTGCAGTTGAGAATTGTGGCAGCCAGTAATGTGAGATAGGGAAATTGGGCACCTGGAAACTATTTAAATACAAACAAATGACAACACAACTTACGCAGCAAGAATATGATTTTGAAATGGTGAATGAAAGCGATCTAGGACCGAGACAAGCTGAAACTGTATTTCCTCCCTCATTCCTTTCTTACCCAAAGTTACTTTTCCTTCAAACACAGGCAAGTCTTTTGTGTAATCCTTGGGAATTGATATTTCATAGGAGCTCTTTATTTCAGTTATTTATGGGTAGTATTCTTAAGATTCACTGCTGAAGATGTGGCTTTTTTCAGCTATGTTTTGATGAATCCCAAGCTTCTTCAAAGCATATTGTAAAACCAGCCCTATTAATAGGCAGATGTTCGTACAGTACAATTTATGTCTGCTTTGGTTTTTACATTTGGTTTCCACCAAAGTGGGCTACTACTCTGAAGGATGAAATGCAATCCAAAAAGGTTTGGCCAAAATAACTTTGTAAGCCTCCTCACTGTATGAATATTTAGAAAATAGTCTGCTTGCAGGGAAAATGTCTTGTTAAGTTTTAGTTATACCAAAAACGTTTTGAGCAGCTAGCCTTGATATGTAGGGCCAAATTACTTGAATGCTGAGATTGTATTGTTTTGGAAAGGACTGTAATATTCAGCATTCTCTTTGTGCCAGATGTTCTTATGAAGGTGCAATGCAGAAGTATTAGGTAAAAATACTTTTTCAAGGTATACACTTTTTTAGTCTTTAATTTTTTTTCTCCCCAAATTTGTTTATTTTAATTTTTCAGTGTTACAAGATTGATTGTTCATGCACCGCTAGTCTTTAATTTTTTTAATTTTAAAAGCTTCTTTGTGTTAGGTTTTATTGTGGTTAAAATGCATAAAATTTACCATACTAACTATTTTTAAGCGTACAGCTTAGCAGTGTTAAGTATATTCATGTTGTTGTGGGACAGATCTCCAGAAGTTTTTCATTTTGCATGACTGAAACTCTGTACCCATTGAATAGTAACGCTCCCTTTTCCCCTCTCCCTGGCTCCTGCTAGCCACCATTCTGCTTTCTGTTTCTGTGAATTTGACTACTTTAGATATTTCCTGTAAGTGGAATCATCCAGTATTTGTCTTTTTGTGACTGGTTTATTTCTTTTGGCATAATGGCCTCAAGTCTCATCTGTGTTAGAGCATGTGACAGGATTTCCATCCTTTTAAAGGCTGAATAACATTCCATCTTATGTATGTACGTACCACATTTTGTTTATTTGTTCATCCTTTGAAGGACATTCGGGTTTCTTCCACCTCTCTTGACTACTGTGTTTAATCTTAAAATTTTATGTTTCTTGGATAATACATTTTTGCCAGGTTAAAATCCAGCACAGACGTTGGTGGATACATATGTGTGATTGAGTGTGACAGTGGACAAGGGTGGCTTTAAAGATTAGAGTGTATATATCTTAAAATTCTGTAGGATTGATATTAATTTAAATATACCTAAGTGTTTTGTAAGTATTCTAGCTTTTTTTTTTTTATGTGTGCTTAAACTATTTTAAAAAATTGATTGTCAACCAAGTGGCCCTGGTAACTGCAGGTAAAGTCGTTGAGGTTGTGCAGTATTAATAGATGAGATTTTCCCAGGTGTGTACAGCCTTAAATTTTCTGGAAACTGAAATTGCCTCTGAACTCTTTTAAAATGCTCATTTACAGTTTTATGCCTGAGACCTCTTGTCATTTATAAAAGCATCCATTTGAAGTTCAGGGAAGCAGCATGTAAGCAGCCAGACGATACATGCATGGTCTGCAGTTCACCCCCAATTGAAGTACAGTAGGAAGTGGGTATTTGCCTTTTGGAATTTTGGGAAGAATACTGTTTCCTTTGACTAACCTTCATGGAATCATTAAAAGTGGAGAGAATATTGAGCTTGCTTTTCCATAAGACATTTACTTGAGCTTTTGTTACCATTAATTGCCTCTGTGGGCCAAAGGAAATGAAAGCGTGGGCAGGCAGTCAATTGGCTACTGATAGAAAAAGGAGATGAAACATAGGACTGGCTTTAATAGTTGAAGGTTGAAAGTATATACAATTAACAGTAATTTCATATGGTCTTGTAAATACTTTTCCGTATACCTGATGTGAATAAGAATTAGTAATGCCTGGTGATAAGGAAAGCATTATTTTAATGTTTGTGTATGTCTTGGACTTGAAAGATAGGATTGTTTAAAGAACAACAACAACAACAACAACAACAAAACCACAAAAGATGTTCCAGGGCCAGTAAATAAGTTTATTTGATTTGATTTGCTTTTAGGATTTACCCTTAGTTAGAGTGGTCAGATATTCTTAGTAGTTTATTTTTTTTATGATACAAGATAAGAGCAGCTTGACATCAAAATTTTATGGGTGCCTCAGTGGCTTAGTCGTTAAGCATCTGCCCTTTGGCTCAGGTCATGATCCCAGGGTCAGGAAGCCTGCTTTTCCCTCTCCCACTCTCTGTGTCTCTCTCTGTCAAATAAATAAAATCTTTTAAAAAAAGTTTTAGATACATATGTTGATACTTGACTTTCAGAGTCTTTTTAAACCAGATGATTAGATGGCCTATATAAATTTTCTAAATTAAAATACATTAAAATTATTTAGCTTTTGAGAATTTATCTGACTTTGATATAGTTGGTATTTACTTTTTCCTCTCCACTGGGCACTATCCTGAGCATTGTATATACCTTAGTTTATTTAGTCCTCACTAAATATTTTAAATTAATATTCGTTTTACCAAAGAGGGAATGAGCCACAGAGAAGCTACATAACTTGCTTAACGTCATATACATAGGGATGGGAAGTAAGATTTAATTTAAACCCAGGTAGTTGATCCTAGGCCCACAATGATCCATATTAATGACTATGTTGCATTAGTTCATACTTGGCGTGCAAAAGTTCTTGGCATTCAGCACATTGTAGGATTTGAACAAATATTGGTTATTTCTATTGAATTTCTTAGGTTGACTGGAGATGCTCTAGAAGTTTGCTATAGGGTCCACCTGGGTGGCTCAGTCAGCAAAGCATCCGACTCTTGATTTCAGCTTAGGTCTTGATCTCAGGGTTGTGAGTTCAAGCCCTGCATTGGGCTCTACATTGGGCTCCACATTGGGCATGGTGCCTACTCACAAAAAAAAAGGGTGGGCCTTGTTATAAAAAGCATGGTAGGAAGTCATTGCTCTGGAGACTACTGATTTACCTGATTGATTTCAAGCCAGGCTTTGCTTGGACACTGACAGCTAACCTTGAGGTTAATCTATTTTTATTTTAATATATTTAATATGTAATATATTTATTAAATATATTATATAACTTTATATATTTCACATATAAATATATATTTGTATATTAGTAATTATATATAAATATATTAAATATTAATGTTAAATATTTAATATATTTTTATTTTAATATATTTTTATTTTTTAAGGTTTTATTTATTCATTTATTTTAGTAATCTCTACATCCATCATGGGACTTGAGCTTACAACCCCGAGATCGAGTCTCATGCTCTTCTAACTGAGCCAGCCAGGTGCCCCTAAGCTTGAAGTTAATTTAAAGTTAGTTCTAAGAGAAATTGAAGAATGACCTCAGTCATTTAAGCAGATGATACAGTTTTGTCATTGTAGTATGAAGATATAAAGCTTTTGTCCAATGCTTAATTATAGAAAAACAGAATTGAAGAACTGGTCATGACTTTTGAGATCGTCCAATTCAGTCCCTCTACTTTACCAATTGAGGAAACAGTAGAAGAACCTTCTTTTTCATAGAGAATACCAGAACCAGGATTGATGATAATATAGCTCACACTGGCACAACTTACCATGTGTCAGGCCCTAATCTAGGTGTGCTAGGTATGTAAACTCATTAACTCCTGAGAACAAGCCTATGAAATGAATATTGCTCTATACCTATGTTACAGACAAGGAAACCAACGGTATATAACTTACCACAAGTCACATAGCTGATAAGCAGTGGAGTCAGGATTTGGATTTAGGCAGTTTGGCACCAGAGTCTGCTCTTAACCACCCTGTTTAATGGTTGTCATATAATGTAATTGCCTTTTTTTTTTTTTTTTAGGGCAGAAATAATTGAATATCAGCCATTTCATAAGGTTCAGTCTGAAATAATTTGAGGTTCTTCTACAGCATTTCACCATTTCCCCACCATGGGTGTTTGTGGTTATTAGCAGTATCTGCTTATGCAGAATTTTTTTCCCAGGGTCCCAACCCCCTAGAAAGAGATGCTGATTTTTTTTTCCATTTTCATATGTATCTCCATTACACTTTTTCTATCATTAGTATTCATTTTTCCTAATTGATATTTTTAAAATTTCTGTTATACAAATAGGATGACTTTGCCATTGCCTCTTCTAGTATCATGTTGAATAGGAGTGGTGAGAGTGGAAATCCTTACCTTGTTCCTGATTTTAGGGGAAAGCATTCAGTGTGGTAGCATTAAGTATATTGTCAGCTATACGTTTTTCTTAGATACTGTTTTTCAAGTTGAAGAAATGCCTTTGTGTTCTTACTTTGCTGAGAATTTTTTTTTTATTGAAGCATGATTGACACACAAAAGAGATTTTTCGTTTTAATCAGGAATGGATGTTGGATCTTTCAAATGCTTTTTCTATGTCTATTGACAATCATAAGGTTTTTTTGATTGTTTAGCTCTGTTTAATTTTTTAGTTTTGTTCATATGTTGATTTATATTGATTTTCAAATGTTAAATCAGCCCTGCAGTTTTGGGGAAGGCTCCACTTGGTCATGATATACTATCCTTTTTATGTATTCTTGGATTTGATTAGCTGAAACTTGTAGAATTTTTGCATTTATGTTCATAGGAATTTCTGCATTAGTCTTAAGTTTTCTTTTCTTGTAATATCTTCGTCAGTCTCAGTCAGACCAGGGTAATATGAGCTTTATAGAATGTGTTGGGAAGTATTTCTTCTTCAATTTTCTGGGAAAGTTTTTGTGGAATTGGTACTATTTCTTCCTTAAATGTTTGGAGTAATACACCACTGAAGCCATCTAGGCCTGGACTTTAATTTGTGGAAAAGATTTTAAGCACAAATCCTGTCCCTTTAAGATATATAGTGCTGTTCAGGTTATCTCTTCTTATGTGAGCTTTGGTAGTTTGTATCTTTCAGGAAATTTGTCTAATTGGCGTGTATCTTTCAGGAAATTTGTCTAATTGGCGTGAGGTTGTTTATAATGGCTGTAGAATTGGTAGTGGTGTCATTTCTGTCATTCCTGATATTGGTAATTGGTGTCTTTTATTTTTCCAGCTACTCTGGTCACCCTAAACTCTGTCTTCTGCCTCTTTAAGCCAATCAGACAACTGCTCCACACAATCGGGCATAAAGCTGGAGAAATGGGCACCCTGCCCAGAGTCTTTCCTTTTTTCCAGGTATAGACTTCTGTCTATATTTGGCCTATTTTTGACTATTCTCCAGTCCCTTTAGGTAGTTGTTTTGTAGATTTCCCAGAGGTTATGGTGGTTTTCTGTGGCAGGGTTTGTCTAGGGCTGGAAGCAGAATCTCTGGGTTTTTGGTTTTGAAACATTGTAGCAAATTGAGACAGTGCTTGGATAGCTGTAAATCAAAATATGGAAGTAGGTAACTTAACAACCCTTTCTAATCATTGTTGCCTTTATTGGATTTGATACGGAATAGCTCGAGTGGATATTTAGAATAAATTATGGACTTAGGGAAAGGTGAAAAGGAGAAATGTTGTGTTAACTTTTTTCAAAATGGTTTCAGTGGGAAAAACCATTATTACTTGAAAAAGTGACCATTCTTGAGTACCGAGTGTCAAGCTTCTGAATCGTTTTGAATGCTTTTGCTTGTCATGGGCAAGGTTTTCAAGAGAAAATGATGGAAGGAAACACGTTTTAGGCCTGAAAATAAGACATTTCAAATTGCTTGGTTATTTATTTTATCAAATAAATTAGTTTTAGATCATATCAATAGTATAATAGCTAAATATTTTATTTGTGACAAAGTATTTCCTGGCCAGTTTATATTGAACATTATGCTCTTTTAGTATATATTGTAATTTGAATTGAAAGACACTAGAAGTCATATTTGGTCTCTGAACGCCAGCCTGATATTTACTAAACAGCTTTCATGAGCCCCGCACTATTCTAGGCACAGAAGCTTCCATGGTGAACAAAGAGCTCATATTCTTAAAGGCTCAGATATCGGACCTTTTTAAGCACACTGAGGATGGTCAGACTCACATGTATATGCCCCACTGCCAATTTGTTCATTTGAAATGAGAACTACAGCTGTTAATTAGACTGGTAAGGTTGAACTGAGAGATTAGTGCCTTTTCTCTTTATAGACAGGCCACATGGGAAGCCAAATTACAATCACAAGGTTGCTTGGTGAGACTGGAATCAAAACAAAGGGACTTGGTTAGATAATCCGTGATTAGGATACACCTGCCACAGGGACTGTTTGGGTTTCCCCTGAATAATGTCGAGTGGTAAAGCTTGCCAATGTCTGCTTCTTGGGGCTTATTTCTGTGCTGACCATTTTCCTTCATTTACACAATTTCTCTCAAACCAAACTATAATACAATTTTTACTAAGCAACAAGCTCATTCTGGGCATGCTTCCTAAGATTATACTTAGATCTCCTTTAGAAACCTTCAGAGGCTTTCAAATTCTGGGCCTAGGTGCACACATATTACAGTCTCTTGGTTGATATCAGTGGAGTGCTATCCATACCCATTTTGTGAGTAGGTCTTACCTTCAGAGGGTGTCCCTTTTTTTTGGCCTTATGTTCATGGTCCTGAAGGGATGTGTGAATCCCCTAGAGTTGTCCTCATGTACTGCTAGTAGGATAGTTTTACTCATTTTAAGTGGTTATAGATGATTTCACTTCTGTTTTTCATATAACTTACTGATGGCATACCCCTGTTCTTAAGAGCAATCCCTCTTTAAAACATTTCAATGGGAAAGGCTAGTTTGTCCTTATGGAGGTAAAATGAATTTATTTGAAAATATAGGGAAAATCTAAATTTAAACCTGGGAAATCCTAGAACCCAAACATAATTGTTTGATTTTTTAAAATTAAGGAATATACTAGAATTCCATCTAAAAGGTCCAGGAAACATGAAAAGTAGTTGCCTTCAAGGAGGAATGGCACCACCTAACATATAATAGAGATTCAGACCTTGGAATAGTGAGCCAGTTTCACTTATTAGAGTCTTAAATTGTTCCCTCATTTATTGTCTGTGTACCTGCTGCCCATTATCAGGGTAAAGCACCACTGAGTTTACAGTTAAAAACAATGTTAAGACTCAGCAATGACTGGATTTATCTACATCACTTCTTATGTTCTCACTAATTGAAATGAAGCAATTCTGACTGTCCATACATCCCCCCGAAACCTGTGGGCAGCCAGCAAGGTCTTGGCAGGTACCAGTTTGCAAGCCCCTTGAAGGTAAAAGCTGTAACAGTAGTAGTGGCAGCAGCACGAGCAGTGCGTGTGTTAGTGCTTTGCAGTGTTGCGCAGAGCCTTTTCACCTGCATTAGGACATTTGAATTCCCCAGGTCAGATATGGAATGTATATGCATGCTGGTAATCATTTCTGCTTTCTACCTAACCATAACTTATATTCTATCCTTGTGTAAATTTTTGGCCTGAAAAATGAGAAAATGTCCTCTTTGAGCTGTCAAAGTCCAACTTTTTACAGATTAACTTAGCCATTCTGTGAAATTTTAGACTATACCTCTAAAGATTCTTAACACCAAGCTGATCATTTGAGACAAAAAGCAAAACTAAGATTCACTGTCTGACTCTTGGGTGGTGACTGCCCTTACAGCTTGCTACTGATTTTTTGAGGTGAATAAAAATACAAGGCCACTTTTTACCTTTTCCAGTCTCCACACCATTCTTTCTCAAAGTGCATTCAGTTCATAATAGCTTTCCTTCTGTAGCAGTGTTCTGGATCTGTGCTGTCCAAGTTGGTAGACATTAGCCACAGGTGGCTTTTTAAATCTACATTTTAATTAATTAAAGGAAATAAAACTAAAATTTAGTTACTCGGTCACATTAGCCACCCTTCAGTTCCTCCATAGGCGTGGCAGCCACTAAACACATCAGGCTATTTAGGTTAATTACTTAAGACCAAATAAAATTAAAAATTGGATTCCTCAGTCACACTAGGCACCTTTCAAATGCTTGATAGTCATATGTTGCCAATGGCTACCATGAGAGACTGTGCAGATACAGAACATTTCTGTCACTGCAGGAAGTCCTATTGGATGACTCTGTTCTAGGAAATGTAACTTCTCCTTGTTTTGCGGGGAGGGAGAGACTATCGAATAATTCTGCCATTGTTTATATTTTATCTATAAGATTTCTGTTTCTCAAGACATTTACCCAGCCTCTCTATATGATGTAAAATATGCATTTTAAGTGCACTTTAAAAAAAATACCTAAACTGGGGCGCCTGAGTGGCTCAGTGGGTTAAAGCCTCTGCCTTCGGCTCGGGTCATGATCTCCGGGTCCTGGGATCGAGCCCCGCATGGGGCTCTCTGCTCGGCGGGGAGCCTGCTTCCCCCTCTCTCTCTGCCTGCCTCTCTGTCTGCTTGCGATCCCTCTCTCTCTGTCAAATAAATAAATAAAATCTTTAAAAAAAATACCTAAACTTTTAATTTTCTTAGTGCTTCCTAAGTGTTCAGGTCTTATAGGTAAATAGCAATGGGACTCCAAGTAGAAACTCATGTAACAGTAAAAATGTCCAGTTTCTCTTCCCTTGTGTGGATTTTTGCTGAAGCTCAACAGAAAAATTGGTAGAGGAACATTCAAAGTTTCTGCACTACTTGGAAGATGCACAGCTAACATAGGAAGGAAAAGTAACAATCTTAAGATGATTCACATAGTTGAGATTCCATGATGCTAAAATTTAGGTCAATTGTACTCTCATCATCTTAAATATTAGAGAGTTTTGCTTGAAAAGGCATTTGACAATTGAAGAATCTCTCAAGGGTACAGCTGATATTAAAAATTTGATATCACATATTAGGATATGAAGTGTTATGAGTTAACTAAATAAGATGTCGCGCCTATCTCATTTACCTTTTCTTCTTTCTGACTTACATATTCGAGCTGTGCAGAACTAAAGGAAAATTCCAGACTAACATCTCAGGACTATATTTTTGTCAACTTCAGGTTTAAAGATGCAATACCCTGTAATGTATTCAGATTAACTAGGACAAAACACTCAGAGAAACGTCTTCGATCTTTGCCTGTGTAAGAATGGTCTCCTGAGTGCTTAATATGATGGAGAGGCCTGTTTACTGAAGGTGACCGGCATTCTGCCATGGCAGAGGACTGGGTTGGTCTTGGTCAAGGGCTTGCAGAACAGACATTTGGATACACTGAGTTCCAGATAGAGGGAGAAAGTTGTCTAAATATAAAAGAAGTGATCACCTTTTAAAAATAAGAGCATATCCCCACAGAACACTGGTAGTAGTTGTTACATTGGTGTGATTCTGGACTTTCGGATGTGAGTTTAATGCCTTTTTCACTTTTGAAAGCTAATCACTTTCTTGCAAAGTCAGACAGTATTAGAACCTCAAAGGACAGCTGTTGTTTTTTAAAGGTCTTCCCACTAGTTGGGGTGATAGATGTAATGTTCACATAGAAAGCAAATATTCTCCCTTTTATTTCTGTATTCGTTTTAGATGTTCTTTGCCTAAGGAGCAGCTTGTTATGAGCATGAGTATAGAAGAGAGATTTTTATTCATATTTAAAGAACATCAGTAATAAAAACATTTCCCTAGCTGTGACAAAGAACAGCCTTTGTTTAAGGGTTAGGTATGTCTAAGGAAGTGACTCTTGTTAAGAACTAAGGAATAAAATATAATTCATCTTAGCTTGTGTAAGGAAAATTGTCCTAACTTGCATGCTGCTGAGTGCCTAATTTACATTTAAAGCTGAAGTAATGAAGCCTTTATTTTTTTGCCAGAAACTCCCATTTCTCTCCCAAATATATTCTCTATCAGACAAAAAAAAAAAAAGCTCATTATTTTGCATGGTAATGTGTCTTTGCTGATGCAGAAAAGCAACATAATTTAGGATGAAGGATTAATTTAAACTTTCTTATGCGCTCTTTTGCAGATGATTAAAATTATTTCTAGGGATCAGAAGGTGGGTTTGCAGAGCACACCAAAAAGAATAGCTTCATCCTGGTGAATTGCAAGGGAAGGTATAGTCCTTTTCTCACCGGAAGGAAGAGGTCCTGAAAACTCTTGGACCTAGAATTTAAGCCTGAGAACTTTAGCCCTCATGGAAGCTATAGTCACGGGCTCTGAAGTTGAGAGTGAATCTATGGAAGCTCTTAGGAAAGCACAGTATTTATGTGCAGTTAGATAAATGTAAGTCTGATACAAATCGCCCTTTAATTTATACTCTTATTTAGTAATCAGGGGTACTGTATATTCATTTTCATTTACCATCTCTTACTTAATAGAACATCTGCTTGGTTGCAGAACAAGCATGCTTCGAGGCATTTCCTTTCCTCTCCCATGGCTGGTTTTCTACCTAGCTGTTCATTGCGTTCCTCATTTTCAAACTCAGAAATTCTGGATGCCCCTGTCCCTGGGGCTCCCTATCCGCACTTATTGCTGACTCTTAGATGTCGTCAGTGTGTAGTTTTGAGTCCCAGGTGTGCTTGCACTCACCTTCTTGTATTTTTCGTATGGCTTCATTCTAAAAATCTTTATTCCTGTTCTGCCATTAGCTTTTACCTTCCTTTCCTCTTGCCAGCCCCAGCTCCATCTTTCTCTAATTATCCCCCACAGGATTGAATCATAGTTCGTGCAATTTGCATATACTGAAACTGAATGAAATTCTTGAAGTTGCCCCAAAGTACACAGAAGTAAATTTGAGAATATGCAAGCTCAATTTAAGAAGATTAGCTACAGGAGGTTAGTGTGGTATCCTCAAGTGCCTATGAAATATGTCCCCTCTTAAGAATTCTTTGTGTATATACACCTCACACCCATATATATAAATAACATTTATGCTAAGAAGAACTTGTGATTGTTAAGCTACTCCAGAACTTTCAAAGCTTTCAACATGGTTGACATGTTTCAGCAAAAGCAGTCAGTGTGCTTGTTGTCAGACAGTGGCATAATCAATCACTTATTGAGTACTACTTTTCATTTGTGAACAGATGGACATGTTTACAGTCTTTTGGAGCCTGATTGGTTCCATAATCAAAAAGTTTCTTGGGTATGCCAGCACACGAGTTTGGAGATCGTAGGTAGCAATCACCTGATAATTTCTGAAGCCAGATCAGTGCCCCTATTTGCATTCCTTGGGCCCTGGGGGTGTCCTAGAGGGGGTGGGAGTGCCATTGACCTTCCCTCTTTACCGCCCAGCTCAAAGTCCTCAAACGTGGGAGGGAGTAAAAATAGCTCCTTACCAGAAAGAGGTTGAAGCTTTTGTTCTGGGAATGACTGCATTTCCTCTTTAAACCTTGGTTGTTGTATTGTTTTTAAATTTATTATTGGGCTTTAGTTTGTGTTTTTATCTTTTAACAAGGATTGTATGCATTGAGAGTGTGCTACATTCTTGAAATTTTTAAAGAAGCAAACTGGAATGTTTGGATTTCCGTGTTGTTTATAGTTTTCATCTCATGGAAGAACATCCAGGAAGATAGTTCAGCAAATTTGGGATTATTTCACTCTAATTTGGTAGTCCGTATAGTGGGCACTTGCAGAGTTTTCCTTCTAATCGTCATCGTCCTAGTCAAGATTTATTGACTGCTTATTCAGTAAGAAGTAGTTGGATGTCTGTACTGGCTTCAGGAGGACTTGGATGAGGCTTGTGAAACAGGTTAAAATATCGAGACGCTTTTGTAACAGAAAAGAGCGAAGCTACTGCCGTAGTTCATCAGAAATCATGAGAGGAACTTTTTTTTATTATTGGCCTGAATGGGCTGGAGTTCAAAGTAGGACTGTGGTCATTATTCATTACCTCTTTTCTTTCAAACAGTGAAACTCTTGGGTTTCTGTGGACAAGGCTGCTTTTTAATGGCATGTTCTCCAAACAGCTGTTAAGCAAGCACCCCCCTCCCCAATACCACAGACCGCATCTGTTCCCACTGTTGATTAGCTGGAGGGTGGAGAAAGAAGAGAGGCTGTAGCATGTGTAATTACCAGTAATTAATTCTTGGTGAGCCTCCTCATTTCCTTCTATTCTAACTCCACCTACTCTTCTTCCTGTCTCTGTTGTAAATTCTAGTTCATGTTGGCTACTTGTGGAAAATCATCTTGATGGGTATACAGCTGTTTTCCTAAAGTTTTACATTCACCTTCCAGTGAAGCTTTTAATTTTTCTTCTGGTGGCAAAAATCTCTGGATAAGGCAAGGCAGATAAGAAAATCCCGAAGGAAGTGAGCACAGCTCTCAGGGCTGGCTTTCCTGCTTCCTCACGCTCTGTTCCTGTTGATACTATTTCCAACTGTCAACAAATATTTATTGAATATTTTGTTTCTTAAAGGAACTATTGCAAGGCATGAATAAGCGTGAGGAAAACAATTGTAAGATATAGTCCTGGTCCTCACCGTTAATATACAATGTAATTAGAGGCCTAAAATATGCACACAGAAAAATAATGATATTGCTTAACTTATAAGGATTATGCAGTAATTGCCCAATTGTCAAGACAATTATAGACAAATAAGGTGGAGGTAGGATTATTTATGATAGTGTTCGTTATTTTTCTTTCTCTTTGCAATAAGATAAGGCTAAAAGAAGTAGAAATTTGACCATTTTAGTTAGTATGTCACAGTAAAAAATATATATCCATAGGCTTGCTCTTTAAAGAAAGTTCACAGTGTATCTTCTTCTCAGGTCTTAAAAGCATAGATCTTCAAGATGCCATGCCTATTGGGAATGTGTTTTTTAGGAGAATTGGGCTTCAAGGGGGAACATTTTAAAATTGCTTGTTTCTAACATGTTAAATTAATTTAAAAAATGTATTTCCTGCCCCAGTAGGAAAGAGATGACACTGGCATTAATAGGATTTGATAAAGGGATTATTTACCAAAATAGGGGCAGGATCCAGCAAAATCACAAGAGAATTATGTGAGCTCCAAAGCTAGTTATGGCAGGGATGTTACACTCTCCAGCGAAAAGCACTAAGAGGAAGAACACATACCTGACCCCAAAAAAGATTTGGGTGAAGAAGGCCTTATGAATACAGGGGGATAGATTTAGCCAGCCCTTATGTGTCCCCTCCCCCCCCCCC
>CM052801.1:17649776-17668546 GCA_028533885.1 Nasua narica
ATCTGGCCCTTTGTAAGTTTGTCTAATTATGGAAAATGCATCTGGATAACATAACCCTATGCACTAAATAATATTGGCGACCAATAGGCATGGGTCTGGAATCAGTATGCTTTATGACAAATCAGTCATTTCTCAAGCATGTGCACAAGGAATCATTGATAGAGGTTAGTGATTCTCACCTGGGGGCGATTTTGCCCACCATGGAAAATGTGACAGTGTCTGGAGGGTATATTCATATATTCATACTGGGCTTTGTCATTAGGATCTGGTGGAAGGTAGCGATGATGAAGGGGAGACAGCGAAGTGCCTTTTCATTCTGTCAGAATAGGTACCCAGGTGATTGTTGAAGTATCTCACCTAAGGAATGGCATTACTTTGGGCGAGAAGAGACTGCTAACCTTTGGAAGAATGATTAAAAATGAGTCTGAGAATGAAGCTACGAGACAGCATAGGTTGTACACATTGAACATGAGGTGGGCAGGGCAAACCCTTAAAAGATTAAGTAGAAGAGAGACTTGTGGACAGTTGGAGTGGTGTGGCAGGGTCTTCAAGGACGTGGACTACATTTGGTCCTTGGAAGAGTTAAGCGCCATGTTTTGAGCAGTACAGACACTGTGTATTTGTCATGTGACTAAGTATGCTAAATTGAAGAGAAATCGTTAGTAACAGAAAGAAAAGCACTAGTGGGAAGGGAAAGATGAAAGGTGGCGGGCAGGGAAGAGGTGAGATTCTTACATGAGGGGAAAGATAGGGTGGATTACAAAACGACGAGAGATCTAGGCCTTAGAGGGCATCTTGGCTGTGCCGCGAAACCTCATGGAAGCCCAGGTTTCCGGACTTCATGTTTGTCCCTGACCTGGACCTTGTACCTCACAGTTTCCTTTTTTTAAGATGCAGCACACAGGGACAAGGAGGTTTAAATGATGGTCAGAAACCATTCGTCCCATTCCTCTTTTATCAGCACTGCCCTCCCTCCCTTTTAGTATCAGAGCACTATTTCCTGCATGGACCTAGAACTGCCTCTCTTTCTGGACTCAGCTCAAGAATGAGGCATGTCTCCAAAGAGAAGGTTTTTATTCATTTATTCATTTATTTGTTTATAAATAAAGACTTTATTTATTTATTTGACAGAGAGAGAGAAAGAGAGGGAATACAAGCAGGGGAAGCGGGATAGGGGGAAGCAGGCTTCCTGCTGAGCAGGGAGCCGATGCAGAGCTCAGTGCGGGGCTTGATGCAGGGCTCAATTCCAGGACCCTGAGATCATGACCTGAGCCAAAGGCAGACGCTTAATAACTGAGCTTCCCAGGCGCCCCCAAAGAGAAGGTTTTAATAGACCACTCTGTTGGTGGAGGACTTGGTGTGGTTGGCTCAGTCGTCCTATTCTTACATTTCTGCATGACAGCTCTTAAGTCCTGTTTCTTTCGTTTTCAGGCAGTGAAAACTGCTTAGTTGGAAGTGATCACATTTGTCTTTTTTTTTTTAATTTAAATTCATTTAGCCAACACATACGTACATCATTAGTTTTTGGTGTAGTGTTCAATGATTGATTCATCTGTTGCGTACAATATTTGTCTTTTAAATTCCTTAAGGGCAGTGACATCTTGAAATGTCCACCAGTAAGACTCATCAGCACGGCTACAACAATGTCTGCAATCCAACTTTATGGCTGGTCTTGTAGGTTGGTTTGTTTGTTTTTTAATGTAGGCTCCATTTCTATGCCTGGCATGGAGCCCGACATGGGGCTTGAACTCACAACCGTGAAATCAAGACCTGAGCCAAGATTAAGAGTGAGACACTTAACTAAGTGAACCACCCCTGCACTCCTCCAGTCTTACAAATTTTTTAAAAAACAGCTTTATTGCTACTAATTTCACAAACATGCTTTTGTTCTCTCATCATGAATTTAAAGGAGGCACCACCATCTATGCATGCTCAAGCCAGAAGTCAAAGACTTATCTTTGGTTTTTCTCTCTTTTCATTACTTTCAACATCTCAACCCTTAGTGTGTCCTGATTCTACTTCCCTTCCTGCTCTGCTGCTACCACCTTATCCCTTGCCTCTAGACTGGTCCTTCTGCTCCTTGCTCCGAGCTCTCATCCCAGCACCTCTAAGAATACTTATCATGTAGTAGAAGCTCCATGTGTGTTAAATAAAAAAACTGTGAAAGTTATTATTGATGGAGAAGAGAAGAAAAGTTACTATGATGGGTAAGATTCCTTACAGCCAGCTGGCAAACTCACCAACCTTTAGACCCATCTGATCGAAACTACACATTGTCTCTGTGATAATAATAGTGGTCACAGCTTTGTTAAGGCTCATCTTTTTTTTTCCTCCCCTCACCTGTAACAGATTCTTGACACTCATTTTTAGGATGATAAGCAAAGGGTTTAGAAGTGGCATTGGAGCCAGGAACGCAGGTCGCTCCTCTTTGGCAGCCTCTTGGACAAATCAAGAGTGGCCATGGGTATAAAATACACCAGGTAACTCCTTAGACTGTTTGAGGACTGATTGGACATAACTATGAAATCACAAGTTTTGTGGGGGAGGCTAATCTTTTGGGGGCCATGACCCATTTGAAAATTGGGTGTTAGCTGTGGATTCTTTACCCAGAAAAATGTGCATATATACATGAATACAGAATTTTGTAGTCCATTAAGGGGGTTCATAGACTGAGCCGTAGCTCATAGCAGGAGTATGTGTAGTTTGAAAATGTACCTTCAGGCACGTATTGCATGGAGCACTGACTGGGTGTGGTGCATGAACAATCAATCTTGTTAACACTGAAAAATTAAAATAAACATATTTGGGGAGAAAAAAATAAAATAAAAATGTACCTTCAAAATGATGTTGTTATATTCGAGATAGGTTAAAACATCTGTTTTTTGACTGTAACCTACAGGAAGTAACATGGCAAAATATCGACAGATGGGGATATTGCAGAAAAGACATTATTTCTTTTTTCCTGATACTTAATTGGTATCACAGCAGAATCTTAAGCGGTAGGGAATTGTGAGGGTTTTGTTTATCAAACCAAAACAGTAAGGGATATTGGCTGGTTTTGTCTTACTCTTTTGTTGAGGAGGCAGAGGAGCATGGAACTTAAAGTTCCCATTGCTGCAGACCTTGTGAGCCTCTTAACCCGGAGCGTGGACTGTGGCAGAGCCGCCGAGCCTCCGTGGACCCAGCAGCCAATGGGCGAGGAACAGAGGGTGGAAGCAGGTGGGTGTGTAGGCACAAGATGGAAGGAGAGAAATTTCTTCAGTATCTGCCCAGGTTGACCCCAGTCCCTCCCACCCCCAATGCTTTTTCTTCTTTCCCTGTTTTAGTTTGTCTTGGCATCTCCATTAAACAGACATACCAGCAAAGGAGATTGTCCTCTTGGCTAGAAGTTCTTGCAGAAACTTGACTATATTTTTTATTCCATCTCCTTTGGAGTTAGGGAGAGCTCTTATTTCCAAACTTACAGTCATGGTTTCTTGTATTGCTAATGTTTTCCCAATCTCAAGCTGGCTTGTTTTTGATAAGTCACTAAAGCAGAAGGTATTTTGTCCCGCTACCTAAGCAATAAAAGCAAGTATGTAATGCTGTAGTACCAGAGTTGTGGGGGTTTTTTTTTCTCCTGCACAATGTATTAACTAAGCAGAAAATTTAAAAGAACAAAGACAATAAAAGTAATGTTTGTTAGTGGTAGTTTGAGATATTTCAGGAGAGATGAGATGTGAAGAAAAGCAGTGGCCATATTTAGAAAGCTGCCTCAAACCCAAGAGTATCTATTGAAGTAAACTTGATGACAGACTTTTTTCCTCTTCATGAATCATTGTATTCCTATAAAAGCGAAAATTCCTCTTCATCTAAACAAACGGCTTCCACATCTGTTTTCTTGGTTTCTCAAAAGGGTGTCTTTGGCTTGCATTTTTTTTAAAAGTGTTTATCTGTTTAAAATGAAATATCGTCAAAAGCAGTTTATACATCAAAATCCAAGTTGGTCTTCAGCTTCTAAGAATTAGTCAAGAATGATCTGGTGCTAATGGTGGTGGTATAGGGAATAAAGAACACATTCTGTATTCTGCACTAGGTAAGTCTCTCTCACCATACTCTTGAAGTCTCGTTAGATTTATATTTAAGTGTACGTGCTCTTTTGGCTCTGGGGACTGATCAAGTAGTTAACTTTGTCATTGGTAGCCCATCCCAATAATTCAATGCTCTGGGCTCTGAGTTCCGAAAATAAGTATTTTCCAAATTAGTAGCAGGGGAATTAATTTGTTGGTCCCGTTGACTAAGAGCTGACCTATAGTGAGATTGTTTTCTTTAATCCCATAATCAATTTTCCGCACTCTGCCACTGAGAGAAACACACTCCTAACTGGTGTGTAAAGTGCCGTCGCACTTTTCTAAAGCCCTTTTTCAGTTTGGAGTCACACATGAGTCTGGGCACCCCTCAGGGGTTTGGGTTTTATCTTTTTTAATCTTTAGCCTCTTCTTGTTTGACCAGCCGCCATGCCCTTGAGCCCATCCTGCCTTTTAAAAATAAAGAATGAGGAGCAGCTGAAGTGCCAGCCCTCTTGCAGCTGACAGGAATCTGATCTACCACTTGGATTCTTTATCTGGGTACCGGCATGCCAGTGGTGTGTGGCTGGTCTTAGCCGTGTCATTAGCAGTCACAGGCTTTAAGAGGGTCAGAGCAGAGGGGATTGTCTTCAGGAGAGAGAAAGATCTTTTTCTGTAGGGACAAGTCCAGGAGAAAGGCTGTGGATCGGCACATGGGGTCCTGCTGCATGGCACAGTGGGATTTCTGGGCCCTGATCTAGGCGGTTTTCTTTCAGGAGGTTGTGCAGGCCTCCTCCCACCCCCTGAGCTACAGCTGTCTGTTGTGTCAAAACAGTAGCTTGCTCTGAGGTCAAAGGTCCATGAGAACTGTGAGACATTTGATGTTATCAAAACCAAATCAGCAACAAAGGCAATTTAATCACTTAGGACTTAGTTTGTCTCCAAGGGTGTGAAGAATGTTGTTGGAAAACCAAGCGGAACCCCTCCTCCATGGCTCCTTTTATTCATTTGGAAAAGTATGAATCAGAGCTGCCTCCCAAAAGGCACCAAACTTGCCTTAAGAAAGAACTCCCTGCCCCTCCCAGATGCAAGAGAGAGGCAGGAAAAGGATGGCTATGCAGGAGCTAAGGGAGGTTCTTGTGGAGTGAATTGATTGATGTTCAGTCTTCCTTTTGAACCTATCACTGCCTCAGGGAGGGGAGCCGGTGCCTTTGGGTGTTGTGGTTGCTCATAAAAAGACAAGGTACTCCCCCCTTTCTGACCTTGATTGGAGGGTTAATACAACTATTTGTATTAGGCCCTAGCCACCTGTTGGGATCGGTCTCGTTAAAGGTCAGCGTGTGGTGCCTGGCTGTCGGTGGCAGCCTGCATCAGATTTGCCAGTGGCCACTGGTGTGTGTGACACCTGCCAATTGTCACAGAAAGAATGGAGATCTGATAGCTGAAAGGGAAAGGAAGGTGCCAGAGGAGGAATGAGGGATAGGGCGTCCCACGGAACACCATTACTGTGGTTTGGCTGCTGGTTTGCCTTGTCTCCCTTTTCTCCTGCTGCCCCTTGGTTGAGCTCAGCCATCCATTTTGAGAGATTCGGTCTGCATACTGACATTGCTTCGATTTATTCATTTATTGCATCTCTGCGAGCATTGGATTTCTTACACCTGAAACTTCTCACATCCCCTCTGTTGAGCATCTTAGCTTCCATCTGCCTTCCTGTCCTCTCCCTTCGCATGTCCACAGGCATAGCATATTCATTACTTCCAAAACTTCCCTTAAGGTTCTGCTTCCCAACCTGTTCCCCTTCCTGGATTCCCTGTCTCAGTGAATGACAGCACTGTCTACCTAGTTGTTAAGCCAGGAACATTGGTATCATATTTGACTCCTCTACCTCTTCCTCGTGCTCCAAATCCACCCAGTTGCCGAGTTCTGTGGATTGTACTTCCTAAACGCCTGAGACTCTCCAGTGCAATAGCTACTGTGCTATGTAAGCTTCGTTACTTTTCCCAGGATGCTGTTCCCCCAACCCCACCCCACTCCTGGCTGATAGGTATGCTCCACATATTTTACGGTCAGAGAGACCTCTAACTCATCAATCCAATGGTGTCACTCCACTCCCCAGTTTAAAGTTGTTAATGTGGTTTACAAGGCCTTTCACAGTTGAGCCTCTCTTTTGCCTTCTCCCTACTTTACTGAGCATTCTAGCCTTAGCCATACTTTTAATTTTTTTCTTGTTGCAAAAAAAAAAAAAAACTTCTATAATTTTTTGAAAGTTTAATGTTGTTTAATCACCATTGAGAATTTCTCTTTGTCCTTTGGATTCTCACCAACATTCTTCTTCCATCCTCCTCTGCCTGTTACTCCCTATAACCTACCCTCCCCTTATGTACATTCTGCTTCTGTCAAGTTTTCTGCAACTCCCACCGCAGGGGCCCCTATTCTCTGTGTGTGTCTGGATATATGTATATGCTTTTCCCGTCGTATATTGGTTCTCTGCTCCACTAGATATTATACACTATAGAGGGAAGACGTTGTGTCTGAATCATTTATTCCTGTGTTCAGTTTCACCTAGCACATGAGAAGTACTTAGTAAATACTTGATGAGTGAATGAATCAGTTCCTTTTTGAGGTTCTAAGTGAGAGGAAAATTAATTATAGTGCTTCCTACAATTCATATCAAATTCTTGAACCTTGGCCAGATTAGACAGTGGCAGTGCAATGAAGTCCAAAAGTAAAGGTTTATATATTTTTTAATCATAAGGAGCCAAATCCTGTATAGTCTTTGTATTGGTATTTTATCTTCTTCGTATTCTGCACCTCTATCCTAAATGACTTTTCTCAGCTTGATACCTGTTGCTTTCAGAATTTCTCTATATTCTTCCCAGAGAAAATACAGAAGATGATGGGATAGGAGGAAATGTGATGGATAAATGGGAGAGCATTATTTGATCCTTAAATACATTTATTCTAGAGGCATGCCTGAACATGTATCTCTAACACCTGTGTCTCTGGAGAGGCGAACACAATTCCATTTCCCTAAAACTAGGGGAAATGCAAACTCACGTGCTGTGTGTTTCTCTTCAGCCTATGAGATTTTTCTTTGAAGCAGGAACCGTCCATATTTTAACCATAGCTAGTTCCTAGAATCTGTTTCCTGAACTTCTAATAAGTGGGAGGGCAAAGGAAGGACAGCATTTTCTACAAAAAATAAGTACCAGTTCTAGGAGAGCATACCGCAAGCACAGTCAGTGTAGAACAAAATGTAGTATCTGTCCTCGGTGCTGAGCTAGGGGGTTGCCCACCCCCCAGACCCGCAAGGTGTTAGGTTTAAAAAGTTCTCCTTCCTCTGACTTGCCTTAAAGCAGAGAGCAACGATGAACTGTCCCATGGCTACTTTGTCACACACCAGTCCTAAAAAGGAGCTTTCAGAAATCAGAAATGCTTCCATCACAGGAGACAGTAACCTGTTGGTCACTCCAGCTTCACGTCTCCAGACCACTGCCTAGCTACTCTGCCAGGGTCGAGCTTCAGGCCAGGTACTTACTTATGACAAGTGACAACCTGTTAAAGCTGCCTTTCATGGGGGCTGGGAGCTCAAAGTTTTCTAGTCACATATTCCCATGACCTCAGTTATAACGAAAATGTTGCAGATTCTAGAAAATGCTAATGTCCTTTTTAGCTGTAAGTATTATCTTGATTGCAGTGCTTCACAATTGCCCAACTTCATTATCTGCGCATAGCCAGCCTGACGCCTTCTTCTCAAATAGACAATTATGATCAATTAAGCACTTTCAGGCCTTATAGAATACTTAATTTTATTAGTCAATTATTTGTGCTTTGAAAGAGTTAATGGTAGCTACCCAAGCCATTATTAGGAATTAGTATGTCCCAAAATAGAAAGGCTATTTCCTTTGTGTATGGCACTGCAGTGGAAAATGCCAAGCATAGTTTTTACTGAGTTAAAGGGTGAGGGAAGGCGGAGTGGGGGAGAAAGTTACATGTAAATCATTTAGCCATTAACCTAATGGGTGGATTTATAAATCCTATTACTATAAGCCCTTTTCATTTCCACTGAGGCCTGGTGCATGCTTGATCCCACTGATGTAAAATTCATTCCGTCTAAGTGATTACTGAAGTAAGACACTTTGAGTCAATTTTAATCAGGGTATGTGAAACTTGCCTGAGCACCGATGTTCACTAAAGTGCGGACATAGTTTGGCCGTGTCTTAATTAGCCCCCCAGATGAGTTATGCGAGAAGTCAATCAGGGAGCCAAATCTGAGCCTTCTGACATGTCCGTGTTTTTCTGTGAGGGAAATAACACTGTAGGGGCTGAAAATACGCAGCTCCAAAGCAAGAGGCAAAGACCTTCGGGCGGGGGTGTTTCTAGTCCTGTGGGCATTATGTGAATTGGGAGAAATCTGAAAGCTTGATTCTAATGGCTAATTGGAGGATCTTCAATGGTACTTATACTTAAATGAATCACACTTTCACATCAGATGTAATATGTGGACCTTCTTCCTAGAAAAATACATACAGGCACACATTCAAATTTTTCCTGTCGGTTTCAGGGATGTTCACATTTCTTGACCTTAGGTTAATATCTCCTGTGCTGGTTTCAATCTTGTTGTCTTAGGGTTTGGGTATTTTTTGAAAATTTAGTATTTAAGAGTGTAGGCTTGCATTTGAACTCTTGTGTCGATGAGTAGATTCAGCTCAAGGGTGCTTTAAAGCCAACTCTACAAGCTCTCCAGGGTCCCATGTCAGATATAATCCCAGGTATGGCAATAGTGCACAGAAGTTCAAGTGAAGCACAGGGGACATGAGTTTCTGAACTGGAGGTTGGAGTGGAGGAGGAATAGAGAGTAAGAATGTTGTGAAAGGAAGATTTCTTTAAAGATGAAAACAGTTCTTTAAAAGTCAAAATGTAAGGTGGGTTTTTTAAAAAAAAATGCACAAGGTGAATAAATCTTTGGGGGCAAGGAATTAGAAGACAAGGGAGAAGTTCACTTCTCGTTTCACATATTCAAAGCCATAGATTGTTGTATTTTAAGTTTTTAAGTCAAAATGAGATCCTTTGGCACATTTTAGGGCAGTAATTGAGAGATACTCATAAATATCAGTGTGTCTATTAGGGAGGAGAAACCTATCAGAAAGCTTTGTTTATTCAGCGTGTTTTATATTCTTTACACATGAGCTATCAGAAGGTCTGAGCTGTAAATTGTGGATTTAAAACAAAATCAGTTTATCTGGAAATGAGCCATATGGGAGAGTTACACTTTCAGTCAAGTTTATAATTAATGAGCCTTTATCACTGGGGTAGACAATCATTTCTCTTGAGTGAATATTTGTTTATCTAACATGCATAGTGCTTGAAGGTGGGGGTTAAAACTGATTCGCTCTTCACTTCTTTAAATGCATGCTGTATGTGGGTTTAATAGCCGCTGTCTGTAACCAGCTTTCGGGTCCTTTTGTTGTGGAGATGCACTTATCAGTCCATGGCTTTGCTCTTCTCACGTTGGACCGCTTGGGTTTGCTTCCTTTTATCAGAATTCAAAAAATAAATGTTTATTGAGGTAATTTAATAAATCCTATGTGCCAGGCATTGTGTCAGGTTAATAACTAACACATGAACTCTCCTTATGATTTGCTTATAGTGTCTTACTTACCTTTGTAATATAGTGATGTGCTCTCGTATACACAGAGTACTCTGAGGGCTACATTGGACTAACGTATTCCTTAATACCATTTAGCTGGGAAGGCCAGAGAGGTTGTTCTGATGGTATAAAGCTCCTTGTAAAATAAGTAGACATTAAGTAATAATAATAATAGCTAACATTTATGAGTACCAGGAACTGTAGAAAACAATTTACATATGTTGCATTTCATGTTCATAGTAGCCCTATTGTAAGGAAGCTGTGGTTATTGTCTCCCATTTTATAGTCAAGTGTCGTGGCACAGAAGGTTATACTGTGTGCTTGAGGTCACACAGCTTGTAAGCAGTGCTGTTACACTTTGAACTTAGATAGTCTGTATCAGTCAGGGTTCTCCAGAGAAAGGGAACCAGTTGGAGGGGGTGTATGTTTGGAGGGAGGTGGAGAGAGACAGAGATTGATGGAATGATTGATTTGAAGGAATCGGCTCATGGGATTTTAGAGGCTGGCAAGACTGAAATCTCAGGGCTGGTCCACAGTCTGAAGACAAACACACAGCACAGGAGTCTGCAGTTTCCTTGGGAGACTTCATTACTTTCTCACTTAAGGCCTTCAAATGATTAGGTGAGGTCCACCGACATTATGGTGACTATAATCTGCTTTACTCAGAGTCTACTGATTTAAATGTTGGTGTCATGTAAAAAACAAAACAACAACAACAACAACAACAAACCCCCACCAAAAACAAGAAAACCTTCACAACAGTGTCTAGACTGGTGTCTGACCAAATAACTAGATATGACTGGCCTAGCCCAGTTGACACATAAAATTAACCATCACACAGCCTAACTTCTGAACCCACACTTTGGACCACTGTGGGGAAACAGCATGTGAAAAGCACAGAAGCAAGAAAAAAGCATAGTGGCATGTCCAGTGAACCCAACATATTTCAGGAAGGCTGAATTGAAGGGTGCTATGGGAGACATTCGAAAGTAAGTTGGGCCTCAACTATATCATGAGTCTTGGGGTAAGCTAAGGGATTTGAATTTCATTGCAAAGAGTACATTTTAGAAAGAACACTGGCAAAGCATGAAGAATGGTTTGCAATAGTGATGCTGGAGACAGGTAGGCTGAGTGAGTGGTGAGAACTTGAAGGAGGGAGAGCACATCGGCAGAAAGAGACTCTCATGTGAGACTTGTTAGCTCATTGGATTAGAAAGGACGTCAGCCCTTTATTTTAGTTTGAGGCTCTTGGAGGGGCCATTTATCCTGTTTAGAGCCAGGGAGGGTTTGGAAGCGATGGATGGGGTTTAGAAGGAATTCTTATGGGACAGACAGTGGAATATACGCTTGGAACAAAAAAATGTTGTCATTAGTATGTCACTGGTTCTCAACCAGGGGCAGTTGTGTCCCCCAGGAAACATTTGGCAATACCCGGAGACCATTTTGGTTGTCACAACTGGAGAGTCTGTGTGCACGCCTGCATGCATACTACTGGCTTCTAGCGGGTAGAGGCCAGGGACAGCCTCCCCGTGACAAAAAATTCTCCAGCCTAAAATGTCAGTAGTGCTGAGGTTGAGAAGTCCTGATGTATATATGTAGACGATGTGTATGTATTCTCCTGGGGGAGAGGGGGAGATCTCAACAGAGGGTGTTGAATGTTTTATGTATGGTGAATATACACTCACTTATATTAAGTGCATTAAGCTATATGCAGACAACTTGTGAGAGCCTACGTATTTCTATTTATTTTACAACCACACAGCCCTCGAAAGTAACCTAGAATATGGATCTATGTTCTTATAATGCTGATGGTCTTTGTTGGACGTATTAGTGCCTCCTTTTCCTAACACTAAAGAAATGAGTGTGATTGAAACACAAAACAACCAGACAGAAGGATAGAGGTGTTTCTACATGTCAAACTTGGATTCTAGATTTTTAGATCTGGGAGGAATCCCTGCCTCTTCATTTTTTAAATGAGGATGCTAAGACCTAGAGAGGGAACCCAGATGGTTCGCAAATCACTTAGCTACTAATTGGCAGTTTAAACCAGTACTCACATTGCAGACCCTGACTTTTCTTTAAACTCGTATTTGTATAATGTTTTATCTCTGCTATCCGCGTTTCCAGTATGGAGTTCTTTTTAGTCCCACGTATCTCAGGAACCTGGATGATACTTTTTCCCCCCAGCTTTAAAGAAGGTAAAACTCAGGTTTAAAGGCAGTAAAGAACCCAGACAGGAATGTTAAGTAGTAGAGAACAAAAGTAGGGTGCTTATTAAATCCATAGTCTGTGCTCCTTGAGCATCTTATAGAGAAGACACACACCTAAGAATAACAGGGGATAAGAAAATAAGAAAAAGGCAGTTGAATGTAATGAGAATGAAATAAAATGTTTGCCAAGTGGGAGAACTGAGTAACACAGAGTCCTGCTGGGAAACTGCCGAAATTGGGACGAGGAAAGCTTAGATAATGGTTGGATTACCAAATATCATAATATTTATATTTCTTCTACTTTTCTCTTCCCTATCCTTCAAAACCATTCATTTTGTCACCCCTGTTATGCTAATGTATTTTTTTTAAAAAAAACCTTTTGAGTTTAATTCGATTTTACGTCATTGGTAACAGAAGAATCCTAAAGCCATTGAGATTTCAGTTGTCATTCTGTTCATGCATTATTTGTTTAGGATTTGACCTTACCCAACATTTTTTTAACTTAAAGGATTTCTGTTGAGTTTAGTATCTGCATTATCTGCCATCATATATCATCAAAGTGGGTTCTTGTTGTTAGTAGATGTCATTGTAATAGACCTGTACTTTTGGAAAAGGAGCTTGAAATTTTTTTAGCCATGGAAAATTGGTGTTTTCTTGCTTTCATTTAGTATTAATAAGCACAGTTTTAGTCTATAACACCGTTTAAAACCATTTCCTAACCTTTAAATGCATTGACACACACCCGTGTTCTGTCCTGACAAAAAGTAAGGACCCCAGCTTTATCCTGGCCTTGGCAGAAGTTGTAAATACGGATGTAAGTAGAAGTTGGTCTTGGGTCTCTGCCGCTGATAAACCCAGCGTCATAAACATGGTCTTTCTGCTTAGTAAACCACATTGTGGATATATTCCTGAATACATTACTTTCTTTAGGAAAGGGTTTTTTTAAATACACTTTACATTTCCTTTTAGTCCCCACCAGCCTTCAGAAGCTCAGGTTGGGGTTAAAACACTTTTTCGTATTATTTTAATTATTGCTCTCCCCACCCCCAGCCCGACTCCTTTCCTGTTTCCCCCTCCTCTTTTCCCCTAACGGCACTGTTCTGCAAAGCCTGCAATGATTGATATGATGGCAGTGCTGTCATTCTTTTTAACCAAAAAAAAAGTCATTTTTGTTCTAGTTATTTTAATAGAGTCCCATTAAAGATGTATTGCTGACTGAAATACCGGCACGAAGGGCTCTCACTGAGCTGAGCCCAGGAATTAAGAAGTCAGGAAATCGGCTGCTGCATTGCAAGAGAGCCTTGTGTGACACCGAATCTCCTGATTGGGGAGATCATTACTGCTATTATGACTCGACTTGCGTAGGAATTTTAAATTCCATCTGAATGTCAGTAATAACCCTCTTAGCAAATTATCCTGAATAAAATCACGAAGGCATTTTATATAATAGGTGTTGAATTACTGGATAGATTTGCTAATTAAATACTCTTTGTTCTGCTGCAGTTGACATTACAGGGTAAGATCTTGAACAATTATTCTCAACAGCTGTACTTTGTTAAGGGAAAAATTAACCACAAAGTTTATTTTTTTACACTTGAAGTTGGCAGATTTTTGAAATGTGCTTGAAAAAATTCCATCATCCAATTGGTAATGAGTAGATAAATATGCAGGTGTTGCTGTGAAATCAGATAACTGCAGTCTGCCTTATTAATGAATTTAGCAAGCCTTTATAGCCCTGTTTTCTAGCTGTTGGCACTTACAAAATGATTTTCTGTCAGAATGTGTAGCTTTGATATTCGGCTTGTCAATTTCAAGTGAACTTAGGAACGGACATCTGGTAATCACTGTACCTTGTGTCCAGTAGGCTTTTCTTGATACCTGTGACTTCTTTTAAAAATGCATTTCCTTGGGGCGCCTGGGTGGCTCGGTCGTTAAGCGCTTGCCTTTGGCTCGGGTCATGGTCCAGGGGTCCTGGGATCGAGCCCCACATTGGGCTCCCTGCTCCACGGGAAGCCTGCTTCTCATTCTCCCTCTCCCTCTGCTTGTATTCCCTCTCTTGCTGTGTGTCTCTCAGATAAATAAATAAAATCTTTTAAAAAAAATAAAAATGAAAAATTTTAAAAAATGCATTTCCTTAGTGGGGAAAATACCTGTGAGGTGTAAGTTTTTGATTGTTGGCTTCCAGAACAGTCATGTGGTATGGGCTTTTTAACAAGGCAGTGAAACATTCTGAAAAGAAAATGAGACATAAGGTCCAGCTTCTAGATCAAACTCTTGACTGTTATTTTGGGTAAAATCACAGGGCCTAATTTTACTCATCTACAAAATGGGGCTTGTAATACTGCCCACTCCTTAGGATTATTCTTTCAGCATTTTACAAATAATCATTACTAGGTCCTGTGCACTAGGCCCTGTGCTTCATACTAAGAATTTGGTAGCCCACAGGGTATCTAACAGCTGAGCCCTCTCCAGTGAGCAGTTTGAATCAAGGGTGGCTTTTGGGTGATCCTGCTAAGGAAGCACTTGGGCAAACATTGGTCCGGACAGGGCACTGTGTTACCCGCCATGTAGAAGTGCTTTAGTGAAGAAGTGTGAGAGGTCAGGGTCAGCCTGGTTGTGGGTTGTCTCCTATAGAATGGACTGAAGAGTTGGCATACTGTGGTGAGGACCTTAAACCTGAAATGGAACATAGTCATAAGCTACTGTTGAGGTCCCCGGGAAAGATGGTGGTAAAACTATTCTCAGAAATTGCTATAACCTCTGTGGAGAGCTATGTGGCTATATGTATAAAAAATTTGAACTCATGTAACTTTTGGCCCAATAAGTCTTCTTATAGGAGTTTATCTTGTTATTGGTAGTTTATTTATGTATAAGGATTATTTGTTGAAGTGTGGTTATAAAGGTAAAGATGAGAAACAACCTACATGTTTATTACTAGAACACTGGTTAGCTATATCATGATCGATTCACACAATGGAGTACTGTACAGCCATTAAAAGAGAATAAGGCAGCTCTGTGTTCGTAGATAGGAAACAATCTCTAAGATAAAGTGTTAGGTGGAAAAAAGCAGTTGCAGTATAGTCTTTATGTTTTGCTTCGTTTTCTACCATTTTTGTGCAAAAGATCCAACACCACTTTTCTGCTGTCAAAGAGAAAATGGTTTCGGTAGCAGTCCCCAGATGGTACGTGGAAATGGTTGTGAGTTGGTGGTGCGAGAGAATAGAGGTGGTGGTAGATCTGAAAGATGAAGGTTGCCAGTACACACTGGAGGTACACTCAAGGGTGACATAGTAGGTTTCGTCCCCGGTGTGAAAGAAGAGTAGAGGAAATTGGTTCCTGCATATACCGAGCTGCAATGAAAGGCTGGCAGGTTCTGTCTGAGATATTTTACTTAGGTCATGGTTACCTTGTGGAGTTGTCTGTTGTGATGAGGAAGGCAAAGCCTGGTGAGGTGAAAGGGGGGAGGGTGAAGAGAACTTGTGATGAGCAGTTCTGTCCTCACTGTGATTAACTTGGTTGATCTCATTATTGCCTTCTTCCCAAAGGTATTGTCAGATAGTCTCCCACAATGCATTCCCCTGCAATTTAGGTGTTTAAAAGTGAAGATGAAGTGCAGGAGAGTGAATGCTTTTTAGGCGTTAACTGAATTTCAGGAAAGTAATTGGGATTACTATGAGACCTATCAGCCACCTAGCAAATGAGTTTTTGAGCACCTGTCACATGTGAAGCCTAGAGTTAGGCACAAACATGTGCTCTGGCCTCCAGGAGCTTGTGGTCTAGTTGGGGAGGGTACAAACTGTCAACTGAAAACCGTTATCAGAATCGGGATTGTCATGATTACCTTAGACCAGTGGTCCTTAGCTCTGCCTGCAACGTGAATATCTGGAGAGCTTTTTCAAAAAATTGCCGGGGCTGGTATTGTTTGTTTGTTTGTTTGTTTAAGATTCCCCAGGTGATTCCATTCTCTACAGCCACTATTTTTTTTTTAATTTTTTAAATTTAATTTTATTTTTTCAGTGTTCCAAGATTCATTGTTCATGCACCACACCCAGTGCTCCATGCAGTATGTGCCCTCCTCAATACCCACCACCAGGCTCACCCAACTCCCCCCTCCAAAACCCTCAGTTTGTTTCTTAGAGTCCACAGTCTCTCAGGTTTTGTCTCCCCCTCCGATTTCCCCCACTTCACCCTTCCTTTCCTTCTCCCAGTGTCCTCCATGCTTTTCCCTATGCTCCACACGTAAGTGAAACCATATAATTGACTCTCTCTGCTTGACTTATTTCACTCAGCATAATCTCTTCCAGTCCCGTCCATCGTTGATACAAAAGTTGGGTATTCATCACTATTAAAACCATTGATTAGAGGCGCCTTGGTGGCTCAGTCGGTTAAGCTTCTGCCTTCGTCTCAGATCATGATCCCGGGCTCCCTGCTCTCCCCGTCTGCCTCGGCCTCTGCCTCTAACCTCTGCTCCTGCTCTCTCTCTTTTTATCAAATAAATAAATAAGTAAATCTTAAAAAAAACAAAAACCAAACATCGGTTAGCCTAATCCATATTCACCACCACCCACCACCCCTAGGGCAAGGGAAGGGCTTTCATCTCTAAGAACATAGGACAGTGAATGCCTGATCAAAATTAGGAGACTGTAATAAAGGGGAGGAAGTAGTGGAAGTGAAAGTAAGGGGTGGATGTAAAAAATAATGTAAGTTCAGGGTTTATGGGCCTCTATAATAGGTGTCTCCAGTCTGCGGCTATATGGGCCTAGGGGCAATCTTGTCTATACATATTATCTAGATGTTTGTCTCCGTTCATTGAGTATTGCACCCCGCCTTTGTACTGGGCACCGTGCTAGCTCCAGAGACTATGTGAAAGTCTACTCTCTGCCTTCAGGAAATTTATAATCTTGAGAAGAAATTTAAATCTAGCACATATATATTTATTTTTTTCACTTTTTAAGATTTTAATGCCATGGGTAAGAATTGCCAAATTTGAAATGCTCTGTTAAGCTTTTGGTTTTCAGCCATGCAGTTCTATTTAAATATCAGGAATGAAAATGGTTTTCCTTTTTGCCATGTCATAAAGGCATGTTTTTATTAATGCATGTTTATTAAAAATAGATCTTTATGTAAATCTTAATTAGATATTTACAGTAGAGCTACTTACATATTTCTGGCTAAGAAGCAATACAGAGTCCAACTTACTTTTAGGTTATGTTGATATTACTGTTATTTTGAGAGTTGCAGTTAGAAAACCATGAAGAGCTTTAAAATGTATGACCAGTCATTGGATTATCTATATGTGTACTTACTTATGTTTATGGTTTTGTAACTATGTGAAGCATTAATCTTGACTTTTTCTTTCATTTAGATTTTGATGCATACAAAGGAGATGGTACAGAAGGTAATGCTGAGCATTTTCATTATACAGTGACTTATAAATATCATACATTGTGATATTTTTGTATTCAAGGAAAATTGTAACCCAAACAGACTGGAAATGGCTTCTTAGAATGCCTGGTTTACGTTTATAATCCCTCCTAATGGATTATAGCTTTTTTCTTTTATTAACACTGATATGATCTAGCCGCTGCTTGAAGCCTATATGTGAGTGTTTCAAGCAAATTAGTAACAGTGCTAATTAGAGTTTACTTCCAGGCCTTAATACTGTATGTGCTCTAGTGTTGTTTGTTATGATTGATTTTTTTTTGGCATTCTTCATATTCTACTGAATACTGTTGGAAACTGTGAAGAATTTCATATGGATTTGTGCCCCTGAATTTTCAAAACCCTTTATGTTTCTGCTTTATAAATTGCCATGACCACTAAGCTTCTGGTACAGTGGATAAATAATAGACCCCTGCCTTCCTAGTTTCTTCTCCTTTATATTATTCAGTTCCAGTTTGTTTTGGTTGAAACCAGACATTTCCCCTGCTCCTCTGCTGTTTGTTTTAAGAAAATTAACTAGGTTTTCTTAATGTGACAGTGGCTTTCCTTTCTAGTTTATTGGAGCTTAATCTTTGATTGTACTCCCCTGACAGTATGGATAAGAATAAACATAAACTTTTGAAAAATCAACGGAACCTGTAATTTCTGTAGTATAGAAAATCTTGAGTTTCATTGTATATGATGATCACTGTGTTTTAGTTGTTAAGTTTTATAATTTTTGCTTTTTATTAGATGAATCTTGAAGTTATTTATGGAGATACAGATTCAATTATGATAAACACCAACAGCACCGATCTGGAAGAAGTATATAAATTGGGAAACAAGGTGAAATAATTTGATGAAATTATCTGTTTTACCTACTTTTGTGGATTCTCTTTTAACATGGAACTTCACAAATTGACGTATGTGTATGTGCGTGCTTCTGAAAATAATAAACTTAATACTTCTCATTTCCTCATCCTCTAATTTTTCTTAACCTCTACTCCAATTACTTGTTTTTAAGGGTAAAATTCAAAGGAGAATATTTTTTTCATTACGTGATAAATACACTTTTACTTTGAAAACAGTGTGAGATGTTTTCATCTTGCTTCTAAGACTGATGACTGTGGTGTTCTCCTCGTACTTCCATGATGTTGGGCTTAGGCCTGGCTACAGTGATATCTCTAACTCTGGCTGCTGTTGTCTGGGTCTTGCAAGGGAGTTCACACTGCTTCACATCCTGTGATCTACCCTGTGTCTACTTTCTGATAAAAGAAGAAAGCAAAAAAAATTTTTTTAATTTAAATTTAAAATATGGGGTCACCTGAGTGGCTTAGTTGGTTAAGCATCTGCCTTCGGCTCAGGTCATGTTCTCAGGGTCCTGGGATCAAGCCCTGAATCAGGCTCCCTGCTCAGCAGGGAGTCTGTTTCTCCCTCTCCCTG
>CM052801.1:17668646-17746048 GCA_028533885.1 Nasua narica
GCCGAAGGCAGAGGCTTTAACCCACTGAGCCACTCAGGTGCCCCGGTCATATTTATACTTATCACATTATCATGCATGAGGAGAAATACATCTCTAGTAGTATTCAGATGGGTTTTATATGTTGATATGGATAAATACCTATCTACGTACATGTACACACATATAATTTTTTATAAGAGTACTTAAAATATATTTGAAAAGGCAAGTGGACATTTAAAAATAATCATTTGTCACCTCCTAATCGCAGTTTACAGTTAGCAAGTGTTTCTTTAGTACTTGCTATGTTAAGATCTTGTCTCAATAAACTAGAACTAAGATGACATCTTACAAGGTAACAACTTCCTGCCTTTATCCACTAGTATGTGTGAAATACGACTTGTAGGCTTCACCTGAGAGCAGGTCTGGCCGGTTGTCCTCATATTGGACTTCAAAAAGCTGTGTATTTTCCCTAGAGGTGATTGGCTCTGCCTTGAGCCTATCAATAAAGAGGTGGTTGGTCATTTTTTTTTCAACATATAGTTATTTCCTTGTATGTACAGTGCTTTGGGACGTACAGGGAGATCTTAGACATTATTTTTTAAGATTTTATTTAGCGAGAATACACGCGCACAGTGGGAGGGGCAGAAGGAGAGGGAGAGAGAGAATCTCAAGCACACTCTGCACTGAGCAAAGAGCATAATGTGGGGCTCCATCCCACAACCCTGAGATCATGACCTGAGCTACAACCAAGAGTCAGATGCTCAACCAACTGAGCCACCCAGGTGTCCCTTAGACATTGTTTTAATAGTCAAAGTTTTACTTATTTCTAGCCACATATCTACTTGTTGGATTATCTGATCTCTAATTCAGTAGTTTGAAGGTAAATACATATGCATTTAGTTTATAGATTCAAAAAGACTGTTTCATAATTTTTGTAAATTTCCTGGGGCAAACCCTGCTAATTCTGTCCTTTGGTTGAATGGGATGATATATTTAGATTACTGTGTTTTTTTCAGTCTGTTTTTGTCCCTGGGCTCTTTCAGTGGTTTTGCATCAAACTCAACAGAATACTGTGTTCTCTATCACCTGAGTAAATGCCTTCTAATCTTGATGAATTCAAGTTGTGTTTAGATTAACTCTTGGGGATTTGTAGCACGTTCATCTTCTCCCTGGTGGATGTTTGAGAAGCTAGTATTAATGCTTGAAATTTTCACAGGTAAAAAGTGAAGTGAACAAGTTGTACAAACTGCTTGAAATAGACATTGATGGTGTTTTCAAGTCTCTACTACTGCTGAAGAAAAAGAAGTACGGTGCTCTGGTTGTTGAGCCAACGTCGGATGGGAATTACTCCACCAAACAGGAGCTGAAAGGGTTAGATATAGTTAGAAGAGATTGGTGTGATCTTGCTAAAGAAACTGGAAAGTGAGTTCAGCTTTCATTTTTGCTTTTTTTTTTGTTTGTAAAAACTTGGAATACTAATGACATGGAGAAGATCTGTGATTCAGCCAAGCCCAAGGACACAACTTCTTTGTTGTTGTTGTTGTAATGTTACATATTGATGCTTCTCACTTATTTGGAGTGGAATTTCCCAGGTAGATTAAAACTTAAAGCTAAATTTGCCCAGTAAGAGATATTTGCTATAAGATACATCTTAGGAGTTGTAACTCACAGTGAGGGTGAACCTTCACATTTTAGCTCCCCACAGAGCTGGTTTCATTGATGTTGGCTTATGTCTGTTTTGTTTTGCTTTCATATTCTTATTAGAAAGTGCCTTGTGTTGTGTTCCTGAATCATTGTAGAGCCTCTTTAGGAACATAATTGTTAAGGTGTTCCCATGTTGTGGCGTAAATATTCTGAGATTCATAGTGGACCATGGACTGAGACTTTGTTCCCATCTATATCATTTGTGTGTAAAGATTCTTAGGAATCTCTAGCAAAAAGAAAAAAATAATAAGATTCTTACTAATCTTAGGTTAATTAAAGAGCTAGTTCTCAAATACCATAAGTAACTCAGAAATAATAAATGTCATGGCTGATCCCCTAGCTTTGCATCTGAGACTGGAAATGGTGATGCTAAGGCCTGTTTTTTTTTTTTAAGGGTCACGTTAATTTATAAAGCATCCATTTAGAAAAGCCTGAGTGCTTAGGTATTTAATGTACCATCTTTTTAGATATTCCTGTTTGATGAACCTACCCAATTCTGAAACTAGAAGAATTTTTTTCTTTAAAGCAAAATTTAAATTAATTTTAATATTGCCAAGTATTCTCACTTTTTACTTATTTTCCAGTCCTCTTGCTTCAAGTTGGGAGATTGAGCAATTGTTGCTTCTGCAAAACCACTCTTGATTAGACAAAGTTGATCATCCAACTATAGGTCACTGTTAGCCTTTTATGCAATGAAGTTTGAAATGCTTCATTGCCCCCAAATGTACCCAAAGATGAAACTACTTTGTATAGACTGTCGATTAGAGTGTTCTCTTCAGCTTTGTGTTTTCTAAGAAAAGATGCATCATAATAGAAGTAAATTTCTCTGAGTTAGAAATGTATTAGTAATTAAAGCTATACAAATGTTTTTGTTAGGGTTCTTTTTCTGACAAATTATAATGCAGCTGTCAAACCCTCGCTCTGCATTTTCTCAGAAATGGATAAAATATTGGCTTCCTTACTCCTTTTCTTTTTCCCCTTGTTTTTTGAGGGGATCTGGTAGAATAATAAGTTTTTCAGGGATAGCATAAGGTTGGAGAACACTGAGGAATATAATGAAGCTGAAGAAAGAGAAGTTTGAAATCTTTAGGTTTTAAAAAATTTGCATAAAGAACTGTATTTCTGCTTACCTAGCTAATGGTCATCTCAGCTTGGTGATATCAGAGATAATATCTTGGTGCTTTATGGGGAAAGTGGAATTTTTATCTTTTAAAATTTTAACCTATGAGTAAAGTATAACTGCTTGTGAATTTTGTAATTGCATATATACAGTTGTGGACGGAACACATACCTTTCTCTGTCCACATTTTATATGAAGCCTTAGCTGCTGCATTAGAAAATGGTCTGTATGTTTAAGGGCAAACCTGACATTCCAAGGTTGGTAAACCTTTGGTAGAGTTAATGTTAAAAAACAAATAGTAACGGCCTTTTGGACATTCACTCTCATGTTAGCTTTCAGTACAGCTCTTGTCCACATGTTAATCTAATGGCATTTATCTTCCTTTTCTCTCCTTTATTAATAAAGTATAATATTAAAAAAATGAATCCCTCTCTTTCTTTGCAGCTTTGTCATTGGCCAGATTCTTTCTGATCAAAGCCGAGACACTATAGTGGAAAACATTCAGAAGAGGTTAATAGAAATTGGAGAAAATGTGCTAAATGGCAGTGTCCCAGTGAGCCAGTTTGAAATTAACAAGGTAAATGTAGCATTTATTGCTGAGCCCAGCTGCTGCCGTGTGTTTTTCGCCTC
Source organism: Nasua narica (assembly GCA_028533885.1). Lineage (NCBI taxonomy): Eukaryota > Metazoa > Chordata > Mammalia > Carnivora > Procyonidae > Nasua > Nasua narica. Next base: position 17,672,080 of record CM052801.1, read on the forward strand.
CTTCAGCTAGTTGAAGAACCACCTCATCCTTGCAATCGGAATACATTCTAGCTGGTGATGAAAGCTGCTTAACAACTAACTCACTGACGGAGCATTAGCATACCACTCTTCCTTTTCCAGCCGCTGGTGCCGCCATGTCATCCACAGGGGCCTTCTCTCTCCATTTCTTACTTGATGGAAGCCTCGTTTCCAGAGATTCTGTGGAGTGATGTAGTTGATGTTTAGGGGACTAGAGAGTATTACCTTCTCTGTAGTCGTCCTCATTTATAGTTGTTTGGGAGAACAGGCCTGTAAAAACTTAGAGAAAGATGGAGACAGACAGAGTGTTTGTGTGTGTGGGGGGGTGCTTTCATAGAAGGTGATCCTTAGAGCTACTGCAATCAGAATGCTTTTTTTTGGACATAGTTCTTTAGAATTAAGATGGCGATAGCGTTTTCTTTATAGCCAGAGCACTTGTGCTTTTATTTTTTTTTTCAATTATGTAATTTAGACTTTATGGACAGTCTTAGTTTGAAAATGAGGAATAATTTTCCTTACCTAATTTGAAAAATAAAACCTTGGTTTCCAAAGTGCTGTGTAATATAAGATGTTAGGTTGCAGATTCCCCCCCCCTCATTTAAAAAGAGTACCCTTACATATTCAGAAGCTAATTTTGTGAATACCGTTTTACCCATTTTGTGATAAATAGATTACATTGTCAAACCTGATACAAAAAGGGAACTTTAATGAAAAAGAATCTAATGATGACATTAAATAGAAGATTTAGAGTTAAAGCTCATTCATGATACCCCTGTGCTAAAGTGATGCTTGTCATTTTTGCATGGTTCCTTACTCTTGAAAACCTTTTTACATTGAAGCAGTTACAATATATATTATTTTAAAATCTGTTTTTATTTGACATAAGCAGATTGTTCCACCTTTCTATATTATCTTAAAAGTGATTGTATTAATCTTATATTTCACTGATACATCTTTATTTAAAATTTCTGTTTGATTATTTACATTATTTTGGATACTGAAAATAACTGTATTGAACATCTTTATCTTGTTGCTTTTGGATGAGTTATTTTCTTAGTTTAGGTTCCTTGAAGTGAATTACTTGACTCAAAAGATGTGAATATCTATATGGCTCTTGCTAGATTGCTTTGTAAAAGGGTGATACCCATTGATAAGAACAAAATGCGTGTGCCAGTTTCACTACAGATTTGCTCATATTGGTGAGAGTTCGTTGGTGATAATGTCATTGGTGATATTTAAATGAAATAGTGCTATCATGATATGAAACAGTGTCTCACTGTTGCTTTTAATTTGCATTTCTTTGGTTTTTAGAGAAGGTGAATATTTTCTACGCATATCCTTAGGGTTAGTATTCTTAAGTGAGTTATTTGTTTCCTACACTTTAACCGTGAGGTCTTTAATGTCACAAAATAAGACATTTCATTTCTACATGGAAGTACAAAAAAATAGAAGTAAATATTGTAAGAGGACATGTGCCTAGGCACTAGTTCTTCGCTTGAAGCGATGTGGTGTTTACCCATTGGCATGGCATCACTTGTGACATCTAAAAAGTGGTTTCCTTTCTGACTTTGTTTGGTCTGTCCCAGAAATGTGCATGAGTAAGAGTTATGACTTCAGTCTTCCTTTGATCAATTTTGGCATCGATTTTGCAGATTGTATCCCTGACACGATCTCCCTTCTTAGAAATGTGGGCCCTCTCTCACAGGGGGTTCCAGGCAGGAGCTGGGAAGGCTGAATCCAAACATGACCACATTATTGGCAAGGAGAACACTGAGCATGTGTCCTCTAGGCCAGTACACCCACACTGTCATCTTCTTACAGGAATGATGACACTGTACCCCGATGCACTGGCCAGTCTCCAGGTGCTCATGAACGATCTGTGCAGTCTTGTTATTTTGATGTTTTTACCTTTGAAATTGCTAAGCTTACATACAAAAGTAGAGAATAGTATTATGAATCCCTATGTATTCATCATTTAACTTCACTAATTATCAATTTATAGTGACATTATTAACAATAATAGTAATAGTAATACATTAAGTAATAGTAATACTTAATGTGGGTAGAACTGTGCCTTCATTTTCTGTGGCAAGGCTAAAACTGTGACTTGTCTTTATATTCTCCATTTCACTTGATGTAGTAGCTGGCAAATAGCAGTTTTTTAGTGAATATTAAAGGAATTTACTTGTTTTCCTACTCTTCTATTCATTAAACGTGGAGTATGTCTTATGTGCACAGTGCTACATTCTGGGTATAAAATTGAATAAGCAAAGCTCGGTCCATGTTTTACAAGATAGAAATGGTCTTTCAAAGATATTTACTGTCCCATGTTTTTATACTTCTTTTTTTAATAAAGAAAACAGATTTCTGCGGTGTTGACAGAAGTGCAGTGAATTCTGATGAAAGGACTATCTATATCATAGTTATTCCTAAGTCTGTTTATGGCAAGCTATTTATGTCAAAGGTGATGTGTCTTGATTAACATTTGTCTGAATACTTGCAATGTTTAAAACTTGCGAGCAGTTCAGTTTTTACATTTCATCCCTTTCAAGGAGAGTGGAAAGGAAGAGCCTATGTATTTGACTATGTATTTGTCTTACGACAGAATATCTGTATATCTGTAGTTATGGATATTTTTTGTGATCTTGGAGGGACTGAAAATAGGCTAGCCTAGGTTGGAGGAGTAAAGTAGCAAGATTTGCCTTTGTAGAGATTTTAGCCCTTGTTGTTAAAAACAACTGGAAAACATCATGTGTGATTTTCTGAATTACCGCAATCTTAGCTTAGATATTTTTCATAAAGTAATGCAAAGTACTTCACAGCTGATTTGTATAGCCCTGGTTAACTTGAGCCTAAACCACCAGGAAGCATTTTTTTTTTTTTTAAATCAAGCCTTCTAAAACTAGCTTGTAAGATCCCCAAATAGCCCCAATCTAATAACTGGAAAGTATATCACATGAAATTCAGAAATTTTTTTAAGATTTTATTTATTTATTTGAGAGAGAGAGAGAGAGAAAGCATGAGAGGGGGGAGGGTCAGAGGCAGAAGTAGACTCCCTGCCAAGCAGGGAGCCTGATGTGGGACTTGAACCGGCCACTCCAGGGTCATGACCTGAGCCAAAGGCAGTGGCTTAACCAACTGAGCCACCCAGGTGCCCTGAAATTCAGTATTTCTTAATATTGCTCTGAAGTGTAGTCAGTTGAAGAAGATAACGGGTGTTTTGTTTTTTTTTTTTTTTTAAGTAGAGTTCTATTGATTTCTATGCAGTATTACCCGTTCAAGTCAGTCTGGACTCTTCGTAATTCAGGTTAGAGGAGATTCAGATACTTAGAGCATTTCCTAGGCACTCTCCTGCACTTGAGTGTACGATTTAGAAAGTGGACATGACATGGGTATATGCAGCCGTGTTGCAGGACCTGCTTTATTCTGCTCCAGCAGTTTTCATATTTCCTGGTCTCAGGACACTTGCACACTCTTAAAATAATTGAAGACTGTAAGAGCTTTTGTTTATGTGGCCTGTTAATATTAATATTTACTGTTAGAAATTAAAACCGAGTAACTTTTAAAGCATTTATGTATTTGTTTAAAAATAGCAGTAAACCCAGCATGTGATTACAAAAATAATACTTTTCCTTGAAAAGTAACTATATATTTCAAAACGAAGAAAAATTAGCCAGAGGAGTGGCATCATTTTATAATTTTACAAATCTCTGTAAGGTCTAGTTTGGTAGAAGACATCTGGATTCTCACATCCGCTTGAGTGTCCAATCTGTTGTGATGTGTGGTTTTGGTTGAAGTATAGGAAGAAAGTCCATTTTCGCACAAATACATAGTTGGAAAAAAATATTTCAGGACTTTTTTTCAGATTACTGTATATATTCTTCTTTGATTCTACACCAGTATTATCTAAGTGTCATTTTCATAAAGATTATTTTAATGTGGAAATCTGAAACCTAATCAGTGAACTTTCCATACTCTTACATGAAAATCTGTTGGTCTGTGTTGTACTTGGAATAGATATTTTACTGATGCATGACATTATAATGCTTTGGTCATTTGTGAAATGATAGTTTCCTGGGTTTTACAGATCTTCCAAATACCGATGCATTTCATTGTACATTATCAAAAATCACATTTTCCAATATTCCTACTTATATCATCAGAAAAGTCTTTTAAGTATTGAGAATCTCACAGTCTCACAAACATGCAAACAAGTTTTTCCAAAATTCTAATTTGTGCTCGAAAGGTTGAATTTTATCGTAGGCAGGATGTACTGCCATTTGTTATTCTTGAAGTTGTAGGCTCACTCCATTCTTTTTTGAGAAATTTTCTGCCAGTGGGGCACCCGGGTGGCTCAGTCAGTTTAGCGTCTGCCTTCAGCCAGGGTTCTGGGATCGAGCCCCATGTCAGGCTCCCTGCTCAGTGAGGAGTCTGCTTCTCCCTTTCCCTTTGCCCCACCCCCTGTTCATGCTCTCTCTCTCTCAAAAATGAATAAATAAAATCTTTAAAAAAGAAAAAAAGAAATTATCTGCCAGAAACCCACGTTTGAATAGCAGTAGCTGGCTTATCATGCTTGCAAGGAAGAATTATTTATGTTCTGTGAACAGGCAGCTAGTTTAGCTTGCAACTCAGAACAGTTGCACAAGTGCTTTTCCTCGAGCAAACTTCATTCTTCAGGATATAGTAGACATGTCTTGTGTGTGCTTCTTATTTTGTCACACAAAATACTAGCCTTCTGTTCAGGGTCAGGAGCTTAAAAAACTAATGTTTGCTCTTCCATGAAGGGCATTCTTTAGTGAAAGTGGCTTCTGTGTGTGTGTGTGTGAGAGAGAGAGAGAGAGAGAGAGAGGAAGAGAGAGAGGGAGAGAGAGTCTGAGCGTGTGGCGGTGAAGAATACAGGTCGTGGCACAGTTCGATGTGGTTGCCCTGATTCGTGTTTATGAGGCATCAGAACTTTTACCTACCATTGCTACTGCATCACCGATGCAAACAGTATTGTTAGGGTGATAATTTGACCTCTCAACTCCCTGAAAGGGTATCCGGAACCCCAAGGGTTCTGCAGACCACGTTGAGGTGATCTAGTCATGCGAGGTACCTTGTCCCCTGCCCTTCCTCTTGTCTTTTGCAACCCACCACCGAGCTAAGTATCTCTCTCCTACCCTTTGTGCATACTGAATTCCAGTGTGATGGACTGTATTTTGTGTTACCTCTTGTTTAACTTTTGCTTTTATCTCTACCCGGAATGTTCTTGCTCCTGTCAACCTTTTCTTAACTAACACTGTTCACATGTCCCTTATGGCACATGTGGCTTATTTTAGAGATTTTATTTGCAGAATGAGAGATCGTCTACTAATAGCAGATGACTTAGGACCAGTGACTGTCTTACTCATCTCACAGTACTTTACAGTGCTTGAATTTAAGGAATTATTGCAGAGTGAAAGAAATAATTCTGCCAACATTTGGTTGCTGCTGTACCCCAGGAATCGTTCTGAGCACTACAAGCCAGGCTGACAGGTTCCTACGCTCGTGGGGCTTACTTTCTCTTAGAAGCTCATTCTTTCTGCCTTTATAGAACTTAAATTGACAATGTGAATAAATCCACCAATTTCTGGTACCTTTGAGATTTATTTAGGCTAGGGGAGCCTTTGAGAAAGAGATCATTAAGTCAGAGTAGCCTATCTCCATCAGTCCTTACTAACCACTTAATTCAGTGAGGGAATTACAGACATTAAGAGAAACGCTGAAGACTTGATAGAAAACTGAATTTTTATAGTCTTAATTTTTTTATATGCAAGTGTTACGTGCCATGGCCCATAAACTTTTATTTCTTTCTTGCCAGAGTTGCATCTAGTTATATTAGTAAATAAAGGAGGGGGGAGCCTGGAGGATGGAATGTCTAAAGATTGTGGCACTGTTTTCTACATACAGTTTCTGTCCTTTTTATGTTTATGTGGCAGATAGGATTCTAGGAAAGATGTGTTTAGTGTATGTCTGTGTCAGAAGGGTTTTATTTTAATGTTTGGGACTTTTGGTTTCCTCTTTTTCTTTTAGGCATTGACAAAGGATCCCCAGGATTATCCTGATAAAAAAAGCCTACCTCATGTACATGTTGCCCTCTGGATGAATTCTCAAGGAGGCAGAAAGGTGAAAGCTGGAGATACCGTGTCATATGTCATCTGTCAGGTAAACTGTAGCAATTGATAAGACTCCCGGACCCCATAAGCCAAAGTAAAACTCACATCACCACAGTGTCTTATTTAATGGTCCTCCAAATAATTGATGCTGTAAAGGGATAGGTTAGTCTGGTTGGTTTTATAACATTTGAAGCATTAGTCAGAGGTATGGCATATTTTATTAAAATTTTCATAAAAAATTTAAGACCAAAAAAAAAAACAAACCCACAAACATTTAAGACCAGTGTCCTGGTTCACTGAAATTATTTTGGTGAGATAGATGCGTAACAGTAGGTGCTGTTTCAACCTTTAATTAACTTCAGTGAAAATGTATGTGAGTTTGGTCATATGTCCAGCAGTAGTCCATTATTATTCCTTTTGCCACGGATTCCATTATGAATACTTAGAATAAGAGAGTAGATACGTTTTTCCCTAGTTTATGTTCTAAGAGTTTCTTAAGAAAAATATGAAGTGTTTGATAATATGAAGAAAGCTGTGAGACCCCAAAAATATACCTTAGGAAGAAAAAGCAAATGATCTCACCGGTTTGTTTGTTTGTTGTATTTTGAGTGGAGGGGGCCTAGAACCCACCTCCTCACCTTCTCCCTCTTCCGTGTGGTACCTCTGAGGAACCTCTACTCTTTCTGGAACACAGGTTTAAACCACTAAACAGTTTCTTTGGAGAGTAGCATGCCTCTGACAGAGATGAGGAGAGAGGGTAGGACACAAGAGCAGTTTTTTTCTTTGAAAGCACTTAACTCCAGTTGGAACAAAGGAGAAGTCTCATCTCTTCCTTTTGGGGGGGGGGGGGAGCCACCGCCTCTATCCACATTCTTTAAAATTACTGTGGTGTGGTATACTTACCAAAAGGTATAATTCATCTGTGTTCTAAGACTTTTTAATTAATTATTACATTTTGTTATTACTGTAAAATTAGATAAGCCTTAAATTTCATTGCATTATGATTGATCTTTGTCAAACTACAATTAATGTGTTTTTAAATCGTAGAGTCTTTTCAGAATTTGAAAATTATCTGCTAATATCTGCTCGGTACTGTGGGTGATGTACATAACAAATGATTTAAGTACATGGACAGGAATCAGCACTTGACTCTGTCTCCCTCCTAGGGTTACCCTTGATTAAGAACTGTTACAGAAAGCCAATTCCTGCAGGAAAATATTTCCATAAATGTCTGACTCGCTCAAGCCCTTAATGTGCTTTGCATATTGCCTCTGACAAGTCTCATCTCAAAAAAACAATTTTCATATTATGCAAATAAAGATTTTGGTAAATAGGCTAGTTTTTTTTCACTTCTGACTTCACATACATGGAAAGCTCTTAGATTATTAACGATAGGACCAGATGGCAATATACCTTTGAAAAATTAAATAGGTTCCATGTAATAACATCTAATAATGAAATCCAGTCACAATTATGTTTTGGCTAAATCTGGAATGGAGATGTATGGTAGTGTGATCGATAGATTTAAAAGTCAGGATTTATGTTCCTTGATGTCTAGATACTGGGTATTATGATTTCTTTTTCCCAGGTCTTATTGAGCTAGTAAAGCCCAAAAATGCTGATGCTGATACAGTACAATAAATCCAATTTGATGTGTTTTTAACATTTTTCCCATTCACTGGTGCTGGGCCTTAACTTTCTTGCTTATTAAAACTATAGTTCATGTTTCTTTTTGTTTATGTTTCTCATTGTATACCAAGAAAAGCTGTAGGACTTTAATTTGCCTCTGTCCCCTAACACTGGGTCAGGCCCATTTTGAGCATGTTTGTGACCCAAAGCTGCCTACCTCTTTTGCTTTGAAGCCCGCAAATTATTCTGGGTTTGTTGTTTTTTTTTTTTTTAATCTATTAGAGAGAGAGAGAGAGAGAGAGAGAGAGAGAGATCATAAGTAGACAGAGAGGCAGGCAGGAGGCGGGGGACCAGGCTCCCCACTGAGCAGAGAGCCCGATGCAGGGCTCGATCCCAGGACCCTGAGGTCATGACCCGAACCAAAGGCAGAGGCTTTAACCCATTGAACCACCCAGGCACCCCAATTATTCTGTTTCTTAACACAGCCATATTTTTAGAATTTTTTTTTTGAAAATGTATGATGATACACTTTGAAGAGAATGATACTGCTCTAAGCAAAGGTGCCCTCCACAGATAATCTGCTTCCTAGACAGGTTCTGTTTTGTTTGAAATTTGTATTTAGACTGTAGCACTCTATTGATAATTTATTCTAACTCTAAATTCAGATGGATTTAGAGAGTAATGTTTTTGGTGTTGGATTTATATTGTAGTCCATCGACTTGTAAAACCTACGTGATTTGCTGAGATTAGATCAACTTCCACTTGTTAAGTTTTAAACCTCAGTTATTAATTATTAATAACTTTCATTAGACATAGTTACCATAAGGCATGCCTTATGGTATGCCTTATATTACCTTATGGTAATTATTTTAAATAATTGTTTTAAGGGGTCCACGTGTCACCCATTTAAATAACCTTTTTCCATTAGTTTCCTACTAAAGATGAGGACATAGTTTTGAATGAATTGACTGCAACTGGTTGTCTCTGTGAAGTATGTACTTTGTGCAGTTCACAAAGACTACATGGGCACTTTAAGGAAGACTAGCATTGCTTCTTAATCTGATTTTAAAAGTGTATGCCATGCGTTATTGCATATACCATCAGATCTTGCTAGGTTTGAGAATTAGGTCTGTGAGGGATATATGTTATGTCATGGCCTAAATGTTTTTCCAATACAATACACCAAAACCTGTCTTACCAATTCTTTTGACTTTAGTCGTGGTTGGGGTCAGATTTTTTAAATACAATGAGAAATACGTTTGAGTCAGTGTTAAAACTGGTCCTTCATGTGGCTATTTAAAATAAAAATTTTCTTTTTTTTTAAATTTTATTTATTTATTTGACAGAGAGAGATCACAAGTAGGCAGAGAGGCAGGCAGAGGGAGAGGGGGAAGCAGGCTCCCCGTTGAGCAGAGAGCCAGATGCAGGGCTCGATCCCAGGACCCCGAGATCATGACCTGAGCCGAGGGCAGAGGCTTTAACCCACTGAGCCACCCAGGCGCCCCTAAAATAAAAACTTTCTTAACCGAGGATAAGCTTAGAAACTTTCAACTGGGTTTTTTTAAACCAGTTTTAAGAACATCTTTGAGAACATCTTCTCATGATATATTAGAAAGTAACTCACATGCTTTTAAAAAAAATTGTAGAAATTTGATTTTATTTAAAGATATTATTTATTTATTTGAGAGAGAGTGAGTGAGCAAGCACGATTTGGAGAGAGGAGCAATGGGAGGGAAAAGCAGACTCCCCGCTGAGCGGGGAGCCCCATGGGGAGCTCCATCCCAGCTCCCTGAGATCACGACCTGAGCCAAAGGCAGGCACTTAACTGAGTGAGCCACCCAGGTGCCCTTGCATAAATTTGATTTTTATTCACCATTACAAAGTGGTAAACTTAACATTGCTATATAGTCTTTATTTTTTTTAGAGGGGGAGGTCAGAGAGAATCTCAAGCAGGCTGTACACCCAGCGCAGAGCACGATGCAAGTGCTCGATCACCTGACCCTGAGATCATGACCTGAGTTGAAATCAAGATTCATCGGTGTGCTCAACTGACTGAGCCACCTAGGCGCCCCTCAGTATTGCTATAATCTTAAGGACAGACCAGCTTAAAAAAAACCAACAAAACAGTTCTGTAAATTGATCAGGTTTCAGGTGTTAGTTAATGAAGTCAGCCTGAATATAGTTGAAGTGTGTAAAGATACTGCCCAGGGATTTTTCACACTCTTTTTGTCATTGACTATCATCTTCTTCTCATCTAGTAATTCAGACTTCACAAAAGGCAACAATTAAAGGTGATGAATTCTGTCTAATCTCTTTTGCCATGTTCTGAAATCCTGAAATAATTATTTGACAAGTCTTTTAATCCACAGTTTGCTTTCTAAGTATTTCATTATATCCTAGACTATGTAGGACCTAGTTGGTAAACATCCCAGTTTGTTTCCATCAAGAGCCTTGCCAGAGAAAGAGGTCCTAGCCTCTAGTCTGAAGACAGTGGTGTGCAAGTAGCCTCTGCTTTGGGCTGGATGCTGAGCTGAGAAGGGGCTGATTGTAGCAAGAATGAAAGAATAGAGTTCAAGTTGTCCATTTTGCAGAGCAGCTTAGCACTGTGAATAGTCAAAATTGACTAGTCTGAATATTAAATTCTGTTGTTGTGGAAAAGAGGAAGAGTGGAGTGAGTTGTCAGATGTTGGCCCAGTAGTGTGATGACTTTTCTTTGAATCACAGATGATGGTGACCTCACCTGCAGGGCTGTATATGGACCAGTTACATAGAATTACACAACTTTTGTTTTTACTGAGAGGGAGCCTTTGAAAAGATCCTCTTCGACCCATCTTCCTTTCCTTTCCTTGAGGAGAGCCATGTAAACAGTGCAAAATGGCATGCCCTTCATTCCATTGGCCAAATATTTTGCTTCTAGAGCATTGCCACTCCAGCAAGATAGCTCATTAATTTTATCCCTGTCTATTATACCTTGTATATAAGTTACTACTCTGGGTTTCATACCCTTTCTTTTCCCCTCGCTCATTTGCTTCTCGATACATAAAGCTCTCATAAAAAATATTACCCCTGGGGCCCTTTAAGGTGAGATTATAACTAGAATTCTTGCATGAAGGGATTGTATTAAAAGGACCACCCATGTTTTTTCTCATCACTCCTAAAAGGCCTTTCTGACTAAACTAATAGTTAGCAGGTCTTCTCAGTGTGCTTCTGTGATATGGCAGGTGGAATTATTTAATCTAGTCATGCCATCTTGTTGGTTTCATGTTTCAACAAAAAATAGAACACAACACATGCTGGATTTACATTCTTGAACAGTGGGTGACATGTTTTCTTTGACCTTCCTACTCTTAGATACATATGAAATGTTCACCAGTAGGTCAAAAGGACTTGGTGTTTGGAATTGAATATATAAAATTCGAATTATTGTTCCTCTTTTTGGGCAAGCATGTATGTGTGATTGAATTTTCTACAGCTTTACCTGTACTGTGTCCTTTTATAGGATGGGTCAAACCTCACTGCAAGTCAGAGGGCCTATGCGCCCGAGCAGCTACAGAAACAGGACAATTTAACTGTTGACACCCAGTACTACCTGGCTCAGCAGATCCACCCAGTCGTGGCTCGGATCTGTGAGCCAATAGATGGAATTGATGCTGTCCTCATTGCAACATGGTTAGGTAAGTGTCACCAGCTCACGTAGGGTCTTATCCGGCTTTACCAGCACCCACAGTCTTCCCTCACCTGTTGTGAGCCTTGTTTATAGGTATGGTGTGTGTTGAGCACTTCTTTGTTTATAGTTGGGCATTTATTTTTGTGGTTGGTTGGTTAATGTCTACCTCCCTTCATAGACTATGGACCCCATATGCAGTTACAGTGTCTGAGCTTACATTGTTGTGGCTTTAATTGATGAACTTCCGTTAATAAGGAGATAGATGGTATTGTGATAGTTTATCTTGTTTCTGTCTCTAAATGTATTTTTGTATAAAGTGAGAATATGTATTACAGCTTTTTTAACATTAAAAAGTTTAATTTTTAGTATTCATTTCCCTGTGAGTGTCCTACTCTCGCTTTATTTTAAAATCTTTGAAAACGTGCTGTTACTGTCCAGGAATTAGCTGATTCCTAATTTCTCATCATCCCAGGAGGTGATGGTCAACCCTGAAACCTCAGCATTTTTTGACTTTTGGCTGTGGCACCAGATTGTTGTCTCATGCTTAGAAATGTATTTCATTATTTGCTCTGATTTCATTTCTAGATGACCAGCCTGTATAAGGTTACATTGACTTAAGATGTCCACTCCATCCCATTGTATGCAAAGATGAATATTTTTAGAATACTGCCTAATAAAGTCGTTAGATGGCACTATCTATAAGTAAAGCCACTGACATCTCACAGTTTTTAATGCTGGCAGTTGTAGACTCTGACTTGGGAGCTCAAACCTGTATTTCTAGCCTTCTTTCTTAATCGGTGTACTTAGGAGTCCCCTAAATAAGGTATCGCTCATTCTGTCCCTGCTTCATGGGAAATTCGCCCCCTCTTCTCATTAAAATATCTGGCTTAGAAATGGGCTTTGACATCACAGGGACTTGGGTTTATATGCTGGTTCTGCTATTCACAAGCTCTGGCTTTTGCAAGCTTCTAAACCTTGATCTAATAAGCCTTGGTTTCTGGAATCGTAAACCGCAGTTGCTCTGAGAGAGCAGTAGAATGATGCGTGTGCAGTGCTCGGCGCAGGCCTGGAGTAGAGAAATTACTTAGTGTGCATGGTTAGCAGCCACTTCCCACTCTCTTGCCAGGCTTCTGCATACATGCGTCCACCCTCCTCTAGTCCATATGATTTGTACATAGTTTCATCGAAAAGAATGAAATCTTGCCATTCGCAATGACATGGATGGAGCTAGAGTGTGTTATGCTAAGTGAAGTAAGTCAGTTAGAGAAAGACAAATACCATATGAGTCTACTCATATGTGGAATTTAAGAAACAAAATAGATAACATATGGGAAGAGGAGGAAAAAAAGAGGGAAGCAAACCACAAGAGACTCGTAGTGATAGAGAACTGAGGGTCGATGGAGGGAGGGAGGTGGGGGCTGTGCTAAATGGGTGATGGGCCTTAAGGAGGGCCCTTGTGTTGAGCACTGGGTGTTATACGTAAGTGATGAATCACTGAATTCCACTCCTGAAACCAATATTACACTATATGTTAACTAACTAGAATTTGAAAAACAATTTGAAAAGGAAAAAATTTGTACGTAGTGCTCACTATGCATGTGTGGACTGGGATCGGACAGATGAATGAATAAGTCACACGTTTGTCATCCTGCCCCTGCTGAGTATTTTTCTGAGCTCCTGCCTGCCAGTGCTGACTCCACTACCCCCACCACTGTCTGCTCTGGAAGTCGAAACTCATTTTTGACATTTGCCCAAGCAAAACTTAACGAGGAAGATAAAATCTGCTCCCCAAATCGTCATAAAATGTGTTCTCAAAGTTGAGTTGTATTTGATGATGTTTATACATCCTCAGCTGGGAGGAGGGGAGTGTAAATGCTCAATACTCTTTAGCTTCCTTCTTTTTTCTTGCCCCTGCCTTGGGTGCTTATTCCATCGGATAAGTACTTTGCAGATGTTATCAAATTTAATCTTTGCACCAGCCTCATAAGGGTCTGTTCTACTCATTCCATTTTACAGGGAAGGAAGCCGAGGCTTAGCAAGATAGCTAACTTGGTCTTGTTGCGTAGCTCATAAGTGGCTGGCTGTGGTCAGATGGGGACCAGCTCTCTACGACTCCACATCTCGTGCTCCTCACCACTGTGTGAACACTCTACTGCCTGTTCTTAACTCAGAAAGCCTATAACAGAGGTCCCCAAGCAGGTGTGGCTGTGAAGTCGCAGGAGCTTTATTTTCTTTACATTCCCTCTTCTCCCCACCGCACCCCTGGACCAGTAGCCGCCACCTCCACCGCCCCCGGCATAAGCACCAAAAACCCCTGAGTGGAACTATTTCTTTAAAGAGTAGATCTCTCCAGTTTTTCTGTTTGCATCACCAAGAACCTGGCCTAGAGGCTAAGTGCTACCCTTCACTTCCTTGGTTTTAAATTTCCCGGTGGCCCAGCGCTGAGCGGGAGTAGACGGAAGAAGCGCCACCCCGTGAGGGACGTGTAAAAGGTAAGAACACAGCCGAAGAGCTTGTATTCCAGCCCAAGAGCTGCCAAGTGAAGAGTGGTGTAGCCTGCCCAGGGGTGGCCTGATGCCTGCTCAGGTATCTCAACACTGGTCACAGAGGGGACCACACTGATTCTGTTGGTTCTAGAGTCATATTTAAGAGTCATAACTGTAAATTAAACAGTGGGCAGATTTTGACTCGCTTAAGGACGAACTTTATCCCAATTGCAGCTGCCTTATGAATCCATTTCACAAATGATTGTCAAAGCCTCATGAGGCCCATCTTCAGAGGGTTCATGTTATTCCTGACCAGTCTCAGTCCACAGTGGGAGCTTTCCGTGCTTGTGCACAGTCCTACCCAGTCCCCGTCTGCCCCAGCCTCCCCGACCTGTAAGCTTTTGATGCCAGATTGCCAGTCAGAGCTCCTGGAAGAATCTGTGTTCTCAGTTCTCAAGCACTTGTGGCTACATCCCCTTTTTATCTTTTTCTGATTTTTATCTTTTGCCACTTGACAGCCGTTCTCACACTGAGGATCTGTGAAGTTGTCTTCACTGTGCCACCCCCCTCCTCCCCTACTTGGCCTCTTCTCCTGCCGTACCTCTTGCCATCACCAGCGGTATCCACCTATCTACCTGCATTAGTGAGAAATCTTGGAGTCCTGTATCTTTCCCTTTTTTCCCATAGGAGGTCCACATTAGTGAATTGCAGGACAGCAGATGCCAGTTACCATAAAGATCTGTAAAAAGCCTGGTAGGTCTCCAGGCAGCTCTTTGCATGCATTTGTACCCTGCCCTGTGCCGGAGCCACATTGTGATCTGCATCCTTTATTCCTCCACGCCAAGTAAAAAACCGAGGTAGCTGTTCTTCACTAGAGGATTTGAGGCCCCTGTTACCAGTTCTCACTTAGCCTGTGGTTTTAGAGAGAAGGAGGGAGGAGGTGGGAAAGTGGTAGGGAAGTAACGGGAGTGTTAGGGGGTGCATGGTTTCTAAGAGGTGCAAGCTATAGGCATAAAATTACTATAATTTGTTTTTAAAATTCTAAATCTGTTTTCTTTATATAAAAAAAACTGCAGTTAGTGAACTGACACTGTTAAATAAGTTGAAGTGTACAAATGTATACATAAAATACAAGCCCTCCAACTGCCTAATCACAGACATAAAATAATTCTCTTGCTTTTAATGTAGTTTTTATCTTTGACTAATGAAATGTATTACAGTGTTGAAACTTCAGTGAAGTTTGATACTTTGTCCTTTTAGTTAGTACAAAGAAATCAGGAATAATGGCATAATTTCATTTAAGAAAATTATTAAGTTCATGATTTTTTATTTTTAAGACTCTTTTGTGGAGAACAAGTATATTTTTCAACTACCTTTTTCTTTTTCTATTGCTTTTATACTGCTTTCCTTGAAATGAAAGGCAAGCATCAAGTGTTGGTTTTATCCTGTGGCTTCACTTTGGAAATTCTCCGACTATTTTTCTCCCTGTCAGGACACCTCCTGAAGTCTGTCTGGTGGCATGTTGCACGGCCAGGTGTTGTATGGGAAGGCCATTTTAGTGAAAAGGGGAGAGGATAGTCTATTAAATGAGTGAATGAATAAGTGTGTTGAATTGAAAGAGAATAATTTGTTCTCTCTAATAACTAATGGTCCTCATTATCCCACAGTAAAATGTGTATCATTTTTCTGAAACCCATGTAAGATTATTGCTATTGGGCTTAAATAAAGCAAAATTTTACTCTTTTCCGTCTGCGAATGGAAAAAAAAATATAGTATTACTCTTCTTACACAATAGCCCAATGGGAAACATGGCCACTAAAACTTGGAACTCTTAGCTTTTGTTCTCCAGATCGTAGGGTTTTTTTCTCCTCTCTTGTTCTAATGAAAGCTCTTTATCGTCTGTGGAGGAAATATTCACAGTGTGCTTCAGCATTCAAATAGTCTTCTGTACCTGGCAAAACAGGCCAGTGATAAGAATAGTCTATAAAGTTCATCCTTGAATTTCATCTTTTAATAAATTTATATTTCGTGCATAACAGTACTTAGAATTACATAATATCTTTCCTCCAATGACCAGTGATTTGTATAATAGCTGTCAAGTACATTTCTTCATGGTCACTGGTAGATTGCAGGCATTTGGCTACGTGGGCAGTTTTCTCACTAGTCCTAAGAAACTGGAATTTGGGAGAACGTGAGAATTTAGAATTTAATCTCTGAAAGTAGTGCTTAAAACAAGACAACATGGTTAACCCAGGGTCTTCCTGGATTAAATTGGAAAGTAAAAATTCCCTTTCTAAAAAATGGCCCCATACCACACAGGTTATTGAAGGTATTTGTCAATAGACAGTCATCCAGTAATATCCAAGAAATAAGTGCAACAGCAGGCCAAGCAGTGTTGGAGGTGCTTCTAACAGGCCCAGGAGAGAGGCTACAAAAGATGGCGGGGGAGCCGGGGGGGTACAGTAGATAAGGTATGGGTGGTTGGGTGTAGGGTAATAGCACCAGCGCACGCCTCGGGTATTCCTTTGTGATAAGACTCTCGCCTTTTTCGCAGTTAAGCTCTTAGAAGAATGTACACACATGACCATCATTTGCAAACCTTAAATATTTTCTATACCATAATTAATAAAATTTTAAAAGTAAGATCCCACCAGATGCAAAATAGGATATTATCTTGTCAGCTGGTAAGAACCATCTCTTCCAGGATGGAGTGCCATTCCATTCACATCATCAAATGGATCACGCTCCCAGCCTACTTTTGCATTCATTGAATAGATTAATGTTGAAGACCTGCAGTGCTCAGCTTCATAGTGGGCACTGTGAGGGAGATGAAGATGAGTAAGCCATGGCTCCTTTACTCAAATTACAGCCCAGTCCATTTAGTCGATTTCACTGTTGTGGGGAAGTCTAGTGGACGGTACAGTGCATGTCCCAAAAAAGGTAAAATAGAGGGTTTCAGGCACTCAGGGGAAGCAGAGACCACCTGTGGCTTGGGGAAGAGTTTATGAAGGTGTTGGCATTTGGGGCATTATGAGGGGCATTATGGGAATGCACTTTGAGGGGGACAATGTGGCCTTGGGAATGGTTGCCTGTTCCCACCTCTCATTAGTTCTTCTGGCCCATTGCTGAATGGCAGGGGCCCTGACCTCCACGGTGGTGACCCAGGCCATCTCAGCCACTCCATGTGGCACATGAGGGCCTGCAGTGACACTGCTCACCTAAGTCAGGCAGAGACCCCTGGGAACTTGGAGCCAAGCTGGGGCATGTTTCGGATAGTCACTGGGACTAATATTCTCCTGGCTTTGTAACACTTGGAATTTCCAGGAAAAAATGGGAATTTCTCTTATTTATAAGTTAGATCAATTTTTTAAAAATTAATTTTATTAAGAAATAATTGACCAATATAAGTAAATATATTCAAAGTGTACAAAGTGATGATTTTATATACATATACATTGTAGAGTGATTACCAAGATCAAGTGCATTAACACATCCATCACCTCACATAGTTTCCATAGTTAACTCTTTCCACTATGGTGAGAATGCTTAAGGTGTACTCTCGCAACTTTCAAGTATATAGTGCACTAGTAGTAACTATAGATCAAGGTTTTTTTTAAGATTTTAGTTATTAGAGAGAGAGAGCACAAGAGGGGGGAGGGTCAGAGGGAGAAGCAGACTCCCTGCTGAGCAAGAAGCCCTATGGGACTCGATTCTAGGACTTCAGGATCATGACCCGAGCACTTAACCAACTGAGCCACCCAGACGCCCTGTAGATCAATTATTTTAAAAAGATGCATCATTTTAATTAAGTATACTAAAATGGCACTTAGCAGCACTGTGTAGCCTGTAGAAAAATGGGTAAGACACAATAAATGAAAACAGCTGAACACAGCATTGTATGCAGATTAAAACTGTTAACTATATATGTGTGAATAAGCCTGGAAAGGGTGAAGGTGGTGAATTGTAGTTTCCTTCTTGAAAAGGTAATAGTCTTATTAAAAATAAGACAGTTTTTATAAAATTGGAAGAAAAAATGGTTAAACAGTTACTAACTTCTAAAAAGATGTGTTGGGACACCTGGGTGGCTCAGTCGGTTAAGCATCTGCCTTCAGCTCAGGTCATGATCCTAGGGTCCTGGGATTGAGTCCTGCATCGGGCTCCCTGCTCAGCAGGGAACCTGCTTCTCCCTCTCCCTCAGCCTGCCTCTCTGCCTACTTGTGTGCTCTCTCTCTGTCTCGCGCTCTCTCTCTCTCTGTCAAACAAATAACATCTTTAAAAAAAATAAAAAGATGCATCTAGGGACCTCCAGCCTGGCTCCCCGCTCCCCACCCCCCCCCCCGCCCCAACATATTTACCAACATGGCTGGAGAGAAGAGGACTTTGTTGTAAGAGCAGCAATCCTTGGTCTATTATTTTGTGCTATTTTATTTTCCAAGTATTTTTTTCAACATACACTTAACCGTCTTCTCTTAGGTTTAAAATTAGGAACGAAAATACTTGCCAAGTTTTTTCCTGCCCAGAGGTACACATTTCATTAAGTTAAAATTCACATTTAGAGCTATCATCAAGGGCATTAAAACAGTTGTGTGATGTCATGAGGGTGCTGCACGTTAGGATTTTTTTTCCTGTCCAGATTTTGGGATTTACCTTCTGAAGGACAGTAAAAATCTTGGGAGTTTATTTAACCTAGAGGTTTGGATATTATTTTTTTAAATGCTCAGAAGTTTTCCATTTGTGTTATGGAGAGATTTATTGTTGCCATGAAAGGCAGTTCAGGTGTCTGCCACTTGTATAGTCACTTGTTTATCCTGAAATTGGATCTACAGTATTCTTAAAATGTTTTATTAAGTATTTACAGTAATTTACAGTATGTTATTAGTATTTACAGTAACCTACAGTATTCTTAACTGTTTAAAAAAAACTGGGGTGGGGTTGTGGTGTTGTCCTATGCAATTTCCCTTATTCTGGAGTTTGCCAGTTGCATCCTACTGGGATCTTTTAACATGTTCCTCTGTCTCCTCTACTTCCTGTGAAGTGGTGGTTAGAGCTAACGACTTATATGTATTTCAGTTCAGTTTCTTTTAGTTTTTGCTCATAGTGCTTCCTGGGTGATGGTGTGCACATCTGTGAGTAGGTACATATATTTTTTAAAGATTTTATTTATTTATTTGACAGAGAGATCACAAGTAGGCAGAGAGGCAGGCAGAGGGAGAGGGGGAAGCAGGCTCCCTGCTGAGCAGAGAACCCGATGTGGGGCTCAATCCCAGGACCCTGAGATCATGACCTGAGCCGAAGGCAGAGGCTTAACCCACTGAGCCACCCAGGTGCCCCTGTGAGGAGGTACATAATGTCTGGCTAGAATCAAACACATTTGGACACAACCTCACAGGTATATCATAAATATTTAGCACTCATTTTCTCACTTTTTTCAACCTGAATTTTCTGGTGGTATAACATATATTTGGAAAAAGCACACGAAACCTAACTGAACAGCTTGATGATTTTTCACAAAGTAAACACATACCAGTGTGGTCAGCCCTGAGCTCAAGAAACCTGTATTATTACTACATCCCCAAAAGCCCCCTCATGCTGCCTCCTAGAAACTATCCTCCACTCTCCCCAGAAAATTACAGGCCTGATTCCTGACATCATAGATGAGATTTTCTTATTTTTGAACATGATACAAATTGTGTCTTTGTTCTTTGTGTCTGGCTATTTTGATTTGTGTTACATTTGTTAGATTCATCCAGGTGGTTGTACTTCATTTCTGTGTAGTATTTCACTGTTTGACTATACCACACTTGATGACTGTCTAGTGTAGCTGCATCTATGGGTTGTTTCCACAATTGAGTGATTAAGAATAGTGCAGTTTTGAGCATTTTTGCACATGTCTCCTCTTGGACAGTTGCATGTTTTTCTCTTGGGTATATACTGAGGGGAATTGCTAGGTCCCGGGGGCCATGTATGTTGGGCTTTAGTAGATACTACTGAATTTCCGAAGTCAGTGATTTCCAAATGATTTATACGTTGTACCATTAATGAATAAGCACTCCACATTCTTAGCAACACTTGGTGTTTTGTGTCATCTTCCTTTAATGTGGTGGAATAATATTGTGATTTTAATTTGCATTTCTTTGATGACAAAGTTGAGGATTTGTTCACGTCCTTTATTGGCCATTTGAGTATCTCCTTTTGTGATGTGCCTGGTGAAGTCTTGGTACATTTTTCTTTTGGGTTGTCTTTTTCTTGTTGATTGGCAGGCATTCCTTATATATTCTAAATATGCATCCTTTGGATATATGTATTATAAGCATCTCTATTTGGCATTTTTTTTCAAGTATAATTTACATGCAAAGAACTGCTATCTTAATATCATACATTCTGTTTATCAAAACACAGAACTTTTCCATCACCCACAACATCCCCATTTTTTTCTTCTCAGCATCACCCCCCCCACAAAATAAAGCACTCATCTGATTTCTCTGACCTTAGGTTAGTTTTGCCTGTTCCAGAATTTTATATAAGTAATTTCCGACAGTGTAAACTTCTATGTTCAGCTTCTTCCACTTAGCATGGTATTCGTGAGATCCATCCATCTTGTGCCATTTATCAGCGTTCATTCTTTTTCTTTGCTGAGTAGTACTCCATGGCAGATTATGCCAGTTTATTTTTTTCATTCTCCTGTTGGTGAACATCTGGATTGTTTACAATTTCTGATTATTATGAATAAAGCTATTATGAAAATTCTTGTACAAGACTTTTTATGGATGTAGCATTCACCTTTTAAAAATTACATTATTTTTTCTTTAATCATACTACTCAGTTTATATATTGTTCTCTAAGAAGTCCAGACACATAAAAGCCTGGATTCATGCAAAATATAAATGATTTGTTTCCTAGAAGAAATTTTTAGAGAAAAAAAATTCACAGTAAGATTCTATTACTAGTAGCTTAAGTAATTATCACAAACAACTGCTTGGGGATATCGGTTTTTCCCTTTGCTCATTTGGACTTTTATTTGTATGGACTTTTTTCCCTCTTCCCCACTTGTACGGACATATGTAATTTACCATAGTTATTTGTGTTTGCCCTAATGGAGATCTTGTCCTTTGAAGGAAGGAAATTACTTGGTCTAATGCATCAGCCTCTCAACTGAAGGCCTTGAATTCAGAACAGTTTAAATAATCCTTGGAAATGGGGGCAAGTGAAGGTTCTAAAAACAGGCATAGCTTACAATATTTAGAAAGTATAATGGTAGAAAAATTAGTTTTGTGCTACATGTCACATTGGAGGTGTATGTGCTAAATATCTGGTGATCTTAAGTAAAAAAACAGCACTGCTGAACTCATCCACCCCAATGCCTGTGATGTTACTTTCTATAAATACTTTTTGAAACATGAGAGCCTTTGATCTTGTTGCCAAAGTAATGTGAGA
This sequence comes from Nasua narica, assembly GCA_028533885.1. Taxonomy (NCBI): domain Eukaryota; kingdom Metazoa; phylum Chordata; class Mammalia; order Carnivora; family Procyonidae; genus Nasua; species Nasua narica. Next base: position 17,693,448 of record CM052801.1, read on the forward strand.
TCCTATAAATTTTCTAATTATAAATGCCAGTATTTTAATCTCATTTCACTTTTCTTTCTGTCCTCCCAATCCTGCCCCAGCCCCCCCCAAAATGGTGTGACTGTATTACTACAGATCATAGGATTGAATTAAAGCACACATCATTTTCTACTTACTGCAGGGAGAACCACGGCCCAGATAACTACTGTGAGACCCAAGTAGACTAGTCTTTCCTTTATTCTGTACTGGACCAAATGGTTGAAGTTACCTGTCAAAAGCTAGGCTAATAAAAATGGAAGTTCCTTTTCTCAAATAGGGCATAAAATTTGTTTCTTTAAGCGAGTTGTTCAGAGAAAGCTCTCAGAAGAAATACGGAATTTGGAATTCAGTTTTGCATCTCTTTCTCAAAAGACAAATATGATTACTTACTGTATGGTGAGCAGTTTAATATTGATTACACAGTATATATGACACCTTTGATCATAAACATTTTTCTTTAATGTGTTTGCCAATAGAAGTGTTTAATTTTGGAGGGATAATTACAAATGCAGTTCCATGAAGCAGCTCAGTTTTGCACATTTTAAAATTTAGAATCTACCTCTAGGTGGCAGCACCAGATACTTTTTTTTTTCCTGTTTCATTTCAGCCTTAATGAGTTATGGTATAAGCAGTAAAACTTTAAAGTTTCCCGAAACTTTGAAATAAGCTGCTTGTTGCCAATTCTGTGAGGATTTGGAAACATTAATTCCTGTGTTGTGTAAGTTTGGGGCTTGTTTAAGCCTAGATTTCGACCTTTAAAAGAAAGATTCCATCAGCAGTCATCCTTATTTTTTAACATGACATTATACGTTTTCATAAAAAGATTTAAGTTAGCCCTCTTTGATTTGCCTGTTGAACTTTCAATTGTCCTCCCAACAAAATTAGTTTTTTATGACATTTTTGTATAAGTAACTTGTCCAGGGATCATTATATACCTAATATTTTAAGGTAACCTCACTGTTCCCTCCTTTTATACTTTTAAAATTTATCATTGATCTGTGACCAAGAATGGCAAGATGAAGACCCCTTCTCTTTAAAAAATTCAGCATGGGAATCATTCTGAAGTAATCTGCTGTGCCACTTGGCTTTGTTACTGCCACGGGCAGATAAAGGTTGTTTGGAGTTAGACATTAAAGTAGATGTTTCATGAGGCCTGCGTTTTTTTGGGGGGTTTTTTTTCCGTAACTTTTGGCCACTTGTTGGGCATTTCCCCGTTAGTAGAAAGAGGGCCCTTGTCCATTTTTGGCTTACTCAGGAGGCAAGCTCCCCTGTGGCCTCAGGTACACTAAATAGGCAGAGGCTGGAAGGGTGGCTCAGAGAGAGCCTTCATTGCTTCCCTGCTGCAGGTTGGCCATTTCTGGGTATGTGCAAAACCAGTGTTGTTTCATTTCTGGATTTTTGGATTGTGAAGGAAGGCTGCTGTTGAGAAAACCTTTTTCTTTTTCCTTACTTTTTGAATAGTATTGGCCTGAGAAATTGATAAATAATCATACCATCAGAGAAAAGGTGAAGTTCTTAAAAATTATTGATGAAACAAGACATTATGTGAATACAGTTGGACTCCCAAATGGTTTCAGGAATTTGCAACAGTTACCCTCCAGTACAGAGAAGAAATGGCCTTATTCAGGGGTGTGGCCTCTCTCACTCATTTTCTCTGCCCTTCTTTGTCTTTAAATGGGAAGGTAGATATTCCCACACTCTTCCACTCATTTGCTGTTTCTCTTAGGGAGTGGGTAATTTGTAAAATAAAAATGTATAGTGCGTCTTGGGGCCAAGTCACCTCAGTTACAGTAATCTATGTCACTAAACAAGAATATTTTTCCATTTGTTTTTAATGTATACTTTTCGTTTTTATTGTATGATCATGTTAGGAAATGCTTATTTCAATTAATTCCTACAAAGAGCAGCTATTAACTTGCTCTGCAGTCTGAACATGTGTTCTATATATTTTTTCAAATGCATAATCTTGAGTGAATATCATCTAGATTAAATGATGTTCATCTATTTTATTTTTTCGTTCATACAATGTTTATTGCATGCTTATCACATGCTGGGCACCACTGAAAGAGGTTTGTCTTCCAATGTCTGATTTAAACTTCAAAAGTGCCTGGTCGGTGACACTACCTCCATTTCGTAGGTGAGAAAATTTGAGACTCATAGTCTCTGGCTTTTTATCCTTTGTTCAGCACCTTTCCACTGTGTCAGTCAGCCTCAAGTGTAGATAGCACTTGAAAATTGACCAAATAGGATTTAGGATCTTGTCACTGAGTTTTGAATACATTTGTTTGATTATCTACCTATGCAGCTATTGTTAGAGTTAAAACAGTTTTTGGTTATTTTTGGTATTTGAATTTTTTACTCAGTGACTTTTATATTGTTTATTTACCTTTATGCTATAATAAATATGATAGCTTTCCTTAGATTTCTAAAAAGCCTAGCATTCTTAGGGATTGCTAAAAGGTTATTTCAAGGAAATGTTTTAAGATACTGTGTGTATTAATTACCTTTATGTGTAAATTCAAATGGTATATTTTGACAGATAGGCTTTGACTAAAGGTAAATAAAATTGGCTGGCCTAAAAATGTTTCTTTAAATAGTTTGTGGAAACGAGGAAGCATAAACTACCTCAGTCAGTGCATTGATGGATTTCTTGTGTCATTTTGATTGAAATATGGACAGTATATTTCGTTTCAAGATTGTCGGGAATGTTTTGGCCTACAGAATCTGTAGATCCATTGTTTTTGCACATATTTTAAATTTCTGAATTCAGAACACCAAAAAACCATGTTGCGTTTTGTCTCAGATGCTGCTACTGAATTTTAACCACTGAATTAGATTGCACCCTACATGCTGTTAACTACTGAGCCAAGATGGAATCGACCACTGCATTGAAATCAGGGTTAGCAGTTGTATCTGCACTTGAAGGAGTTGTAATAGCGTTGAACTTGTTTTCTTTAATGGAATTTTTATTCTCTACTTTCAGTTTTAATAGTGAAACTTTGATTTTAAGAGATTTCTTAATAACACTGCACATTTATTTGAGATTCTCACTATAACTGTAAGAAGATAATAAAACCATCCTACAGAAGTAGTTGCTTCTGAACCCAAACATCTGGGAGCATATCTGCATTGCATTAGTGCGTTGGTGCTGTTTCTTTGTTTTATTTAATAAAGTGATCATTTGTAAAAGGAGAAGTCAGTTATCCATGTGCTGTGAGCCTTTATCTTGAGTTCAAATGGTTATGTATGTGTGTGCATGAGTTTAAAATCATTCCGTTGTGGGTTTTCTTCTTTGGGGTCTTTTTTGTATACAGGAATTCAAATAATTGCACCTCTCAATTTGTCTTTTCTTTTACGTTAATAGGACTCGACCCCACCCAGTTTAGAGTTCATCATTATCATAAGGATGAGGAGAACGATGCCCTACTTGGTGGCCCAGCACAGCTCACTGATGAGGAGAAATACAGGGACTGTGAAAAATTCAAGTGCCCATGCCCCACGTGTGGAACAGAGAATATTTATGATAGTGTCTTCGACGGTTCGGTTAGTTGTTTCTTTTTGCTTCATTTTGTTAGCCAACTAGCATAGAGGCCTTTCCTCCTCCACTGTAGGTATAAAAAGGGAGGAAAATGTTGCTTTCACGTGTTGAAAGAATTTTAGCATCATATGAATTCTGCCTTCACGACTTCATTTCTGCTTTGAAAAGTCTTAGTAGACTGTGCTTGAATATTTTTTTTGCCTTCCTAGAGTGGTTGCTTGGCCTTGGTTTTTAAATGGAATCTCTTAAAAATTCTAAAGTACCTTAAAGTATTTTTTATTGTAATTCCTTAATTAGTAACTTGTATTTCCCCATTCCCAGCCCCAATTTATTAAGACTTAGAGCAACATTTGCCTTTATCTTAAATCAAGTTAATGGGAACTAAGTGTTTTGGAAAGTTTTTGTTTATCTTTACACATCCCACTTGCCTCCTTTTTGACAAAGGTACTCTGATTATCTTTTCTGCTGTCTTTGCATGTCAGACATTAAAAAAGTCACAGGGAGACATTCCTCTCAGGAAGTACTGCCAAAAAATGTATCATTGACCTTGGATCAGAACTTGAAACTTAGCCAATTTACTTGATTCAACTGCAGTGTTATACATGTACTAGCCATTGGCAAATGAGTAGGCAGCAGAACTGTGTGAAACCTTGAAACTGAAAGAAAATACATCCTTTATCTAAATTAAAAGTAATTATTTTAAGTTAATTTGGACAAACAGCAGATGTTTTGCATTTTTTTGAATCAAAACAAAGCAGTCTTTGGAAGCAAGTGCAAGGAAGAGGCAGACACAGATCAGCAATACTTGCTAAATCCTTGAGTTTTGCTTCATTACAGCTGTAAATAAGATAGTTAATTGCATGGAGGCTTGACGACTTGCAGATGGGCTAACTGTGGAAGAGCCGATGTCAAGCTCTAAAATCTCTTCCACCTGGAATTGCTTAGCGTGGCGGGTAGGGTTATATACCAGATTGGAGCAGGAAACCAAGATGTTTAAGTATCAAGAAGGAAAACAAATGCTCCAGAAACCCCAACAGTTTTCCTATATATTCTATTTGCTTTGTTTTTGCTTAAAACAAAACAAAACAGGAGGTTTTTTTTTCCCAACTACTAATAGTTAATTCTTTCAAATTTCACTCTTCTTGCCTTCCCTTCCCCAAATAATTTTCATTTGAGGGGTGGTGGAGAGGGAGGATTACAGAAATTTTAGATTTTCTAAGGGGACAGTAAGTGATTGCTTTCTGGTGTAGTACTTAAGTTTTAGGCTTTAATCTTCAAATTGAGTTACCAATATGAAAAGAAACTAAAATCACTAGTGTGCTTGCTCTGTCTTCAAGTTTGGGATGAATAAGTACGAATTTAAAATTTGGATTAATATCTCTAAGAAGAATGTTTATTTCCAGTAGTTTGCAGAGGGAAATTATTTATCCATAAGGTCTGTCATATATTGAATGTAAAAACAGAAGTGATTACAGGATTTTTCCCTTTGACTTGTACTCCATTATTATGGTGGCAAAAAGGCAGGAGATCCGTGTGACTAAAGGGATCTTTGAGAGGACAGTTATTGAAAAAAATAGGGTTAAAAACTAACTAATAAAATGAATTAAGAATATTGCACACCAGGACAGCATGTTAGTTTTTAAGCACATAAAAACCTTTTCTAGCCTTTCAGTAACCTTTTTTGTATTTGTCTCTTCTGAATTCTGCAGGGAACTGATATGGAGCCCAGCTTGTATCGCTGCAGTAACATTGATTGTAAGGCTTCACCTTTGAACTTTGCAGTACAGCTGAGCAACAAATTGATCATGGACATGAGACGTTGCATTAAAAAATACTATGAAGTAAGTATCCACAATGAATTTCTTACATATGCAGCTTACTTAGGTTTGGGTCTTATTTTAAAATAAAGCAGTATGGTTTTGTATTCCTGGTTTCTTGTGTAACTAAAATTCTGAGCTGACTTTGCAGAAAAAGTATTTGATTTTCTATTGGATATCTCTTTAATGAGCAGTATTTTAAATAACTGAACTTTTGCTTTAAGAAAAAAAGAATATAATCAGGAAATAGTTTAGTTTGTTGTTACCTAAGTAAGACTAAATTAAGTGGTCCTTCGGGTCCTTGGCCGGAGGAGAAAAAAATCAGTACTGCCTGTCTTGGCAAGAAAAGCCATAGCATCATGTGTGGTGATTTTAGTAACTGCCCACTAGCTAAGACTTTATGTTTCTGTGGTCATCAAAACCATTTCGTAGCTGTGTTGTCCAAGGAAACCAAAATAAACATTTTTTAAAAGATTTATTTTACTTATTTTGAGAGTGAGAATACAAGTGGGAGGGGCAGAGGGAGAGGAGAGAGAATATTGAGAAGATACCACCCCCCACCCTCCCACCCCCTGTGATGTGAGCCCAGAGCCTGAGGTGGCGCTCAATATTACGACTCTGAGATCAAGACCTGAGCCAGTTGACTCTTAACCGACCGTACCACCCAGGCATCCCTAAACATTTTTAAACTTTAAATGCAGTTTGTCTGGAATTTTAAAGAGAATGTCTGATTTTTATAAGTATATACTAAAAACGCTAGAACAGTGAGTGAGCTGTCTGCATTAGAAAGGTTGTTTCCAAGTATTTGTTTTGGTTTTAACATCTTTCATAGGGATGAGTTTTTTTTCTTCAAAACTTAAAATTGAAAAAACCGCATACTTCCCATTTGATTTTTCTTAGTGTTTATGTCATTTGTCATCTAAACAAAACTTCTATTACATGAAAGCTCAGCGGTGACTTATTTAAAGAAGCTACTTTCACAAAGTGTTTCCAAAAAATGCTCAGATTCTATTAGGTAAAACCCATGACTTTGATCAGTATCATCCTTTAATATCTACTTATATTAGTTGACATATATAATACAGCATTTTCTTCTTTAAAAATCCATCTCATGAAATGAAAATCCATTATAAGATCATTAGGATGAGGAGTGGAAGCATAGAGTTTCAGTATTGTGATTTTGGAGTGGAATAATTTGTATTTGTCAAAAAGACCCAAGTAGGTTTGTCTGAAGACATTTTTAAAATAATAATTATGACTACATTTTGGGAAATCTGAAACGTTTTAGTGAATAATCCTTTGCTATGCTTAATGAACAGTTGGATCGGAATAAAGGTTATCTGTGGGTTCACATTCCGCAGTAGATGAAATGTTCAGCACATGTAATGTTAGGCCTTTATTTAGCATGAAGAGCCCAAATCAAAACTATTCAGCTCCTCATTTACAGACCTCGTTGAGCAGAGCATGATTCTTGACTCTTGGGAAGAATTCTGAGTTTTCTCTCAGTGTTTAGTCTATGAAAATCTTTACCATGGAAATGTTAATACTAGAAGAAACTCATCTCTTTCCTTCTATAAGAAAGGACAGTCTGTTTTGACTAAGTTGAGAATAGGCAGAAAAGGGATCTTCTGTATAGTTAGAAATATGCTCTAACTGGAGGATTGATTTCTAACTAAATTGTGTGTGGGTGGTGGTGGTGGTGGTATGAGTATTTTTCAAGCTAAATAACCTACTTTTAGGCATCTAGACATTTAACCCAAGGTTTCCGTAGTATTTGCTTTAATTGTCTTGTCTACCAGCTATCTCAACAGCAAGTAACAGTTTTCCTCTAGTTAAGTGTGCACTGGATTGATTTTTCTATAGGATTTCTAATTAAAGTACCCAAATAGCACTCCCGAAGTTGAAGATTGATAGGACTGTCTTCACAATTAGGAACCCATTTCTCTACTTGCTGATCTTAGTTATATGTAATTGGATGGAAGAGAAAGAAATCCATTTATTTGTTCTTTTTATGGCCCTATGCTGAACTAATGTCTCAAATATTCTCAAGATCAGAGCTTGTATACAGAAAGCTCAAACACTTCTACATTCTACTTCCGTAGTAGACTCTTCTCTTTTCTCCTGTCCCCACACTTAAAGGAACTTTAGCTGTTAGAGGGACATGGCATTGAGGGTTTTTTGTTATTATGCCTCAAGTGATAGTGATGACAGTTCAGTGTGATACACCACAGCGATGGCAGTCCAGCTGGAGATTCATCCATCACCTGTACGGGAGACCAGGGTACTGGTAGTAAGTACTGAGGTAAAAGCACTGTTTTCTAAAGCTAATGACCGAAAGGGTTTCTTCCGATTTCACAAGTTAAACAGTACCGGGCATAAAAGTTGTTCATGGACTGAAAGCAAGAGTCAGTATTGTTTTTCACTTTAGTCTTAGTATGTCTAAGGAAGTACAGCCTACATTAAGAAAGGCAGGCATCTCTATAAGGAAGGAACTTTAGGAAGACAGTGGAGGGGTATGGTACTTGGCCTAACACTATAACCTGCCAAGGAACATAGTTGTAGATGACCAAGAAATCGGGTTGTCAAGCACAAAGGGATAGGAGTTTAGGCTAACAAAATGTGCTTCTAAACCATTTTTCAAAAAAAAAAAAAAATACATCATATACCCTGTTAGTTTCTATCACGAATAAATAGTGCTGATCAAATAAATGTAGTGTAACAAACCTTAAAATTTTTCCATATCTGAGAATCTATATCATATGATGTTTTTCTATTGGTTCCTTCCATAGGAGAGAATTTCTCTCTCACCATATAGCAGTGATTATATCCCTTGAATTCTCATTTCTTAGAGCATTTACATTTCAGTGTACATAGAAATACAAAAGGCATCGAGCAAGAAAATTTAATATGTTAATTGCTTTCGGAGGAACAAAAACTCTAATACTTTATCCCAGGACTTGATGGAAGCATTGAAAGACTTGGAGATATCACGGAAAGCTCTAATTCAAAGTTTTGTGCCCTGGTCCTTGTTGGTTCCTCTATACAAAGTTAAAATTGAACTGGTATTTTTTTTGAAAATCATAAAAAGCCCACATAAAGACTGTATCTCTAAGCTTTGAAGGATGTTTTTGAAAGGCTCAGTTTTTCAGTGAAGAATTGATATGTGTTTCTTTTCCCCTTAAATTCTGCTCCAGAAGAGCAAATAGACACACGCACGCGCGTGCACACACACACACAGACACACACACACACACACACACACACACACACAAAGGGAGAGAAACACTAGCTAATCTAAATTGGGAAATGAAGAGGGCTTTTTTTAAGCATGAAAATTTCATCATCTTGTCAGCTGGCAGAATGCCTGCTGTGTGGATTCACAAAGGCTAAGAATTACACTTTCATGAAATTTTCCTCACTAACTGCCCTGGTTAATTTGAAAGATAACCCACTGTTCTAATTCATTCCTCAATTGGGCGGTGCAGGTTTTATCTTTGATCTGACAAAGCATTTGTGTTAATCGTTTTGGCCCTCCACTAGACACTCTTGGGATTGTGCTTTTACAATAAATGTGTCTGTGATAGCTCTTTAGTCTATTATACTTACAATAGATCCATAGAACTGGTAATTAATTCTCCACTGCTTTGGAAATGGGAAGAATAGGTGTAGCTCTGTCAAGTGCTGCTGGGAAGTTTGTTTAGCTGGTTCATTTTTGAAGTGTTCCCCTCAGCTGTCCATGAGGCAGCCACTGAAGAGAGTCTGAGATGGAGTTGCTGTCTACCCCAAGGAGTTGCTGATAAATGGAAAATCTGACCCCTCTTGGTACCTAGAAGAGGTATAGTGGGTCATTTACTTTCATCTCAAGTACTTTTAGTTATAATATACATTGAACCCTCGTTTTAATACCTACAGAGCTCTTCAGTTCTAAAGGTAGTCAACTAAAATATATTCCTAAATTCTCACTGATGGCCTATGCAGGTTTTAGAGTGCTGGTGGGCCAAAATGTATCCCTCGCGAGCCTTGGAATCTTTCAAGCCACTTGTAAAGGGGCATTACTTACGTACAGCACTTCACTATGGTTTTTGTTTTTTGGTTTTTTTAACAGAGATGCTGTTGGCCCTCTATCTAGAAAACAACTCGGGACAGCTAGTCAGGGCCATCCATAATGATACCTGTCTATTGGTAGCTTAGACCGGAAGGTGGTGATTGAATCCCTTAGAAATTTGCTGTCGGTTTTACGATTGCAGCATTTTCCTAAAGTAAGCTTTCTGAGGACAGGGGCTGTGCTTTCTTCTGTGGCTCATCTGTGATTTCTGCCATAGCCCATTTCTCTCAGTAGTGTGTGTATTTTAATGGTTAGTAACCAAAGGAACCAACAAATGAAGGTTATAGTATCATGTGTTTTCTTTAAATTCTTTTCTTACACTGCTTTCATAACTGGCAGAAGGTTTATCAGTAGTTACAAGATTCTCAGATTAGCACAAAATTCCACAGAATTTTGGGGTCATGAAGGCATTGACAGAGTCCTTTGTTACTCTGTCTTCCATATTTTACGTCATTGATTACTGTTGATTTCATTATATGCCGAGCTCCAACTTCGTAGCTTTAATTTGTTCTCTCTCCAAACACTGTATCAGGCAAAGAAGCATTGACCAGAAATATTTTTATCGTGGTGCAAAAATCACATTGTGCTGGAAAGTAGTCCTTGTCCTGATACCTGTCTCTCTAACTATATCAGGTGGATGCCTTGCTGTAATTCTTCTCTCACTCACACTCTTTCTGTTCTTTCTCTTTTACTCCTTAGTATATTAATTGTGGTATAAGCCACATTTTAAAAATCTCTTTTGGACCCACTTTTTTGAGGAATCCCAAAAATAACGTTTGGTGTCAGCTGCCTCATGATGCAGAGACTTTATTAGGTTCACATGTGTAAGCACCTAGTGGAGAGGGGAGCATCTGACCAATGACACGGAGCCTCAGCGTGGTGGCTCTGAGTCCCTCTGGAAGATGGCACACGTCCAGGAAATGGAGTGGGATGTTTTATGGTATATGAAGAATCCATGTTAAATTTGGTGGTTTTCTTAAATCTTTGCAAATAAATAAAAGCTTCCTCATTTTGGAATGGATATGCGTTCCTCGAGGACAAAATTAATAACCACCACCAAAAATAATATTAAGGCAGAGATCGAATTGGAGGTACCTTTTATTAAAAGTGCAAGGAGGGCTTGGTGAGATATTGTTAAAATATTTGCACCGCCAAAATACATACTCATTCAGCATCACAGACAGCAGAATCCATGGGGTTTGGCTGTGCTTGACAGAGAAGCGTTTCTTGAGGACTACACAGAACTGGATTCATTAATAAATCTGTGAAATGTGAGAGGAAGCAGCCCCCCCTCCCCCGCTGCCATTCCCGCCCAGCCTCCTCGGTGTAAATCACCAACAGGGCTACTCTTCATTGCTCTTGCCTTGCCTTTGTCACGTGCAGTCCTATGTCATGACAGAGCTGTATTGTGCAGGTGGATCTGAGGGTTGTAGTGCCACGCAGTGATGTTCAGTAACCCTCTCCTGTTCTGCTGCAAAGATCTGGTGTTCAATAACCCTCAAAATTTCTCATTTCTTACCTGTGGTGATGCGGGCTGATAGTTTTTAGGTTAGAGCTTGGAGTGTGCAGTAGTGTCACAGGTACATTAGTTCAAATAGTTTAAACTCTCAGCACTATTGGAATTATTGTTTGTTTCCTTGCCTCTGCATTTATATTTAGAACATTTAAAAAGAATAAATTGGGTTTCTTTTTTGTAAAGACTCTTAACAGCATAATTATAAGTGGTACAGAAGGCACACAAAGAAGCAGTAGATCCCCACCCCGTTCATTCAGCATCACAGGCAGCACAATCCACGCTGCCCAGCGGTGCTCGAAGAAGGGTATTTCTGTAGGAATCCATGGAACTCATCCTAAATCTCATTAAAACAAAACAAAAAGAACATAATGAGAATTAGTTTATCTTTTTGCTTCACACCATTTGACAAAGAAGCTGAGCATAAATTTACATCACGGACACCCCTCGCATTTTTTAAATGTGGTATTCTAATACCCAGGACCATTGGTGGTTTTTATTAGCAAATGGCTCATTTTTCTTTGGTACGGATATCAAGCAAGCTGATTTTGAGTCAGGTGCAATGTTGTGCTACTATGCCATGGTGTGTTCTCACCGGAAAACTAAGAAATGGGATTTGGAGATGGTTGGAGTAGAATGTCAGTGGAAGTAAATTTATTGCACAAATCGGAGTGAATAACTGGTCAAATATAGTCCCCTAAAACATGCCAAAAGCAGCTTATTTTGGTATGAATATTGTATTATAAAGGAGTTCTAATAAGTAAATTGGATCAGAGATCGCCTTATATGCCACCTGACTTTCATTTTTCATAGAATAAGCATGAACTTGTACTCTCTAGTTATCACAACACCTCTTTGTCTTTTGATTTCATTTTCTCTCAACCTTACAGCATGGACCCTGTTTGGGAAGTCTCAGAACCAGAGTGTAATGTAGAGAAACTGACAAGGGACCCCCCACCAAATTCTGAGGCGCTCTAATTCCCGGCAACAGTGGTGTCTATTAAGGACTGACCCGGAATCTGCCTGCACAATATGAGCTCGTTGCACAGCCTCTCCCTTGCCCATGTCCTTCCCTGCGTTTGCGTTTTTTCCCTCCTGAGTTTTTTGGCAGTGGGGGAGGCAGTTAAAACCATGGCCCTTCCCTGTCCGATCATATGTTCTGCAAGCTTCGCATGAGGTTCTCTCCGTTCTCAGACTGTCTACTGCTAGCCTCACGGGATAGACTGTGAGGTTTGTACTCGAATGCTGAGGTCAGAGTTCCTCTGTAGTCGCTTGCCTGTCCTGTAACTTGGGCTAGTTACCGAACTTCTCTAAGCCACAGTTTCATTAGCTGATAAGCAATGATAGTCATGGTACCTGCCGCATGAGGTCATAGTGAGGACTGTCTGTGATCATGCATTTTGAAGTGCTTAGCAAGTGCCTGTAAGTGCTTAGCAAGTGTGCATTATGAACACTAGGTACTCCATTCTGAGATATGGTGAACGGACAGGACTTAGCTGTGTTCCTGCATGTGGTCAGAACCCCCAGAGATTCAGACCTGAACTGGGGCCTCACTGTCCATCCTCCTGAGCTGTCCATCAGGAAGCTTTCATCATCTCACTGCTGTCCCTCTCCATCCAGTCAGCGATTCCACATCCTGCTTCCTCTTGGTCCTCCCTGCAGTTTGCCAGTGTGGGAGTTCCCTTTTCAGTGTTGGTGAATTGGGTCCAAATGTCAGCCATAGGAAAGGACACTAGGTCCTGACTTCTTCGAGGCCCAGCCCCCATTGTTATGCCTAACCTGATAGATGCTCAACAAGACGCTATTGAATGGGTTCATGATATTTGGAGAAATTGGTACTACCATGTGACTCTCCTGGGTCACAAATAGCAACTGGCCTGTGACCATACTTGGGGACCCTAATCCAGAATTCTGCCCATCATATATGGTAAGCCATCTGTTCGTGAATAAGAGGTCGTTCACCATCTCCACTGCATTCACCCTTTCAGGAGGAGGCCACACAGGCCCCGGGCAGTAGCACTGTCAGGTAGGCTAGGCCGCGGGGCTGACTGGGGCAGGAATCCAGAAAGCTGATTACAGCCCCCCAGCAAAGGGCTTGTGCAGCAGCTGAAGGGAAGCCTGGGGTTTCAGCAACTTCTGATACGGTTCGCCTCCTCTGAAGGGAAAATTGGAGGTTTTTTGAAATGCTGAGGAAATGCCATAGGAGTTGTCAAATATCTGAAAACAAGTGGGTAAAAACAGCAAACTGCTTGTGCCAAAACAGTAGAATTCCTTTCTTCAGTTTGATTTCTCTAACCTTGTGTATTTAGGAAAAACTCAACTTGAGGTCTAACTCCAGTCATCTAGAGCTACTATCTTGTAGTAGAGTAAGAAATTGAACCAGAACAGATTTCATTTAACCTTTCAAAAGTGAGATTTTCACACCGTTGACCTTTTGGACTTCAAGGAGCAAAACAGAACTACCCGCTCTCTGCTGCACATGTAAACGAGAAAGGTAGGAAGCGCCTTAGAGGATGGCTGTCTCTCATGTTTGGTTTGCCTAGAAAGCATACGTTACGGTTCACATGTGGAAATGGGCCCTTTGCACATAGTTAAAGATATAAATTTCCAGATCATCCTGTCTGGCTTAGTCTTGTGTTAAAAGGGATAACTATGTAACTATTAAGGAGGGAGTGAATTTAGCTGCCTTTCAGAGACACCATAGAAAATTCTCAAAGCCTGGATTCTGAAAAATACACTACCAATAAAAACTAGAGCAGTGGTATTTTCTAATTGATTACTCTTGGTTTGTTTTGTGCTTGTTGTAAGTCAGGGGTGACTTTACCTTATATTCATACCAACACCTATAATGTATTGGTCTCAGCTCGGTTTTGAAAAGCAGTATAAAAAAATAAAAAAGAAAATAAAAAAGAAAAGCACTATGTAACTTTTTATCCTGTTCAGAACTCATCTGACTCTTGGCACTCCCTCGATTTTTTTTTTTTTTTTTAAGTCTGCTGCAGCGTATTGTAACTCTTAGGTGGTTGGTTTTGTGGAGTACATCATCCTGCTTGTTTGCCGAAAAGGTCCCTGACCTCATTCACACCACCCAGGTGCTCAGGCTCCTTGGCTGTTTGAGAAGCTCTTCATGCTGCTGGCAACCTAGATGATTTGCTAACCCAGTTCTCAGAAGCTCTTGGCCAGGTGGCAGCAGAGAATGTCCAAGAGTTGTGCCAGGAAAATAGCCGAAACTGCCCAGGATTTCTGTCCACCTGTACAAGGATTTAGAAACCATGTGGATGAAGTCACAGGTAGTCTTTGGAGGATAATTTCTCATCTACAGCTTTCCATCTAGTGATAATCAAGAGTCACTGCTTTTAGGCATCTATCAGCAAAGAAAGATCAAAGGAGAACCTGGATTCAAGAAAGGCCTGTTTAAAAATAACTTCATGGCAAATTATTTTAAATTAAAACTGACATACTTATAATGTAGCTCAGTTATAAGTAACAAGGAACCTCTTATATAACAACATTTATGAAGAATAACTATATTACAAAGCAAGATAATTTAGTAAGAACAGTAGCATTGTTTTTACATTTTTTGCAATTCTCATCAATGTGTGGCTTAGAAGTCAGCTGGATTCTGGTATCTGCTTCTGCATCCAGTCTATTGTGATAATGTTATTTTGTTGGAAGCATATGAAGAAAATTTGGCTTAACATAGGTATATAGTTCGAAAAGGTAGAAGTATTTTAATAGCCTTTTTTGTTAATAGCGGGTATTCTTTTTTGTCCCCATACCAAACCTTGTAATGTGGTAGTTTCTTAAACACTGTTTTCAACGTGCAGTCTGAAACCATACCAATAAACTTTTTGAACTTTGGTACTTAGAGATTTTTCATCTTGAATGGTATATGATATATAACACTGTATTTCTTTTTGCCAAGTATTCAGCAATGAGCTATATTATTTTTTGGGGTGGGTGGTGGTGGTTCATTTTGAAAATTTATTTTTACATTTACATATGGTAGAATTCACTCTTTGGTGCACAGTTGTGAGTGTTGACAAATGCAGAATCCTGTAACTGCTTCCACAATCAAATAGATACCCACACCCCCTTCCCATAATTCGCTTGTGCTACTTCTTTGAGTTACACTTTTTTTTTTAAATTTAATTTTATTTTTATTTTATTTATTTATTTATTTATTTATTTAATATTTTTATTGATTTATTTGAGAGGCAGAGAAAGTGAGAACATGAGAGGAGAGAAGGTTAGAGGAAGAAGCAGCCTCCCCGTGGAGCTGGGAGCCCCATGTGGGACTCGATCCCAGAACTCAAGGATCATGATCTGAGCCACCCAGGCGCCCCGAGTTACACTTTTGAAATCAGTTCATTTGGATGAGTGACCTCTTCTATTCTGTCTTGATTGGTACCACTTTCACTTGCAAAGTGTCATATTTTCTGGCCTTATCTTCCATCTGGGAATGTGTTGTCACCATAGTGAAAGTATTGCCATTCCCAGAGATGGTGCAAAATGAAATTTTTTAATGTGTTTCTTTGCTTATCTAGGAGTGGGTAGGTACTTGATCTGTGAATATAAAATGAAATTCTAAGGACAGTTCCCACAACAAACATTGGAGAAAAATTCTGACATTTCCGCTGGAACTTTGTCGCAAGAGAAATTTTAGCTGTGAGAATTTGAGAAACAAAAAGTGATATCTTCAATTCATTACTTTCTTGTAGTGGGTCATGAAGAGAGCATGAGCAGCAGTTCCAGCATGCAAGTAATTATGTTCACTGTTCCAGCTTTCTAGAAACTAGAGCTAGGTATTGAGCCACTTAAAAGGATCACTTAACTTTCCTATATTCAAATATGCTTTTTTTTTTCAAATATGCATCCATTTTAACTTACCTGTGTCTATAGCAGAGTTTGTCATTTTACAAATTCTAGCACATTGTGTAGAGTCACGTAACCACCACCACAGTCAGGGTACAAAATAATTCCATTCCCCCCCACCCCCCAAACTGCCTTTTGCTATCCTTTTCTAGTCACCTTTCTTCCCACCCCTGACTCTGGCAGCTAAATACCTGTTCTCATCGCTGTAGTTGTGTCTTTTCAAGAAGGCCATAGAGATGGGAATCCTCTGGTACACAGCCTTCGGGACTGTCTTCTTTCAATTGGTTTGTTCCTTTTGTTACTGAATATTAGGCCACTGTGGGTATCAATTTGTTTGACCCATTCACCCATTGAGAGGTATTTCCAGTTTTTGGCAATTAGGAATGCAGCTGCTATAAACAATTGTGTACAGAGTTTTGTGTGATTGTTATATTTTCATTCTTCTAGCATAAATACCGACGAGCAGACTTGCAGCTAGCATGTTCAGTTTATGTTTACTCTTTTAAGACATTGTCAAACTATTTTTCAGAAAGTGGTACCATTTTTCCTTCCCACAAGCAATATATGAGAGTTCCGGTTTCTGCATGTCCTCACTGGCACTTGATATTGTTGGCATTTTTTTATTTTAGCCATTCTGATAGGTGTGGGTGGTATCCCATCATGATTTTAATTTGTACTTCCCTGATGGTTGGTGGTTTTATATTCATCCTTATATCTTTCATCCTGCTCATGTGTTTATTTGACATTCTTTTATCATCTTAGGTGAAGTGTCCCTAATTTTTATTTGGACTGTTTGTTCCCTGTCAAGTTTTGAGTTTTTTATATATTTTAGGTAGAGGTGTGATTTGCAGATATTTTCTTGCAGTCTCTAGCTTGTCTTTTCATTCTTTTAATTGTGTATTTCACAGAACAAAACTTTTAAATTTTGATGAAGTCCAGGATATCATTTTTTTCCTTTCATAGATCATATGTTTTGGTCTTATATCTCCAGACTCAAATTTTATATCTAAAATTCGTGATCCACTTTGAGTTAATTTCTGTATAAGGTGAGGCTTAGAACAAGGTTTGGGGGTTTTTAGACTATGTAAATGCAATTGTTCCAGCACTGCTTACTGAAAAGACTGTTGTTCCTCCACATGTAATTGCTTCTGTATTCTTTGTTTATTCCTTTGCTAACACCACAGTCTTGATTACTATAGCTTCATAGAAAGTCTTTTGTAGTGCAATTCCTCCATTTTATTTTTTTCAAAAATGTTTTCGCTCTTTTAGTATTTTCACCTTTTCATAAAATTTGAGTTAGTTTGTCTTTATCAACAAAAATTCCTGCTGTGAATTTTACTAGAGGTGTGTGAAATCTATATATTACTTTGGGAACACTTGACATCTTTATTTATTATGTTGAATCTTCCAATCCATGAACATGGAGTGTATCTCCATTTATTTAGGTCTTCTTTTTTTCTTTCACGAGCATTTTGTAGTTTTTAGCATATAAGTCCTATAAATGCTTTGTTGGATTAATACCTAAGGAGTTCATTTGGGGAAAGTTTTTTTAAATTTTATTTTCCAGTTGTATTTCTTAGTATACAAAAATACACTTATATAATTTTTTTGTTCTGATATTTCTATATTTCAAAGAATCATAGGTGAATCATTTTGTTCTCGAAAGAATACTGAGGGCTCATGAAATGTTAAAAATAGCCTACATAAATGCATAGTTAATATGCAGCCCTTAAAATTTATTTTATAAGTCTATATTTCTGGCTCAAATATTTGGCTACATAATAGTGCTGAGTTTTTAAAAATATCACCTTATATAGTATAGTGTCACTTATATGAAATTCCTGTGTGTGTGTGTGCATGTGTTTAGATTTCTAGAAGGATGTTTATCATATGTCCGAAATCATGTCTGAGTGGTGAAAAGTTTAGGCAATTTTTGTTTTATATATTGCTTTTCTCTTTTTGAAGATTTTACAATAGGTACGTATTGTTTTTATTAGAACAGTGAAGGTGCTTAAAAGAGAAAAGAAAAAATGAAGCAGTGATTTTTTTAATATAGTTTGTATTAGTAAACAAGGATAGTACAGACTCAGGTCCTGTTTGAGACTCAAGTACGTGCATCTTAGAAATCTTGATGTTGTCCTAGCCATTTAAAAATTCTAAACTTGTTGGGGCACCTGGATGGCATAGTTGGTTAAGCGTCCGACTCTTGGTTTCAGCTCAGGTCGTGATCTCAGGGTCTGAAGATTGAATTCTGCACTGGGCTCCACCCCGAGAGGGGAGTCTGCTGTGGATTCTCTTTCCCTTTGCTCTTTTCCCTGTTCTCTCAAATAAATAAATAAATCTTTGAAGATTTTTTAAATATGTTCTATTAAAACCAAAGAAACCTTTTAAGACAGATGAAACATTCAGAATTGAGAATGCTGTGTTTGGAATTTTTCTTCACAGCACTTTATTTTTTTTTTTAAGATTTTATTTTTAAGTAATCTCTACACCCAACTTGTGGCTCAGACTCACAACTCAAAGATCAAGAGTTGCATATTCCTCTGACTAAAGCCAGCCAGGCGCCTCCCCTTTTTTTATTATATACTTATCTCTATGTTAATCAGAGACAGTGGATCTCAGCCTTGACTGCCCATTAGAATCACCTGGGTCTGTTTTGAAAAGCGTGCCTGATGGTTTAGCCCACCCTTGAACATTAGATTAGAATTTCTGAGGGTGGGCAAGGACACTGGTGTTTTTTGTTTTTTGTTTTTTGTGGGTTTTTTTGAGATTTTATTTATTTATTTGACAGAGAGAGAGAGATCACAAGTAGGCAGAGAGGCAGGCAGAAGAGAGGGGGAAGGAGGCTTCCTCGCCAAGCAAAGAGCCTGATGCGGGGCTTGATCCCTGGACTCCGAGATCATGACCTGAGCCGAAGGCAGAGGCTTTAACCTGCTGAGCCACCCAGGCGCCCCCGACACTGGTGTTTTTGTAAGTTCCCCCATGTGATTACTAAACTCTTCGAAAAACACATGTTGGTAAGTTCTAATGTAATGTAATAATAACCATGAAGTATTTTAAGTGTGACTTCTGTATAAGAAATTTATGATTATTACATGTATGATTTCTGTATAGTTGTAATTTATATGAAGATATGAAAATAGGAAAATTAAAAGTACGTATATGCTTTCACACCTCTATCAAGTTAAATATGTTCTTGTAAGTAAGAAGGCAAATTTCTAAAACAAAATGAGTTCTAATGTGACTCAATAATTACAGCAAAAAGAAACCAAAACCCATAGCATCTTTAATATTTCCACATTTTTCATGAGAATTTACCATCCTTGTTAAGTCTTCAGGTGTATCACTGACACTTGACAAATGGCAGGTAATTAGGATTGCTCAACCTTGTCTCTTCTCTGTTGTGGATAGGATTGTATAAACCGAAGCTTAGGAGTATTTGTGTATAGGAATGTCATCCTCTCTGTACCTCTTGTAGGAGACCTCCCGTATAATGATATCATGACATCATCTGATCCTGCATATGCTGAGGAATTACATTCTTGACAACAATTTAAAGTGGATCTGTGATGTGCAGTCCTGTCACCACCCTCTCAGTCATGCCTGTGACTCACCATAGTCTCTTTTTGACTAGCTCCAGCTTCCCCTCTGTAGGAGGTGTATAGTTTTTCCCAGGCCTAGCGGGGCCCAAAAGTCAAAATGGGGCAGGGGAGATGTTAGTTAAAAGGTACCATGTGGTTGTGGAGGGTGATCAAGGGTGGAGATCTAATGTAAGGTATGTGGCTGTAGTTAGTAGTACCGTGTCAAAGACTGGAAATTTGCTGAGTAGATTTCAGGTATTCTCATGACACACACAAAAAGGGACCTATATGAGACGATGTGTTAATTAACTTGACTGTGGTCATCATTTCACTGTGCATATCAAGTCATGCTATATCCCTTAGATATATACAATTTTGATTTTAAAAAAATAAATTACAGTGAAATAAATGGGACAGTCCCTAGGCTGCATTTTGCTAGCACTCCTTGTAGGAATCACATAACAGAAGTGGGATTCTGCAGCTAGCTCGCTGTGTAGCAACTTGAATGAAAACAGAATACTGTCTGTCTTTTGAAATATTTTGGGCTTTTGGGAGGTTCCTGTGTGAACTTTGAAAATCTTGCAAACTGGTTTACTTAGCTGCATTCTCTAGGGCTGTCAGGACCCTCCTCCCTAAACACCATTTTTTCCTGGTTTCACCTACCAAAAATAGGTAATGTGCTTTAAAGAAGGAGAGAAACGATTTTAAAATGAGAGTATTTCATTACTTTAATATAATTGTACATTACCCAGCACGTTGCAGTTTTCAGAGCATTTTCACAGCCTTTGTTGATATGTTTCTCTCAGTAATCTTATGAGGTGCACAGAGAGATAGCCTCCATCACGTCCCAACTCATGATAATAGAAGCCTGCAAGTTGCCCCCATTGGCTGACGTGGTATTGTGTGTTGCCTATTCCTCCATTTCCACTAATCAGATTCAATTCTCAGGTATCTTGTCCTTAGCTTTCTAATTGATCTTCCTGTCTTGGCCTATTGCCTTATCAATCCATTGTTCACAGTGTTTCCAGGATTACCTTTCCAGAAGAGGGTTCGTAATGTCACCTTTCAGCTTAAAAACCTTCAGTGGATTCCCATTTCTTGTAGATAAAAATCAAATTCCTTAGTGTTGTATTAGTCCCCAGGCTAGACTTCGCCCCTTCATCTCCATCCTCGCTGTCCACCATCGGCCCTCCACCCTCCTCAAAGGACAACTTCGTGTTCCTCAAAGATCCCACATGCTTTTCTCCCTCCCTGCCTTCACTCTTGCTATCTCCTCTGGCTAGAAACACACCCCACCACTCACACTGGCCCACTTTGTGAAATTCTCCTTATGCCAGTCATCCGGGAAGAATGGCTTCCTCTTTCCTGTTTGCTCTGTAACCCTTTGTGCACACCTATTGCCAAGTTAAGCAGCTTTCTTCCCCCACAGACTGTGAGCTCCTTGTGAACACAAGCTGTGCTGCATAGGGCTGTGTTTTGCTTCATGTCCCCAAAGCTGAGCATAGTGCCAGGGACATGGTAGACATGAGACTTGATTATTTGAATAAAGGAAGGACTTTGGGAACCTTCAGAAAGACTGTGGGTGCAGTGTTTATGTTTAATGTAGCACATTCTTATTTTTTATTAATAATGACTGCGCTTAATGGACGGTATTTTCTGGAATATCATCTTTAATCTCTCTCACTATTTACATTTCAAACACCGTAATCTCCAGAAGTTAAACTTACTCTTGCATTGCACGCGCGCACGCGCGCGCACACACACACACACACACACGTTTTCACTTTTAAAAATATCCCTGCCTCTTGAACCAAAAGTGTGATGTTGATTTTTCCTTTTCTCTAATAGTACCCTTCCTGAACACCGCCCCACCTCCCCAAGACCATGACCAGGACGTTGACTTCTTGGCAGCAGAGCTGGTTTTCAATTGTTTAGGTTCTCTTAGCACGGGCTCTCATTTCTTTTTCCTATTAACACCAGAACTAAATACCCAGACATACAGTTTCGAGAAGCCCTTAGCACTGTGTGTGTGTACACTTGTATTTTTGTGTGCTCTTTTCCTCTCTCTGGCGTACACATATGCACTATTGCAGAAGAGTAATGGGGTCTAGTTGGCTTTTGCTTCCTGTTGGAGAGTCGTTGTGTTTATTGCTCATTGTGTGCTCAGTGGTGCTGGTGACACACATGTTAGGGAAAATGAGTATAGGTAGAAAAGTGGCTGATGATAGAATGTGAAATCTAAACTTCTGGAGGGGGCCTCAGGAAAGCCCATCATATTAAAGTTTAACAGATGACTTGAATTTGTGATACAGAATTAAATATTTTTGGACAGTACTTAATGCAGTGTCTCCTTTCTATTCTAAAGCTGGTAGTAAAAGCAACTCTGCAGGAATAAGCTAGAGCAAGGAAACGGACATGAGTTTAGATGACATTTGTTAGGTCATCGCTACCAATTGATAGAACAGTTATGCTTTTTGTACTGTCCCTCCCCCCCCCTTTTTTTTTAACAGAGCGAAGTGCAGTTGGCAACACTTGGAACCTTGCAAAGGACAAGCAACCAAACAGATAATAAACCCAAAAGAAAAGGGAATTACGCAAGGCACACACTGGGTAGTAGCTTTGTATGAGCACCATCCGACTCCTAGGGCAGTGGTCCCCTCCATTTCAAAACCCTATGGAAGTACTCTCTCCGCCCATTATTTCTGTTGAAGCTGAGAGTCAGGGAAATAGCTTTTGTATTAGGCTTTAAATTTAAAGTTTTATTTTTATCATATTAAACTGCCGGAACCAGGTCTTCTTGACACGAGACCCCTGGGGCGCCTCTGCAGGGCCATGGACGCAGCAGGCACTCAGCTTTCTGGGAAGTCACACGAGCACTAGCAGCATCTGCATTCCCATTTCTATGTTGATAAATATGTGGGTTGTAAGAACAACTCATTTTCTAAACTAATGCTTGACCTGGCTCTTTGGTGATCTTTCAGGTGATTTCAGGCCGTCATTACAGAAGTTAATGCTTGGCATCCATCATGATGTTTGTTTTATAGGAAGAAAACTTGGACTGTGGGGAAGAAATAAAGTAGGTTTTGGTAATGTTACAAGAAGCAGATGCATGTTTTGGAAGTTTGGGAACCTCTTTGTTGAATTGATAGGTAAGGTGCTTATGATGCTAATTATTGCCTATCAAGAGAATCTGCTTCAAGTCACATTTGGAGCTGTACAAATGATAGCATAATGTTTGTGAAAACAGGTTCTAAGCAATCCTTATTTCTTTTTTTAGCTGTGGAGCTGAATGTCCATAGCAAACATTATATAAAATGCATAGTTGCATCTTTATGTATATTTTCATAAGATTTGACTTATGATGTAAGAGGTTTTAAAAATCTGATAATGCTTGGTTACACACACACTTCTTTAAAAAGTCAGGAATCATCCCTTTTCTTCTTTAGTAGACAATCAAAATAAGCAGTTTGAAGAGATGGATTTAAGACAGCAAAATTGTTGTATCTTCAGCTGTGTAAAAGAAGTACTGTACCTTGGACCAGAAAACGTGTATTAGCGATGGTTCGGTTAGTGACTGAAAAGGCAAAACAAAATACCGTAGTGTAAACTACAGTTCCACGTGACAGCATATTCGGCTAGTGCTGGCCGTCGGGATTTAGGGAGCAGGTAGAGCTAAAATGTGTTGTGCTGCTTTGCATGAAGACACATTAATAACGAAGTCTTGGGGTGCTTTGTTTCTCATTGAATTCTACTAAGGAGAGATTTGGTCAGGTTTTGTTGTTGATGTTTGTTTTTTAGATGGAGTAGGGGTGGACTGTTTGCCATAAACCTGTCCCCCCAAAAGTTGCTTGTTTCTCATCTTCAAAACTTCTACTGCCCACGTGGAATAAAGCTTTGTGGAATAAAGCTGCATTATTGTTTGTTTTGGATGTAGAAGTTGATCAGCACATTGCTTTTTAATGTGAAGTTATAGTGTAATGAGTTAAATGATAAACTTAACTTGCACAGGGATATTTTCTTTCCTCTGTTAGGGTTAATCTTTAAACAGTCTCTATGTTCAGAAAAAAGATACTGTTAAAGACCCCAGATTGCAAAAGCAGTGCCACTTCTTCTGAGAGCTTTGGGGCAATCCTCTGATGTGTAATTGCTTTTACATCAGTCACAAGAGAGAGACAAGAATGCGCTTTCCTTGAACTTAACAGTTTGGGCAATTTTCTATAATCCAGTAAATACAAATTGTAGCTTGATTATTCATCTACGTCTGTCAAGCAAATTTTAATGGATGAATGAATGAGTCAAATCTATGCATGGAAATATACAAATGTGCAAAATATGGGTCTAATTACCAGGCTGCTGAATTTACACAAGGTCAGGTAAACAAGGCACCAGTGTAATGATTATTAATTGTTAATAATGCCTTTGGGAAAACATTCACATTTTCCTTCTGAATACCTAACAGTTTGCCTCTCTAGTCATTTCAACTGAAAATTTTAGCGGGTCTAAAAACACAAAAATATTTTTGCCCTATTTTTATCCTTTCCCTATAATTGCCTTCTAATTCTTTTAGAATAACAAGTAAAATATAATACGTTTTTCAGGACCCTGTGGAAAGTCACAGTTGAATACGATGGTGAGAGAATTAAGGCGGTGGGGGGGGGGGGTAACTCACACAGCAGAATGAAATAGCAGCTTTCTTTTGTCTTCATTGAAGGGATGAGCATGCCCCCCCATCCTCCACCCTCTTCTCAAACATAATCGACATTCTAAAACACAAAACCAAGGTGGTAATAAAGGAAAGGAAATCAAAGCAGGCTTTTTTTCCCCTCTATTTACCATAGTAAGTCAACGTTTGACTCTGTCTTGATATTCTATAAAATGAATGTTGGAAAAAGAATAATATCAATGAGTAGTTTCCCATCGAAATGCCCAAGGGCTGAAATAATTGAGGGAGTACTTGCCAAGGTTTTTCTTAGTTCAGTAACTCTTGATCACTGTGCAGTTTTGTAGCTGCGCTATCATTAAGGGCTCTCCATGTCTGAAAGGACACCCCCCTCTTCCAGCTTTAATCCAAAAGTCATAAATTGTAGAACTACCATGTCGTCTGCGGGTCACCCAGGCGAAAACACTGCTTCTTGAGAGATCTTTCTGCCACTGTGCTTTGAAAAATCTTTTGAATATTTTCCATTAATGGGACTTCTGCAGTGTCTTGCTGGGCCGTCTTCTCATCCTCGCAGGCTCGACATTCAGAAGTTTTTCCCCATGGCTGATCTGAACGTTCTTTCTCTTCTAGGCCTCACTGCCTGCTACACACCGGTGTTGTACGTTCGGTGAATGCAAGCACCTTCCTCTGTGTTTTCTTTTGAGTGTTTGTAAATAGTACGCATATCTGTTTTTTATTTCTTTAAGCTCTGTACTTGAGGATTCTTATCATTTCTTAAGAATTTTCTCTTTCATATGTGTTTTTTATTTTTAAATCATGGTTGTCTTCTGTGGGTTAGATAATACTGCCTATAAGCCAAATGGATTTGGATCATTGTTTGACCTTAGCCCTCTCCTCTTTTATGGTCCACCCTAGAATATAATAGACATTTTAAATGAATCTTGGAACACTGAAAAAATAAAATTTATTGGAAAAAATAGACGTATTTTATACATACTCATGGATGCTCCTGTGGTTTAATTAAATCTTTGTAAAGTTATGGCCCAACTCTTTATTCTGGCATTTGAGACATTATATAATCAAGCCTTCACTCCCCACATGCTCTCCCATCCTTTGACGCTGTCCACATCATTATTCCTCCAGACGTACCCTCTTGTTTTTTCACAACTGCCAGAATTGTCCTCGCCCACTTGCTATCTCTGTCTCCTCAACCTTCAAGACCCAAGCCCACCTCCGTTGTGGGAAAACTTTTGTTGATATTACAACTGTGGAACGTTTGTTTTTCCGTTGAATTCCTAAAGAACTTCAAATGTGTAACTTTTCTCCCACAATTTCTTTAATACAGTCTTTTGTAGTTATATTCTTTCATTTGACAAATGATTTTGTTCCCTCTAAGGTTGTAGCTCTAGAGAGCAGAAGAAAGAAGAAAGGCTAGTATTTTTTGAGCTGTAAGACCCTTTGCTAAACTTTTTTTTTTTTTTTTTTTTTTTGCATACATGGTATCAGTTAATTCTTGTAGCAACCCTGTAAGGTGGTGATATTTTTTCCATCTTTACAGATAAAGCTGAATCTTATAGTAAGAAACTCAGCCCATGTTAGGCTAACACACTGTAGAGTTGGGATTTAAATTAGGGCCTTTTTCATTAAAACTCCACACACTCTTCTCAGGAAGCTTCTTCCATGTAAGAGTAATAGTTTGCATTCCACTCTATCAAGTTACTAGGAAATTCAGAGAACAAAATAAGTGTTCCATAAATGATTGAATTTATCACTACGGAAGTCTTGATTGCCCCAATTGCATTTCTTGTACCCATCTGCTAATAGTAATATGAGTTAGCAATAAAATAGCCAAAGCCTTAGGAAGGACCCTCTGTATTCTCAGCGATGGCTGATGAAAGGTTGACAATTGTACTCCCACATAAGACTGTTGACTTGAGACATTCTTTTTTTTGTTTGTCTGTTTTTAAGGTTTTCCCTGGTTGATCCCAACATTCATTGGTATTGTTAGATGTCACTCTTCTCATTTACTATTTGCATTTCATTTTCAGAAAGTAAATCTCATTGTAATGGCATGAATAATTTATGCTTCTGTCAAGGAACTATTAAAACACCAGAGGTTGAAAAATATGCACATTCTAAAATTTGTATAGAAACTAAGGAATATTTTCGTCTCCCCTCAACACCCACCACCCCCAAGTGTTTACCCCAGTAGTAAACCTAGGTGCTTACTGAAAAGCCATGGTCTCATGGACTTCAACTTAGGACCCTTTGCAGACTTGTAATTATATTTACAGATTATGAAAACTTGCCATTTTATTTTTAATAGAAAATAGGCTTTTGTACTTTTGGGGGCTGTTTAGCTTTTTATTTAAAGCAGGGAATTCTTTATGAGGTATAGTTATTGTTGAAGATTTAGTAGGTATGAGGATCAGGAAAGAAGATTGCTCAACCTTAGAATGAGCAGAATTTCAATTTCATGAACACAGGCAATGCAACTGAGCTTTGGGGTGACAAAAATATGATTTGTTTTAGGTATCTGAGGTTTCTTGTTAGCAACTTCTGTGCATATTGAGAAGTTCAGCCTATTTTGCAAACAGTTACTAATGCCATAATGCATTTTCCCATATCTTCCATCTGAATTTTTTACTATTATTGATTGAGGATTCAATTGAGAAATGTGTTTAGAACCCTGCTTTCTGTGGTAATCACAGAAGTCAGTGGGAAGACAAGAAAATTGTATTGAAAGAAATTGTGTGCGTGTGTGTTTTGTGTTTCAGCATAGATTATCTCTGCCAAAATAATAGCTGTCATTTTGTTCTTGTTGTATTAGTGGCCTGTAGCTTACCACTACTCCTTTGCCTTACTTTTGCTTCTGACCACTAGCTATTACCCTCAGGAAGAAGACCTTTTTAGTTGAATGTCCAAATTTGAATGATTCTTGTCCTAATACCGTTGTGATTTTGATCCATTTCAAATTAGAGAGCCCTAAGTTGCAACTTCTCACCTCAACATGAAAGCCCTTTAACATTCAGGGACTTTGAAACTTCAGTTCTGTTTAGAATTTCATATCATGCCCATCATGGGGGGAAAAGATGGAAAATGTATACGCTGAGCCTATAGGACTTCCTGCAGTGCTTATTAATCCTTTATGGATCATTTGAAATGTTTCTAGTTTATTTAAGCTTTGCTGCTTGTATCAGATTGTTCCTATGAAAAAAGAAAAAGTGATCATGCTTTGAATTTTTAAAAATGATCTCACTTTCAAGCAAAAGCACTTTTATGCTCCATTAAAGTTGAATTTGCCAAACTCTTACAGTGCATTAACACAAGCTTTACTGGATAGATAAACGTGTTGTTCAAAGACTGACTTGAACTTTACCAAACTGCATATTAAGATTTCTTACCTTTATACTTCTTATTTCTTAAATTATTTTAAAATAGACTAGTAAAATAGACTAGATTTGCCCAAATGTACTACTTTAATGACAAAATAATTTTTTCATTTGTTTTAAAATATTACTATCTATTGGAAGCTATGAGACTAAAAAAAAAAAATATTTTGAGCTGTTAATTTCACATTTGTTCATATTTGTTTTATATAGTATCAATATCTCAATAAAACTTTTGATTTTTCTTGAAACTTGTATAAGTAATTTAACCATTTTGACATTTCTGATTTTTACTCAGTTATATCATGTGTTCAGTATTTTCTTGAAGATATTAGTAGGTTAGCCAGTAAAATGTTTCATTTTTTCCCCCTTTTCAATTCAGTGGGTTTTTTTAAAATGTGCGTAGGACATTCTCGTTTTCTGTGAGGTAGGATGTTAGGCTCTTTGTTTTTATTTATTTCATGAAGTTCTTAGGTTGGAGATAATCTTCGAATCTGTATCTTTTGACCTAAAATTACTTAGTAAACTTGAGTCTCATTTGTACCATGCTTCCTGGCTCCCTAACACTATCATAAGGACTTGGTCTTTCCTTTGCATCTCTTTGGCCTTGGGGGGTTTTTTTTGTTTGTTTTGTTTTTTAAGATTTTATTTAATTATTTGAGATAGAGTCCTTGAGAGAGAGCATGAGAAGGGAGAAGGTCAGAGGGAGAAGCAGACTCCCCGTGGAGCTGGGAGCCCGATGTGGGACTAGATCCCAGGACCCTGGGATCATGACCTGAGCCGAAGGCAATTGCTTAACCAACTGAGCCACCCAGTCGCCCCCGGCCTTGGGGTTTTAATTTAATATGATTGTTCTTCAGAAAGAATGAAAGTTAGTTTTCTATTTGAAATGACTTTGTGTATTTTTTTAAAATACATGAAAACTTTACAAAGTATGAGGTATTATTTTATCCAAAATATATATCTGTGCTCTTTTTAAAGCAGTAATTTACATTAACATTCATAGTGATCTTGAAAAAATATGTATTTTAATGGTAATGAAAACATAATTTAATGTTAAGCTAAATCTTTTTCAGCTCTCATAGATTCCACTTTTTTAGCTGTTGAGTCACTAGGGTTCTTAATAAGAAGGAAAATGCTTTTCAGAGAATTTTTAGAGAATTACTTTTTTAAGGCAAACAGCAGATTATACACATGGAGGGGAAAGAGAACCTTTTATATGCCTCATGGAGGGAAAAATCCAACAAGTTGTATGAAATATTTAGCAAATTATTTTATTTTTACAGCTCACCATTTCTGAGAGAACAGTGGTACCTTATTAGTAAGAAACTGTAGGGGCACCTAGATGGTACAGTCGGCTGAGTGTCTGACTCTTGGTTTCAGCTCAGGTCGTGATCTCAGGGATGTGAGATCGAGCCCCTCATTGGGCTTCGCACTCAGCTTGGAGTCTGCTTGAGATTGTCTCTCCCTCTTCCTTTGCCCCTCCCACTTGTGCTTGCATGCACGTGCGCTCTCTCTCTCTCTCTCAAATAAATAAATAAATCTTTAAAAAGTAAAAGAAACTATTAACTTTGGCTTCTAAGGTAAAAATTAAAATCTGCACTGAATTCATTTTTCACTAATTTGCTTTATTCTCATCTCCTAGTGTTCCCATGACCTTTCAGAAATATGTAGTTCCTATTTTGTACTTTACAAAAGCTGCCCCTTAGGTTGTATTGAATAACACAAAGTTGAATTATGAACATAATAGCAGTTCTTAGCGGCATTTCTAGTCCAGGCTTACTTTTAGTGTGCTAAATTCATAAGTGAAGTGGTTTTTTTTAAAAAAATTTTTTTCCATTTTAGGGAAAAGGTCAAATAATGCTGGACTTCTCTTTGTAGGCAAACAGGGAGAGTCATTTTGGTTGTTTAGTGGAAGGTTGTGTTCTCATATTTTCATTCCTCAGTCAGCATAGAGGATGTTTGGGATTGTTTTCGAGCTTTCAGACAAGGCTTACATATTTCTTACATATTTTATTAACTGCTCGTTGTACGATGGAAGTAAAAATCATCTGGGGATAAAAATTTTGGCCTGGGTGGTTTAGTCAGTTAAGTGTCCGATTTTGATTGATTTTGGCTCAGGTCATGATCTCAGGGTCATGAGAGAGCCCCGCATCAGGCTCCATGCTGGGTGTGGAGCCTGCTTAAGACTCTCACTCTCCCCTCTGCCCCCCAAAACTGAGACATGACATTACTTCCCAAAGTCATAGACTTTGAGAAGTCTCAAGAGAAGAGATGAGAGTAATGGTGTCTTTGAATTCTCTGATGAGTCCGATTTCCAGAAGAAAAGCCTGGTTTCCCACAAGAAAATGGATGATGGAATTTTTTTAACTTCAAGCATAATCTTTCAAAAAATGTAATTTTACTTGATGTTTATCTTTCATCAACCAAGAGAACATATCTTTTGGTTATCTTTCCAGTATTTAATTGATGCCATCATCATTGAGTCATCTGCTGTGAAAGGACAGAGAAGGTACCCTGTTTTCCATTTTTTAAGTCAAGTGGGTCCCATTATAATCTCTAAGTGATCCGTCACTAGGCAATGGCTTCACAGCATTCTGATGAAATATTTTAAATATCCCTTCAGGAAGAAAAGCCCACAAATACTGGGCTGTATATTATAGGGAAAGAAGGCCTGAATGCATGTTCATGAGAATTGCGGTTGTTCACAAGTCTTTATAGTTTTAAAGCAGTTGTAAGACATTGAGCTCACATGATGCTTATAGTAACATCTCAAGGAAGAGACAGGGTAGGTGTTGCTTGTAATATCCCAAGGTAGGCACACCCAAAGCCTCCTCGGGTGAAAGGGCCTGCCCAAGGCACATAGCTCCAAAAGCAGTGAGGTAAGAGGAGAGCTTTGAGTTGGCTCCTGCTTTTCTGTTTTGCCACAGGGCTTCTTCTTTTTTGCCTTATTTTTTTTTAAGAGTTTTATTTATTCATTTGAGAGAGCACAAGCAGGGGGAGCCGCAGGCAGAGGGAGAGGGAGAAGCAGGTTCCCGGCTGAGCTGGGAATCTGACATGGGACTTGATCCCAAGACCTGGAGATCATGACCTGAGCCGAAGGCAGACGCTTAACCATCGGAGTCCCTCAGGTGCCCTTGCCACGGGGCTTCTTTATTGTGTTCAGCTATCCAAATTAATCTTGATACCGCAGAGTTTAATTCTATCAGTTTAATGTGGACAAAACCATTTCTTCACCTCCTTAAATGTATTAGACCCCACTCTAGGCCATAGGGGTTCAAAGCTGAGTGATAGGATCCCAGCTCTGGGGACTGAGGGATTGGTCTGTGGTTGCCCTTCTGTTTCCCTTTCTTCTACCTCTTCCCTTCTTCCCTCTGTCCTCAAAATATACTTAATCTTGTATATTAATACATGTGAACCTTTGCCCCCAAAAATCATGCTCATTCTCTTGTACTCCAGATATTCCAGATAAAAATATTCATTCTCCGAGAGAATTGAAACTATGTTTTAAATATAGGTGCAGTATCTTGTTTACCTTTAGTAGGTGTTCGATTTATTTATTTGATTATTAAATTTAATTATTACAAGAAACTAATTCATACAGACATGTGAAAAATACAACTTTGTTGGGGGGTTTTCACTTTTAAAGTCCCTTTAAATCCAATTTTGATAATGATCCTAGTATAGGCAGCTATGACAGAAGCTGAACTAGATGAAGGACATATACTTTCTGCTTAGGGAATCAATTTGCCCAACATAGGAACTACTCCAGATACCTGTACCCACATACCTTTATGATCATTAACGTTCTAGTGACACTGTAAGTTTAGCAGTAGAATAGAGTCTTCCTTATTTCCTGTTGGTATGGAAAATCCCTCAAGTGTTTGACCACCTTGACAGGAAGCTTTTGTGTGTTGGGTAACGTATGTCAGGTTTGTGGCCATTAGCATAGTACCTTAGCTCTTCTCTCACCTCCACAGAATTCACAAAATGCAACCTGTTACAAGAGGCTTTCCTTCCCCGATAATAGTTTGAAGTCCAGTTGTAGAAATCTCAATCTCTCTGGCTTTTAAGATACAAGGCCTTCTGGGCATGTTCCTGGGAAAGGAGAGTTGATTAGATAGAGACTTAATTTCTTTGAAAATTAATGTCCCACTCCAGCCCCATTTTCTCCTTTCCTAGAGGAACACTCAGTGACTGTACTTGTGCAGGAAAGTCAAATTCTTTATTTTTATTATATAAAACATCAGATGAGCTAGAGAGAATCTTTTCCTAGAAGCATCTCTTAAGCCCCAGACTGGAATCACAAGTAGGGCAGTGGACTAGCAAATGGACAGGCGTGCCTGAGATCATCTCAGCATCTGTCAGAAGCACATCGGGCTTGCTGCAGTTGGGCGAAACACGAAAATAGATTTGGGGGCTAGTTAGAAGATTCAAAGCAAGGTCAAAAGAGCTGGGGAGCTGAATATAAAGTTTTCTTTGTACCTGTTTCAATAACACATGAAAACATTTGCTAAAATGGATGATATTTTCTTCAGGGAATTCTTCCCTATGCTTCTTGCTATTTAGAAATTGTAGGCCCTAGAAATATTTATTAAAGTCCTTTGTAATCTTAAGTATTCAGAAGGGTATAGAGTTTTTTGGGCTTTGAGAGGGGTAACATAACAGGCAAATGTCAGCATTAGAAGCTGATAACATACATATTTTTGCCTCTTGTCATTCTGGCACTCTACCTCAGTGTGACTTCTATATGTTTTCACAACTTGATAGAGTGTGCTGTTTAGCCTCATGATTTGTACTTATTAAACCTTGTTTGTATAAATACATGCCCACTTAGCCATACTGTGGAGGACTTGCTAAAACACAGACTGCTGGGCATCACCCCTGGAGTGTCTGGTTCTGGGTGGGGGCAAGAATTGGCATCTCGGGGTGCCTGGATGGCTCAGTTGGTTGAGCAACTGCCTTCGGCTCGGGTCATGATCCCGGAGTCCTGGGATCGAGTCCCACATCAGGCTCCCAGCTCCACGGGGAGTCTACTTCTCCCTCTGACCTTCTCCCTTCTCATGCTCTCTCTCACTGTCTCTATCTCAAATAAATAAATAAAATCTTAAAAAAAAAAAAAGAATTGGCATCTCTGGAGTGCTGAGTGGGACAGTTGGGTAAGCATCTGATTCTTGGTTTTTGGCTCAGGTCATGATCTCAGGGTTGTGAGATTGAGCCCCACGTGGGGACTGCTTGGAACTCACTCTTCCTCTATGTCCTCCCCCAAAATAAATAAAAATAAATAATAAAAGAAAAGAATTGGCATCTCTAACACGTTCCCAGGTGATGCTGATGCTGCTGGTCTGGGGACCATGCTTTGAGAACCACTGTCCTAGGCATTCACCAATGTATACTACCGCACCAAAAAAGCAGTCAGTGAAAACAGTAATGATGTGATTAATAATAGTGATGTAATGAGATTTGTTAAAAGGAAATGTTTTCAGTGATGAAACTGGGAACATGTGTATATTTTCCTAACCTCAGTTATGGATAAGTCGTGAAAGCTTATGGAGAACCTCATGTTTGTTTTTTAAAATTAAGTCATAGAATTAGAAGATTCTTGTGCTAGAATAGACCTTACAACCATCTAGCCGGATATAACACCCTTCTTAGTGAAAGAAGAGATTAAGATTCCCAAAGTTGAGATCTCTCCAACTTCAGGGTTTTTTTGTTTTGTTTTTTTGTTTTTTGTTTTTTTTTTAAGAGGCAGAGCCAGGAGATGTGATAGAATAAGAAAGCTATGTTAGGGAAGGGAGCTTTTATGAGGACTAATTATCCAAATATAAAAGGAACTATTTTAGTATTTATTCAGCCACTTAATATCCTTAAATTAAATTCAGCCCCAAAGTTGATTTGTATTTTTTTCACCTGTAGTGATTTTAATCACCACCACCCCTCATAGTAGTTTTAACAGTTATTTTTTCCAGTGGCAGAGATTGTTTGGTGGCTTAGTTCTTGGGTCCACAGCCCTAGATTATTGGGAAATCTGATGCTAGAGGCAGTGCAATGAAAATGTTGGTAATTGTTAGGTTTTGGAAATGGTAGGTATTATAATTAGACAAGAAAAATAATATATAAAAATTGGAAGGGGAAGAGGGAAATGATCATTATTTACAGATTCCTGTAAACCCAGAAATCCCAATGAAATCAACCAAAAAACTACCACAGACAAAAAGAATTTAATAAGGTCATTAGTTACAAAATTAGTATTAAGAAATCAATAGTTTTGATCTATACCAACAACAGCCAGTTAGAAAATATAATGAAAGAACTAAATACCATTTACAGTTATGACTAAACAGATTAAATACCTAGGGAAAAACTTAACAAGAAATGTGCTAGATGTGTGTGTGTGTGTGTGTGTGTGTATCAACATATATATGAATAAAACTTATAAATGTTAACCGAAGGATTTCAGAAGAAAACTTTGCTAAATGGTAAATTATATTCTTTTTTTTTTTTTAAGATTTTATTTATTTGACAGAGAGAGAGCCAGCAAGAGAGGGAACACAAGCAGGGGGAGTGGGAAGGGGAGAAGCAGGCTTCTTGCTGAGCAGGAAGCTCGATGATGCGGGGCTTGATCCCAGGACCCTGGGATCATGACCTGAGCCAAAGGTGGATGCTTAAGCCACTGAGCCACTCAGGCGTCCAGTATATTATATTCTTGGCTAGGATTGTTCTCTAAGTTTATCCATAAATTTATAGCTTCCTTAGTTATTAAATAATTCACAGAAAAATTCCTACAAAAAAGATGACCTACTGCCAGTTGTTAAAATTTTTAGGATTTTAGAGTCATTAACGTATTTTGATGCTTTCCTGATTTTGATGGAGCCATTATAGAAAGTCCAGAAGTAGACCTAAAAGTTACGTTGAATATTTTATAAAGGGATAGTTTATATCAGTAGGGAATAGTCATCTGGGGAAAAAATACAGTTGAATTTCTTCCTTGCTCCCTACGCTAAGATAAATTCCAAAAGGGTCAAAAACTGAGAAAATGAAACTAACATGAACAGACATTTATCCAGATGGCCAAAAGACACATGAAAAGATGTTCATCATCGCTTACCATCAGGGAAATGCAAATCAAAACTATGGTGAGAGGGGCGCCTGGGTGGTTCAGTCACGTAGGCGTCTAACCTTTGGTTTTGGCTCAGGTCATGATCTCTGAGGTCATGGAGTACCTCATCAGGCTCCTGCTCAGTGCAGGGTCTGCTTCAGATTCTCTTTCCCTCTCTCCCCCTCTCCCCACTCCTGCTTGCTCTGTCTCAAATAAATAAGGGTGCCTGGGTGGTTGGTTGAGCGTCTGACTCTTGGTTTTGCTCTCGGGGTCATGAGATCGAGTCCCATGTCAGGCTCTGCCTTGAATGGGGAGTCAGCTTGAGGATTCTCTCTCTGCTTCACCCTCTGCCCCTCCCCACTCTCTCTTTCTAAAATAAATAAGTCTTTAAATATCTATAGGTAGATAAATATTTTTTTTAAAGTACAGTGAGATACCAGCTCACACCTGTGACAATGGCTAAAATCCACACACAAGAAACAACAGGTATTGGTGAGGATGTGGAGAAAAAAGAACACTCACGCCCTGTTGGTGGGAAGGCAAACTGGTGCAGCCATTATAGAAAACAGTATGGAGGTTCCTCATAAAGTTAAAAAAATAGAACTAACCTACGATCCAGAAATCACACTCCTGGGTACAGGAACACTAATTCAGAAGGGTACATGCACCCCTATGTTCATAGCATTATTTGCGATAGTCAAAATACAGAAGCAGCGCAAGTGTCCATTGATTGATGGATGGATAAAGAGGATGTGGCACATATATACAATGGAATATTATTCGTCCATGAAAAAGAATGAAATCTTGCCATTTGCAACAATATGGATGGAGCTAGAGAGTATACAGTTAAGCAAAATAAGTCACTCAAAGGAAGACAAATACCATATGATTTCATACATATGTGGCATTTAAGAAACAAAACAAACAAGCAAAGGAAAAAGACAAACCAAGAAACAAGCTTTTAATTATAGAGAATGAAATAGTGGTTACCAGAGAGAAAAGGGTGGGGTGATGGAGATTAAGGAGGGCAGTCATCATGATGAACACGAGGTCTGTATGGAAGTGCTGAATCACCACTATATGGTACACCTAAAATTAATACAACATTGTATGTTAAGTAACTGGATTTTTTTTCTCCCCAGATATGTTTGTTTTAATTTTTCAGTGTTACAAGATTGATTGTTCATGCACCACACCCAGTGCTCCATGCAATACGTGCCCTTCTCAGTACCCACCACCAGGCTCGCCCAACCCCCCACCCCCTCCCCTCCAAAACCCTCAGTTTGTTGCTCAGAGTCCACAGTCTCTCCTGGTTCATCACCCCCTCCGATTTCCCCCCATTCACCCTTCCCTTCCTTCTCACGATGCCCTCCATGATTTTCTTTATACTCCACACGTAAGTGAGACCATAAGATAATTGACTCTCTCTGCTTGACTTATTTCACTCCACATAATCTCTTCTAGTCCTGACCATGTTGATACAAAAGTTGGATATTCATCCTTTCTGATGGAGGCATAATATTCCATTGTATAGATGGACCACATCTTCCTTATCCACTCATCTGTTGAAGGGCATTTTGGTTCTTTCCACAGTTTGGCTATTGTGGCCTAACTGGAATTTAAATGAAAACTTAAAAAAGAAAGTGAAACTATAGGGGTGCCTGACTGGCTCAGTCAGTGGAGCATGTGGCTTTTGATCTCAGGGTTGTGAGTTCGAGCCCCACATTAAGTGTAGTGATTACTTAAAAATAAAATCTTTCCCCAAAAATCAAAGTATAAAGTGATAGATGTTTTTAATAATCTTCTATTTGGGAAGACTTCTTGAAACAGCACAATTCAGGTTTCAAGAAGAGAAACTATCAGTAAATTGGACTACAAATTAAATAAAAATTTCTGCGAGGTAAAAATTATACATACACACATACATAAAATACTGTAAAGTCAAAAGAGAAATGATGAATTGGGGAAAATGTTTGCAACCCGTATAACAAATAAAGGCCTAATTACCTTTAGACATAAAGTGCTCTTGCAAATCAATGAGAAAAAGACCAACAACCTAGTAGAAAAATAGGTAAAGGACAGGAACAGGCAGTTAGCTCATAGAAAAAGAAATGTGAACAACTTATACACACAGGTAAAGATACTCAAGCTTACTCTTAAGATCAGAAGCCCGCATGAATACCACTTTTCATCTACCAGAATGACAAAGATTCAAAATTTAAAGTTGTGCAGGTAAAGGTGTGAGGAAAGGAATACTCACGTACACTGTTAATGGGTGTGAAAACTGGTATGCTGTCTTTGGACCACAACTGAGTGACATCTGCCAATATTTGAAATGAAATGCCATCTGGCTTAGCAGTTCCAATTTGGGTATCTCTCCTTATAGATGTAGTTACTTGCAGGTGTTGTCAAAGGTAATGTACAAGGATATTCCTTGTAGCATTATTGATAGTAGTGGGAGACTGAAAACAACCTAATTGTTGATCAGAAGAGGAGGGTTCATTGAGTTATTACAATCATACAGTGGAATTCTCTGCAGCCATTAAAAAGAATATCACAGGTCTATATGTACTTACAGGGTGTAATTTCCTCCATCTCTAAGCAGAACAAGTTTAAGAAGGATGTATATGATAATTTTCTATTTTTTTAAAGATTTATTTATTTTAGAGTGTGCGGTGGGGAGGGGTAGAGGGAAGGGGAGATGGTCTCAAACAGACTTCACACTGAGCATGGAACCCAACACAAGGCTCAGTCTCATGACCCTGAGATCACGACCTGAGCCAATGCCAAGAGTCAGACTGACTGCACCACCCCGGTGCCCTTTACTTTTTTATAAAGAAGACGGGAGGGGGCACTTCGCTGGCTCAGTAGAGCATGTAACTCTTGATCTCAGGGTTGAGAGTCCAAGCCCCACATTGGGTGTAGAGATTACTTAATGCAGATTACTTTAAAAATGAACCAAGAAAAGAAAAAAAAAATAGAAGGAGAGAGCATTGTTCATAATATAACAAAAATTTTTACTTAACCCATTATATCAAATACTGTTTTATCTATAATGAATGTTAAAAATAATATATGTTATGTTTTTTGGATTAAGTCTTTGAAATTTGTCTTTATATTTTACACTGGCAGCACATTTCAATTTGGACTAGCCACATTTCAAGTACTCAAGAAGCACATACAGCTACTGGCTCCTGCATTAAACAAATTGGGTGTAGAGAGTAAGGGGTGCTGGGCTAGAAGTTCAAAGACCCAGGTAGCCCCACAGCCAATTGCTGTGACAGTATACAAGGAATTCGCTCTTTCCTGGGCCTTATTTTCCTTAGATAGAATATCAAGGATTAGACTAGAGCTCTAAGGTCCCTTCCTAACTTTAAAATTTAGGGTTCAAATATATTGTTTCATATTACTTACCAAAGTCAAAAATGTAATTGTGTTTTCTTTCATATACCCTCTTTTCATCAGCACTCCTAAAATTCTGTTTGTAATCTAGGGACTATGTTGTCATTGCTAGAATAAGATTCTTTGTTTATTGGTTTCTTTAACAGAAGAATGTTACTCAGCTGCATACATGATGTAAGCCAAGTAGGAATTGATCAGTTCTTTTAATAGAATTAAGTCAGATTTGAGATTTTGGTAATTCTAATGCTATATAGAGAGCTTGGCGAGAGTAAAAGAGAGTCACATCAACAGTATCTAAAGAAAGAGTATTGAAGGAGAAAATTGAGAGACAAGGGTTTTGTGTGTGTGTGTCTCATTTATTTTTTTATTAACATATAATGTATTATTTGTTAGAGACAAGTTTTTAAGGTACAATTCCGTTTACAAAATTCATTTTTCAGAACATAACAACCAGTAGTTGTCTTTGAACAAGAGAGAAGGAGAATAATATGGACACAAGATCTGAACCACGACTACACAATTAGAATTACTTGAGGAGCTTTGTTAAATTCCCAGTGGCCATTCTGTACCTCAGAATGGTGGTTTTCAAAGCATGGTCCCCAGAGTATCAATCAGTATCACCTGGAACTTGTTAGAAATGCAAATTTTCAGGCCTTATCCTGAGACCTAGTGAATTGGGAATCCTGTGGTGGTGCCCATTAGTCTGTGCTGTAACACTCCCTGGTGAATGCCATGTGCAGTCAGAGTTGAGAATTCTAGAGCAGGAAGGTTTACAGGGCAGAGATAGCAAGTGGCTTTCATATTGAGTGCCAGCTTTTATTCTGTATCAGCCATGGGGATGGAGTTGGAGATGCAGTGCGGTTTGCCTTCTAGGTATTTGCCGTTCCTGATTTTGGGAATTGGGGTAACGTATTGGCATTATAGGCGGTTGGATGGATTATAGGATGTTGCATTTCACAAATAGAAGTCAAGAAGTGTCCTATCCAGTCAGCCAAAAAGAAACAAAAAAAAAAGGAGATAAAACAGAGGAAAAAAGAAAAGAAAAAAAAAAGCAAACATTGGAACAAAATCCACAAAAGGTTGGGCAGGAAGGAACAGTATACTGGGTAAAATGTTATAAGTGAAGAAATTCGGGTTAGATCACAAAATATTTCATTTATATATAAGGGTTTCTTAAAGAAGTGCAAGTGTCATGGGGATTTTAGGCCCACTTTATGATCTGTCATCAGTTCTGTTTGATGAAAAAGTACTGAAGGCTTGTTTAGCCCTTTATTATTTGGCATTAAAGGGTACATTTCCACTTAACATTTAGACTTTTGATAGGATGCACATAATACAGGTTCGGTAAATTCAGAATGAACTAAACCAGAAAATAAATATATTTTCCAAGTGTAAAGAGGTTGTCACTGACTGAGAAGGAGTTAATATATCACATTCTTTTGATTTCTACTTCTCGGGAGAAATCACAGCATCTGTAATTTCGGAGGTATATTCTGAAGAATGTTACATTGTGATTTCTCTAAGCTGAATCTTAGAGATCTGTCTGGGAGTTTGCAGCCCTGACAAAATAAGAATGGACCCATTATAGGATCAGGTTCATTTGATTTTTCGCAAGTTAGGGGAAAATACGCAGATCATTTCAGAGACTCCTGCTCTGCCTTGTTGTGAGGCAGATGAAGGAAAGCAGGCTGGGCTGTTGCGAGGGTTGGGAGCTTATTTTTTTTGAGAACTCGGCAATACAACTTCTACAAGCCCTTTTTGTGTGTATTTTTCTTTTCTCCTCCCAAAATATTACATTTTACCCAGGAAAGCCAATTTTGATAATTTCCAAAAAGCTAGGCATTACAGCAGAATTTGTTCCTCTTAGAGAAAAACCACTCCTTCACTATTGCAGTTAGAACCTGCCTTTCATACCTGAGTAAAAATAAGTCTGATAGAACTTTTCTAATCATCACATTTACTATAGAAAAGATGATAATACTACTTGTGAGACCATGGTTATCTACTAAAAATATGATTTTGATTTTTTGTATTAATTTCGGAGTGTTCGGCTTGTTTTGTGAACTGGGTTCTGCGTATAAAGTGGTTTTCAGCACACTGGTGATACTGTTGAACATCTTCCTCAAATAACAAACATGCATTTCCACAGCTTTTTGGACAGAACCACAGTTAATAATTTATTTACAGGAAAAATGTATGGTTTTTAAAATTATTGGTTTCTCATCTTATGTCCTGGCATTTACATTATGAAACTTCATCTCGGCGTGTAGACTTACCTTGTGTTGCCAAAAGGAAAGAAGTGGCTTTTCTGCAAAGCTAAATAGTTTTTGACTTTATTGTCTGCTACGAAACAGCTGCTGATACCAGAAAAATGCCGTCTCATCATTGGACCTGGGGTGTCCAAAAGAAGCAGGAAAAAAATGACTGTAGCTCCCTGTCTGCCCTGGCCCTCTCCTCTTTT
This sequence comes from Nasua narica, assembly GCA_028533885.1. Lineage (NCBI taxonomy): Eukaryota > Metazoa > Chordata > Mammalia > Carnivora > Procyonidae > Nasua > Nasua narica. Next base: position 17,733,906 of record CM052801.1, read on the forward strand.
CTCTCCGTTTTCAGTTTTCATTGCCGTGAAGAGCAGGAGAACAATATTCTGCAATTAAGGATTCCATTAAGTTGAAGAAAAGAGCAAATGGGGGATGTTTGTTCTCCAAGCTGAAAAAATTTGTCTGGGGTGGGGGGGGGATAGTGGTAGTGGTATAGAGAGAGGTGGGTGGAGAGACGAAGTCAGGGCTGTTTGTTGAATATACTGTTAAGGACTGTTACCATCCTAATTAATCAAGTTAGAAATTACAGCTGTAGTCGGTTTCCCCCCAATTCTTGTTATCAATTTTCTTCTCTTTTGAGACAAAGCAAATATAAATTTTGTGTTCATTTGTCATTCGTTCTTTGACTTCAGCATCTCTGAAAATAACAATGTAGCACAAAAGCCCAGTATTTACCTAGTTGTAATGTGGGTTGCCATGGTGTTTTGCAAATTATTGCAATTATGTTCACCATGCGAGTCGCCCTTGGTAACTGGCGAAAAAACTGATAATCCTGTTTTGAACAAAAGGTCAAATTGCTGAATAGAAAGTCTTGATTAACTAAAAGATGTACAAAGTGGAATTATTTCCTACCATTCAGAAATAGTTCTTGATCGGGTTTGGGGGAGGGGGTGAGTAAGTACATCTGATTACTGAAGTACAAAGCATTGAAAGGATGTTGTCTTGAGCCTTTCATGTAGTCTTAATGGTGGCTTTTTTGTCAAATTTACCCATTTGCGGCATTGAAAGAGGCAGCTGCATTTAAGCTGGAGAGACGGTGCTTTTTCAAGAGTTCAGTGCAGGGAAAGTTCTCAGCAGTATCTGCAGTTTACTAGTAGCCCCTGGTCTATTAAAACTGATGTGCCGCATTTGAGCCCATTGCTCTCAGTACTTGTGAACCCCTCTGGCTGATGATCTAATAAAGTGCTCTTACTGGACAATCTCTGATCAGCTACTTAGAAAGGAGCTTGGAGGAGGGGCAGGATGGACACCCTCACAGGCAGTCAGACTTGGTGTAGGCCAGAAGAGTCTCGAGCGAGTGGCCGAACTGAAAGGTTTGTTCTGATGATAATCGGTGCTAAGCTGTGATCCAAATTTTTCTTCTGGAAGGAAATCTTAATTTCATTCAAAGCTGAATAAGAAACGATTAGAAATGTCTTTTTGAAATTGAAAATCCATCTTTGTGGATTTGTTTCTTAAGTTATAGGCATCCATAAAATACATGACCCTACATTATGTAAAACTAAAAGTTTCCCAGGTTACAGCCAAAGGTCAAACGGATTTTTATCTCTTCTGTATCTGGCAGAGCATGTGGGGGGAGTGAATTAGTGAATTTCGAAGGCAGGGGGTCTCTTCTTTTCTTAATGGCCACCTGAAAAATCAATTCTCAAAACTTTTGAGAGTGTGTGAAAGTGCCATGAAAGCAAAGCAAACCTTAACAAGTTTGTGGGTTTACATTCTACGTCACCTAGCAACCCCCTGGCTCGGCCAGATCTCTTGTCCACCCTTAGTTCTGTTTACAGACTATTCAAACGGCCCTTCGAAACCCTGAAAGATATTCAGTTTCATTAGTACCATTCTCAAGGAGAAAATAATTAAAGTTAAATGAACAAACATTGCCTGGTGATGGCTTGAACTCCATTCTGGTTTTAAGATCTCCTTTGAGGCACTTGCATAGATAGTTCAGTTTTAACATTTGTTGTTCGGTACCCAAAGGCATATCACATTAAACTATACCAATAAATTACTAGCCTGCTAACAAACAAACAATAAAAATTACTTTTAGCTAGACTTCATCAAGGAAAAGAAACTGCTAATAATAAGGTTCTAGGCATGCCCACCTGATTGAATTTTTTTAATTTGATTCCTACCCTGGACATCTGAGTTGATCCGTACGTACGTTGAATAAAAGGCAGGGGAGGGAATGTGGGGAACAAAGCACCTCTGTTTAAAACGGATTTATTACCTACCTTCAGAGATCCAACATCATAAAGAAAAGTATTCAAATCATATTCCATAGAAGGCTGTGTGCATTTTAGTGAATGGCTTAATTTAATAAATGATTCTTCTGCTAATACATGCCCTGCCACTTTCTACTTGGGAACAGATATGTGCTTAAGTTGACCTATTTTTTAAGTTTCTGAATTAGTAAAAAATTTTTTAAAGAAAAAACTTTTTTGGGGCCCCTGGGTGGCTCATTCGTTAAGCGTCTGCCTTCGGCTCAGGTCATGATCCCGGGGTCCTGGGATCGAGCCCCGCATCGGGCTCCCTGCTCAGCGGGAAGCCTGTTTCTACCTCTCCGGCTCCGCCTGCTTGTGTTCTCTCTCTCACTGTCTCTCTCTGTCAAATAAATGAATAAAATCTTTAAAAAAGAAACAAAACATTTTTTCACATGCCTTTTTTTTCTCATAAGCACGATTGCTGAAAATTCATCTTGATAAGAACCAAGCACCTGAAATATAGTTCAAAATATATTTCACATGTATTAGTGATTTGATAGTATTGAATGCTCTTGGCAAAACTGTCTCTTCCTTCATTAGTAATAGCTTTCTAATCATAAAAACAACATATGCTGTTGTAGAAAATTCAGAGACTACAGAAACAGAAGAAACCACTTACAGATAACCAGTGATGACATTTTAGGGTAGTTCCTTCCAGTCTTTTTTTTTTTTTCTGTGTACATCTTGATGAAACTAAGGTTTGAGTTTACTTTTGAGGTTTTATTTGTTAGTATGTGTTTGTAGCAAAGGCGATTTTTTTTATCATTGAAGACTTGAGAGTCGGGAGTGGTTGTACAAGTAGTGAACAATTCTTCTTAGAGGCTTCGTCGGTAAAATATTCATACAAGCGACAGAGTAGCCATTTGACCATCTTGTTCTACGTGATTCTGTCTTCCTTTTCCTTGTTGAAATGTCTATATGCCTTAACTGACACATCCATTTATAACCATTTATGTTGGAAAGTCACAGTTGAAATAGTACATCCCCAAGTCACTTGTAGCTTCACATAGAGAAAAAAAAAAAAGTCTTTCATGAAAAGATTTGTAATATAATAGAGATTAATGGAATGTGGAGAGAAAAATGCTTTCAGTTTCTCACATAAAGTAAAAGCAGGGCAGCTCAGAGATCTTGTATTCTTACTATTTGTATTTTGTTAGCTCTCTAACATCCACAGTACAGGGCTGAGTTGCATGAGCTCTTTGTGCTTTGTTGACAGTAGACAGACAAAGCAAAATTATTCCTGAAGCAAGGTACTGTGTACTTAGTTGTGACCTATTATAGCCTACGAATGTAGCTTGCTTTTGAGTTGGATGAATAGGAAGAGTATTTTATAGAATAGGCTTGAATATACTAAGAGAGATTTTAGCTGCCCGTACAGAAAGATACATGTCCTCCATTGAACTTTTTCCCCCCAAAACGTAATTTTCCTTATAAAATGATTTTAAGTATATTTTCCCCTGTTGCTTGCATGGTGACAATTTTAACTGTTGTACTATTGTCCTACAGTGGTAAAATAAAATTGCTGGTAATTGTTGGCTTTCTCTGCTCACAGTATAGCAGGAGATGGCTTGCATGGGGTTCTTTAATGTACCTCAGGGACATCTTCTGATGCTCAACCTCTGATTGCAAATTAAAATAACAAGGCTGTGGTATTGGATTTGATGTGAGGCAAAGCAGAACAACTTGCTAATTTATCATGTAATATACAATTGTGGAGGTTGGAATTTGCCCACTTGTGGTGCTATTCTGTGTGTTTAAATGAGGACCACTGTTTGCATCTAACCTATCATAACAGTTTGGGAGTGCTCCATTATCCTTTCAGCAAACTGATGGCAGAGTCTGGTCCTCACACAAATGATAAGATCAATAAGTTTCAAATAACTTGGATGAAATGACATGTGACTGTTCATTTGAAGAGACCTCTTACTTTAAAAATCAATTTTGGTAATATTTAAAATTCTTAACATTGACGAGGCACTTTCTTTCCACTTCTCTTTTGGTTGATAATTTTGTTAAAAATATTTTTGTATTAACTTCAGTGAATAGTTAGTTTATATATGTATATTTCCTGATTTGCTCTTTCATCTCCTACCCTGGCACCTCTCTGAGACTTAATAATCACTCTTTGACAGGCCAGCATGCTGCAGTGTAGAAGATTTAACTTTAAAAGCAAAATTATGTTCCTGTTAAAACTTCCCCTGGAGATCTTAGGAAAATTTTCTCCCAGTTTTGGGTGCAAATGTGGGTCAGAAAGCAATTTGTTTTTTGATATTTCTGGAAATCCCAAATCACAACATGTCATTCTTCAAAAGCAGCTGTGGGCCCATACTGTGCACTGTCTGTAAGACCCATTTTACACTGGGGATAATTCTATGACAGAAAAATGTGACTGCAAGGGAACCCCAGAACATTTATAAATGGTTTTGGGTAAAAAGAGTGTCTGGTGTGCTCAGAGCGCATATCGTTTGGGAGAGAGAAGCAGTTAATGGCCATTACAGGAGAATAGTACTGATGTGATGAACTCTAAGAGCACACGGAAGCTGGCAGACCTCACCCCGTGCTGCTGTCACTGCACTCCTGGAGAGCCATCACAGTTTAAACTAAGTCATACGTCAGTGCACTACTGTGGTATGTTGTGTCTTCAAAATCTCTGAGTCCCAAAATAAAGCAACGACCCCTTCCTCTTCCCTCACCATCCATTCTGCCATCTGTAACTTCAAATCTGGTACGGTTTTGTCAGGAAGAACATGGAAGGGTCGCTTACATTGACTACATAGTTCTATTATTTTACATTCAAATTGCAAAGCACCTTTACCTAATCTTACCGGTTATCCATCATCGTAGCTCTCCGTTACTGGGTAACACCAGGTGGGAAACCGACCAGGCTCTTTCCTGGTTGCAGCAGTGCGTCTTGAACAGTGTCTTGTGTAGCCGAGCGCCGATGTTCCCCAGTAGTGGAGACTTGTGTAGGGTAGTGATAATATCTTACATTTAATGAACAGTGTTGCGGGCTCTGAGCAACCTTATTAGGGTAAATATTACTAGCTTTTGTTTTGTAGATGCGGAAACTGAAGCTCAGAGGAAAGGTTCAGTGACTTACGTGAAATTACCCTTTAATAAATGGGTGGGGTGATGCCACATTCACGTGCAGTTTTTCATAACCTCATTTCTGTATTCTACATTGACTGTGAACCTTTGTGCTAGAGACTGGAGAGGACACTACCAGATCCAAAGCGGTCATCCCCCAGGCCTGACCTTCCAGTTAGGGAGGTAAAATAAGATTGTTCAGTGGCAACGGCCTAGAGGGAGAAGTCTCTGGAGGGTGGGGAGGTTTCACAAGAGGGGAGTGAAATGATGCTCAAGGAATGACCATGTTAGGCAAAAATTCTACAGCATGAGCCAAGACAAGGAGTTGGCAATAGGCCAGATGTGTTGAGGACAGTGAGAAAACTAATCCAATAGGGCGAAGAGTTTGTGTAAGAGAAAGGGGGGATGGAATGAGGCTGGAAAGATTTGAAAGCCAGACCAAAGCATGCATTCTCTAAGGAAGGTTTACCACAGCTGGGACAGGAGTAAAGGGCCCTTGGGAAGCTACACTTGACAAGTCTTTACGGAGAGAACAGAGTTGGGGAAACCAGGCAGGAGGCTGTTAAAGTAGAACAACTTTGAGGTCTGGGCTTTGGTGAAGTAGATGACAATGGGACTGCAAGGCCAGTGGACAACTTGAATGACTGACTGGAAGTAGGAGGAGAAGGACCCACCACATATTTGATTCAGGAGTATAAGAACTGTGCATTTTTCTTTCTCCTGGGAATTTTAGACCCTTATTATTTTCTATAAACTAGCTCCTCTGTATTATTTTATTGCTTCTGTTCATTCATTTATTCAAAGATTTTTTTTGAGTGCCTCCTCTGTGCCACATTTCCAGGTCTGGATGATTTCTGTGTGTGCATTCTTCTAAAAATACAAAAGTACACAAGTGAGTAGGTTTGTGTTTAAGGTGCACCTACCAGGAACGCCTCAGTTACAAAGTGGAAATCGATCCCTTTTTAGCATGTGCAGACAGAAACCATTTTAGTTGAGACCTCAAAAATATAATTTAGCAATCAGAACCAATCAGCATTTGACACAATTTCATACACAATGATTTCAAGGAATTAGTGATGCTGAAACTAAAGTAACAGGTGATGGATCTTTGCATGTTTTGGTAATGGTTTATTTTGCTGTTGGCCAGGCAGGCTTCACCTCTTTTGAACCCTCTACTTATAAATGTGGTTAAGGTTGGCATCTGCCACGTAATGACTTTATTTCTGTTGGTTGTGATAGTTTGGCCTTTACATGTGGCGTTGCATAATAAAATGACATATTTGGATGTCAAACATCCTTAGAGTGGTTCTGGGGATTTTCATAAAACCCAGCCTTTTTTATAGGTTGGACTTCCAAAGAACTACACCTTATTAATTTTTTTGCCATTAACTTGGCAATATAACTTTGGGCTGTACATTATTTCCTGACACGGGAAATGAAAATAAATTTAGTTTTGTCTTTGTGAGTGGATTTATTCAGTGCTCGTATTTGTAACTAAGATTGGCCCCATCATGGAATATTTTTAAAGACTTGGCATATTTAATTTTAACAATGCAGATGTTTCTTGAAAGGTAGATTTGGCTTAGTCCATTAATATTTGCTGGGGGAACAAAGGGTTAACCGAAGTGTACTTGGCAAAATTGAATGGAAGCAAAGCATATATTGAATATGATTAGGGTCTGTTTCCCCCACAGAAGAGTTTTGTTTAAAATACACCATGACCAAAAGCTTAATTATCAAAATAAAACAAGAGGAATCAAGAGTTACAGGCTTCTGATATTGTGTTTGAGCCCCAGTTCCCTTCACACAGTTATCAGCATGTGTAATTTCCATGCATAATAGCACTAGTTATTGTTGTCATTTGTAAAGGGAGATTAACAGATAGTAAGTACAAACAAACCCAAATAAGTACTGAATAGAGAGGTGACAAAGAAGAAAAGACCTCTTTAATGTTAATTATAACTGGTAGGAAGTCTAGACAAATTATATTATCTGTTTTCTATATGATTTGAAAGGACATTTAGTTAGTAACTCTGTCAGAGATATAGAGTTAGGTGTTTGCTTTAGAAACAGGTGAGATGACAATTTAGCATCTCCTTTGTTGGCGGCTTGCTAGTGAGTCATGAAGTTGTAGTAAATTGATAGAATCAAGTTTCCAAAACACCTGAAGAGAAGTTGAGCTTTGAGAAGGGTGTATTTTAAAAATTAAAGAATAATTTTAACTTGCAGTTTATATGCCAGTAATTAAAAATTTATTGTCTCAAAACATGGAGGTTTTTGCCTGTCTGCTTGCTTTGTAAAACTTTTGTTTAGAATTGAATGAATTATGGTTGGGGTTGGCATTGTTACCTGATACCTATTCCAAAGTGTGTAAAGCCTCAGATAGCAACTTTAAGGTAGCAAAGCCAAATGAACAGTCAAGGAGTAGTCCAGTTCTGCATGTCTCATACATAGTTTGCTTGAATTCTGCTGCTTCCTTTACTAATATCCCTAAATGGGTACTTCTGGAAACAACTAGTCTCACTGTTAGTATTTATGGGCTGCATTGAAAATTTAATACCTGCTGTGGTCAGTACCACTGTCTCCTTCTGTATCCCCCATGCCTAGGACAGGCTAAACCGAAGTGTTTGGTTTCCCTAATTCTGAGGGGCCATCTATTGTGAACTGCACTCTTGACTTAACAGTGTTTTTGAAGGAAACAAATATGGTATTAAATGTACGTATCAGTTGTAAATACATCTGGGTTTCTGAAATATCAAAATGTGAATTAAAATCATGTCCTTAAGTCAGGAAAATATAGTTACAGGCCTTATGAATTGGAATAGAGTTGTCTGTGACTCAGAACCACTGATTCCTTGTTCTAGTTTGTATTCTGCTGCGGTAGTGGTTTTTTGTCTCGAGCAGGAGCCACACGACTCTAACCCTTTCCCGTCTCGTTTGGCATTTACAGTTGGTACCATACAACTTGGTTTTTAAAGCCAAACCTTACTGAATTGCTTTTAGTCTTTGTGTGTGTGAATCTTTCTTATTTAGGTTGTCATTTCCTGAAACTCTGTACCTGGGGCCTCTTTGGCTACTCTATACAATATTTAATGTAATTCTGGGCATATATTAAAGATTTCATAAGGAGTCCTTGAGATGCTCTGTCTGAAAAGTTTAAATTTTAAAATAGTTGAGTGTATTGATTGAAGATAGGAATGAAGTTCACTGTGAATGTATTGACTAGGTGAATTTTATAATCTTTAAAGGTAGTATATTTTCTTTTAGTCAAAAACTTTTACAGTCTACTTTCTCTGGCTATGAAAGCCATATATGGAGCTCGAAGAACCAATTTTTGGTGCTCTCTTGAGTCTGGTTGTAGTTTCTTCCAAGAAGAATCTATTCTGAGGACTGCAGTCACACAGCACAACAATGAGTGGGGACATCCTGCAGATTTGGAGTAAAGCCATGTGGCAGTGTTAATAAGTGGCAAATGAAGGTCCCCAATGTAATTAAGCGGCATTTGTGTATGTACTGCTCTTAGCTCGGGGGAAAAGACCAATGAGCTGCTCCAGTGAGAAACAGAACAGGGTTAAACATGTCAGTGATTCTTTCCTTAATCACATCTCACGTAGCTCTCTCTCTCTGGCTTTCATTCTTTTGCATGTGTCGTCCTCTCTGCTTAAGTGGTCTTTCCTGCTTTCTCCACCTACCAAACTTCTACTCATTCTTCAAGACCATTTCAAAAGTTCTGCTTCTCCAAATGCTCCCAAGACCCAAAGACAGTCAAGTCCCTATTTGCAGCTGCCTAGGTGGGAACACCGTGCAGTAGGGAACGTACCTTGTACCCCAGCACTTCAGCCTACTTTGCTTAGTCTTATTGTGCCTAAAACATGCAGCACTAAACCCACAGACTCTGGTGCCTTCCTATGAATGCCTGAACTTTGGGGCACCTGGGTGGCTCATTCGGTTAGGCATCTGACTCTTGGTTTCAGCTCAGGTCATGATCTCAAGGTTTGAGATAGAGCCCCGAGTTGGGCTCCATGTGGTCAGCAAAGAGTCTTCTCGGTATTCTCTCTCTCCCTCTGCCCCACCCCCACCACCTACATGCTCATGTGCATGCGCTCTCTAAATACATACATACATTTATACATAAAATCTTTTTTTTTTGAAGAATACCCGAGCTTTGCTCCACCCCATCTGTGCAGTTTTGTATCCCTTTTTGAGCAGATACGTTTTATAGCAAACATGATACTCATTTAAGATAACAAGCATGTTGGGGCACCTGGATGGCTGAGTGGGTTAAAGCCTCTGCCTTCAGCTCAGGTCATGATATCACTCAGAGTCCTGGGATCAAGCCCCACATCGGGCTCGCTGCTCAGCGGGGAGCCTGCTTCCCCCTCTCTCTCTCTCTGCCTGCCTCTCTGCCTACTAGTGATCTCTCTCTTTCTCTGTCAAATAAATAAATAAAATCTTTAAAAAAAAAAAAGATAACAGGCATGTTGTTATCACATCTCTATGAGAAAATTCAAACAAGAGCAGCAGGAGAGGGTAACTGAAGAAGGAAAATGAGAAGAGAATCTAAAGGCCAGAGAAGTGGGCAATGACTATTTCAGAAGTGGGAAAAGAGTGGTAGGTCGAAATTGTCCCTGAAAACATTGCAGCCAGTTTTATGCCTCCAGATTATATGTGTAGAAGAATCTGTCTTAATTTTAAATAATTGCTTCCTTTAAGTGTTTCTTATATGCTGAGTATAGCTCTAAGTATGCTAAATGTATTGCATCATTACAACCTATAAAGTAACTACTGTTGTTGGGCCTATTTTACAAGGAAGGAAGCTGAGCACAGCAATTAAGTCACTAGCTAATAGTCATTCAGCTATTGGGAAAGTCATTCATTTCTTTTTTTTTTTTTAAAGATTTTATTTATTTGACAGAGAGAGAGATCACAAGTAGGCAGAGAGGCAGGTAGAGAGAGAGGGGGGGGAAGCAGGCTCCCTGCTGAGCAGAGAGCCCGACTCAGGGCTCGATCCCATGACCCTGAGATCATGACCTAAGCCGAAGGCAGAGGCTTTAACCCACTGAGCCACCCAGGTGCCCCAAAAGTCATTCATTTCTACATGGTATACTTTTTTTTTTAAGATTTATGTATTTGTTTTAGGGAGCACACGTAGGTAGGGGGGAGGGGCACACGGAGAGGGAGAAGCAGACTTCCCCCTGGGCAGGGAGCCCAACGTGGGGCTCCATCCCAGGACCCCGGAATCATTAGCTGAGCCGAAGGCAGACGCTTAACTAGCTGAGCCACCCAGGCGCCCTACATGGTATTCTCTTGACTTTGATAATGGTCTTTATCAATGACCCAAAACCCATCCGTGTGTGGTCGTATAAGCTTTTACTGGGAGGTTTTGCTGTATGTGTGCCAGGGGGTATATATTAAGAAGGGAAGAGTATCTTATGTGGTCCTTTTTTTTTTTTAACTTGATGAGTTTCCTAACTGTTAAGATTGGGGCATAGATCAAAGTGACATGTCAGAGAAGAATGATAAGGAGCTATTTCAGAATCTCTAAGGAAAGTTTGAACTTTCCTTAGTTCATATGAGTCCATCTTGATAATGAAAGGGTTTTTATTTTGTTTGTTTAAAGATTTATTTGAGAGTCAGACAGAAGCAGTTTCCCGCTCAATACAGAGCCTGACACAGGGCTCTATCTCACCACCTTGTGATCAGGACCTGAGCCAAAACCAAGAGTCACATGCCTAACCGACTGAGCCACCCAGGTGCTCCTGAAAGGGGTGTTTGTTTGTATTTGTTTGATGGTGGTAATAAAACTGAAATGTTTTCTTTCTTCTCTCAAGGGCTGGTTGATTTGTGAGGAACCAACATGTCGAAATCGAACTCGACGCCTTCCCCTTCAATTCTCGCGAAATGGGCCTCTTTGCCAGGTCTGCATGAAAGCTTCACTTCGGCCAGAGGTAATAGTCACATGATGGTAAAGAACTATGTACAAGGGGGGGGGGGTCTGTATTTTCCCATCTCTTAGCTCTGAGAGGTAGATATTAGATATTTGCCCTCTGGAAACACCCTACTACCAAACACATGTATTTTTAAAAATTCAGACTTCAAAAAGGTAAATGCTTTATTTTTTCACATCATGAATAACACTATACTTATATCTAAAAGAGAAACTGACTAGTTCTCATAGAAATTACTCTGATTTCTTTGGTTGCCACTTCATAATTACACAGAAGAAAATGCTTTTATAGAAACTTGTCCTTGGACTAGGTCAGAACCCCTTTTGTAAGGGCCACAAAACCTCCCAAACCTGTACCCTAAAGGATTTATTGTATTTGTATGGGATTCCATTGTTTCTAAAGGACAGCATATCCAGTTTTTTCTCTGCCTTAGCACGTACACCTAAGGGAGGAAGCCAACTATCATTAATGACTTCCAGATAGGGAGCACATAGTCTGGAAACACCTTCCTAGTAGAGCTTTCCTTCTGTTGTGCCCTTGGAGCATCATCAACCCAAGCCGCATTCCCCAAACTGTGGGGAGAGAAATGTTTGAAGGTTTTCCTTGCAAAGAGGGTTTTATGATCAGGTACATCTAGTAAACTCTGGGCTAGCCAGAGTTAAACAGGCTTATTGCAGATTGCCTATAAAATGATAATATGCAATCAACTTTCACTAGTACAGAACTGTAATATGCCTTGCTTCACAAATTTGGTCCAAGTATTTATAAGGATTTTGGTGAGAAGAAAGTAGGAATAAGGAACCTGTTATTTACTTTTTTTTTTTTTTTTTTAATGCTGAGGCAGGGTTCTATAATCAAGTCTTGACTTCAGGTCTTTTCATTGAAAGGGGTTAGTACACAGGCTAGCCTTAGGAAAATATTAAAGTTCTTTTTTTTTTTCCCCCAAATTTGTTTATTTTAATTTTTCAGTGTTACAAGATTGATTGTTCATGCACCACACCCAGTGCTCCATGCAGTACGTGCCCCTCTCGATACCCACCACCAGGCTCACCCCCCCCACCCCCTCCCCTCCAAAACCCTCAGTTTGTTGCTCAGAGTCCACAGTCTCTCCTGGTTCAACACCCCCTC
>CM052801.1:17746148-17751148 GCA_028533885.1 Nasua narica
TGATGCCCTCCATGATTTTCTTTATACTCCACACGTAAGTGAGACCATAATATAATTGCCTCTCTCCGCTTGACTTATTTCACTCTGCATAATCTCTTCTAGTCCTGTCCATGTTGATACAAAAGTTGGATATTCATCCTTTCTGATGGAGGCATGCCTCCATCAGAAAAAATATTAAAGTTCTAATGGCTTCTTATTTTAAGATAACAGGTCATTTCACAAAATTTAGCAAGGAGTCTTGAACTACAAATGACTACTACCATTGTATATTCCCATGTTCTTTTGCATAGCCATATGTATTTTTAAAAATATTTATTTATTTGAGAGAGCACACACACACGCACGCGCTAGAGGGAGAGAGAAAGCACACCAGTAGAGGGGAGGGGCAGAGTGTGAGGGATAAGCCTACTCCCTGATGAGCAGGTAGCCATATGTGGGACTTTATCCCAGGAGCCCCAGATCAGGACCTGAGTGAGCCAAAGGCAGATGCTTAACCGACTGAGGCACCCAGGCGCCCTGCCTTATGCATTTTTTCAGTCATGATGAAAGTATTCTTCTGTATCATGTTTATCTTTTGTCAAGCATCTGTCTGTGTTGCTCCATTATTTTCAGTACCTAAACCAAATTTAACCATTTTCTCTTGTTGGACATTTTAGACTACTTTTACTATCTCTTTATTAGAAAATTGTAATGAATATTCTCCTGCTTATGTTATTTTTTATTGTTATTTGAAATATTTCTTGATAAATTCTTCTCGACAGTACCTATCAAAATTCCTAAATACAGGGGCGCCTGGGTGGCTCAGTGGGTTAAAGCCTCTGCCTTTGACTCGGGTCATGGTCCCAGGGTCCTGGGATCGAGCTCCACATCCGGCTCTCTGCTCAGCGGGGAGTCTGCTTCCCCCTCTCTCTCTGCCTGCCTCTCTGCCTACTTGTGATCTCTCTCTCTGTGTCAAATAAATAAATAAAATCTTTAAAAAAAAATTCCTAAATACAGTATGGTCATGAATCATTGCTACATTGCTTTCTTAATGGGTTTTCCCAACTTAAAACTATAGCCAGTACCTGATGCATGTACCAGTTTTACCACTGTCTTTGCAGCATTTGGACATTAGCATTATTTTTAGCTAATTTAGTAAGTATAAAATGTACCTTGCCTTGTTTTTTGTGTATCTTTGATAATTAGTTAAGTAGTATATAGTTTTTTTAAACAAAAATATGGAACACATAGTGAGAATTAGGTGTTGTACTAAGTTGGTCTCATCCCAACACTTGGATTACCAAGTGTAGGAAGAGTTTTATGATGATTCCATTGTTGGGGAGAGAAAGTAAAAGGAGACTGGATAGCTAGTAGATTGGTAGCCCTCCAGTAAATATTGATGATGTTATTGGTAGTGCTTCAATAAATCAGGTCATCAAAACAAAATGAAACCAAACAGAACACCAAAAAAATAAATAAATAAATCAGGTCATCATTTATCATTTAGTATCTTTTTTTTTTTTAATGAGTGAGCCACCACAGGCATTTCGAAGTACTTTTTTTCCCTTCATATCCTTGTCCTCAAAATGGTAATATTTTAGGCAGGCATTTACCAAGGTTATCAGCTACTCGTGACAGGGAGGGGCTTTCGTAATGTAGGGTCATGTTGCTTGGGTCATATTGCTGCTCAGAACATGACCCTTTGGGATAACTGGAGGTTCAGATCATCCTGGTTGGTGATACTGCCTGTACTGTCAAGGGACCTTAATAGTAGGTCTGAACCCAGTCTTCTGCAGTCCGTTTGGAGTTGCTAGTGATGAGTTGGGCATTGCTTGATTCTGTGTATAAGGTTCCTGGGCTTTCCTAGTAAGGGGGAAAGTGGCACCTGTCCAGAGACCCATCCAAAGAAGCTCCAGGATCGTTGGATCCTGGACAGGATCGTTGTAATTACCAAAGGGTTTTCTCAAATGTCTGTTTTTCAGGATTATGCTTACCTGACCCTTAAGTTATAGAATGCTGTGCCTCAGTCATACATTACTTTCATTTAATAATTGTTTATTGAACACCTACTTCATCTTAGGCACTGTGGAGCTGGGGGCAAACCAATGAATAGGACATTTCCTTATTTATAAAGGTAGTCTCACATTACATAAATTATATAAAATTTATATCTGTGGGCAAAAATAGGCATTGGCAGATACCTATTTGGATAGAAGCACCAGACTTTCCCAGTGCTTGCCTAGTGGGGACTTTAGATACATTGTTCAAGTTCGGTGGTAAAGCACTTGCCTCTTACCATGCCAGTGTCATCCCTACATAATAAATCTCCTCTTATTTAGTCCCGGGTTGCATTTGGCTTGAGTACTTTCCAGGACTGACTTGGGGTATGAAAGCTGGCTCTTATGACTCATGTTGTCAGAGTTATAAGAAAGCTGGGACAGTTTTGTTCCCAGGGTTTTAGATGTGTCCCTCTTCTCAGATACCTTTAGGGGAAAAAAAATCAGTAAAGTTTTTTCATGTTCACAGGAATTTAGCAGTATTCAAGTTGCTGATCATTTAAAAATACATTCTCTGAGTGTTCTCTGTTACATAGGAAGTGCACAAAAATACAGAAATTCAAGCTTCAGTATATGCATACGTTCCTACATAAGTAGAACCCTTTTTCACAGTGGAAGTAGAAACAGGACTTTCCCAAGTTAGAGGATAAATATTTTAATATCTCTTTATTTCAAGGACCTGGTTTTGACTTCTTAGAGTGGTCAAAATCTGTCTCGCTGTGAGGTGAACCAACAGGGGATTCTGTATTATGTAATTTACCAAAACTAAAGGGTTTCTTTAGTTTGTACTATAGAACTAAGATTTCAAACTAAATTAAACTTTTTCTCACTAACATTTCTGTTCTTGATATGGAGGTGAGAAAGCATCTACACGTGACTCTCTGGGCTGTGGCAGAAATCACTGAGGAAGTCTTACAGTCCCTGGGCTAAAGCACTGTGGTGTATCCCTTCATCCTGTTGTTTATTCAGCTAAATTTCTTGAAGGTCACTTATAAAAAAAAGCAGTAGAATGACTTCTCGTTCTACTTTGGGATACCCTTAGTGTTTCTCACATTATCCTCAGTTGTAAAACTGTGAAAATCCTTTGTAATGGAATGTGTGTACCATACAGAACTTTGGCCTTCAAAGAAGAAGAAGCAGTAATACTGAATTTGTGGTCATTGTGTGTTACAATTTCAAAATGGCTGCAGCTAAAGTGTTGATTTGATAAGTAGATGAGGGACGGTGAGAATATTGCCAGGCTACCTGAAAAAAAGTGTCTTATTTCTGCATAAGATGAAAGCATGAAAATAATTGTGGTCTCTTAGGGCAGTAATTATGAGTTGTGCAGGAAGAAAACCTTAGAACTGTGATAGAAAGTCTTAAACATCTGTACCTAGTCACTGGTTACCATCCAGGAGACAATGAATTTTTACCATGAAGGGTCTTTTGGACTTGTCCATTGTGATTTTGATGTGCCTGTTTGTTGATGCAGAGTTTGTTAAATTCTACATACAGCTTCTCTTGACCACGAAGCAGATGATAGCTTTCTTTTTCAGTAGATATTTTCATTTTTATTAAGGTGATATTCACATAACAAAATCAACCATTTTAAAGTGAATAATGGAGTGGCACTTAGTACATTCACAAATGTTGTAAGACCACTACTGCTGTCTAGTTCCAAAATGTTTTGATCACCCCAGAAGAAAACCCTGTACGCTTTAAGCCTTTGTACCCCATTCTTCACCTTCTCCCAGTCCCTGGGAACTACTGATCTGCTTTACATCGCTATGGATTTACTTATTCTGAATATTTTATATTCGTGGAATCATATCATATGTGACCTTTGGTGTCTGGCCTCTTTGACTTAGCATATTTCTGAGGTTCGTCTGTGTCACAGCCTGTGCAGTACTTCTTTCTTTTTTATGATCAAGTAATAGTTCATTAAATAGATACACCACAATCTGTTTATCCATTCATCCATCCATGGACACTTGGGTTTCAATATACTTTGAATATACAATATACTTTGAATATACTTTGAAGTCTATTTTAATTTCATTACTGGACAGATCTTACATTTGGCTTAAATATGTGTTGCATGGCTCACTGGTTGGGCCTAGTTTAGCTGAATGATACTACACAAAGCTAGGCTGATCCCTTCCTCTGTTCTGCGTTCAGTAAGCACTTGCTCAGCATCAGTTCTGCCTGCTTTGAGAACATTTTAGATACTTGAAGGTAGCCGTCTTTATGAGCCTTCTCCTCCTTGGCCCAGTTTTCCTAGGTCTTCAACCATTTATCTAGTGCTCTGCTTTCAAAATAATCATCCTAGTCTAAAGTTTGTGTCCCAGTAAAGTGAGGAGGCCGTAACAGCATGCAGCCCTTCAGGTGCTCTTGCTAGCACTAGTCTGGAGCAGAGTAAACCTGCCGCTGCTAACTTTTCTAGGTAGTAAATTTCTAGGAAGTCTATTTAGGGTTACATTAACTTTCCTAGCATCCATATTCACAGTGTTAACTCATTTTGAACATTCCATCTACTAAGATACATAATGTTTTTGCCTATGCAACTGCTAAGCCATGGCTTACTGGATTTTCTGAGATCCATGTGGTTTTTTTAGATCTCTCTGTAAGACTGCATTAGTAGTGTGTTAGTTTCCTATGTCCGCTGTAACAAAGTACCACAAGCTAGGTGGCCTAAAACAAGAGAAATAGATTGTTTGACAGTTCTGGAAGCTAAATAGAAGTCAGAAATCCAGGGGACAGACAGCAGGGCTCTTTGTCCTGAAAACACTAGGGAAGAATCATACCTTGCCTCCTCTAGCCTCTAGTAGTCTTTGGCATTCATTGGCCTATACACACATCATTGCAGTCTCCACTTACATAGTCACGTGGCCATCTTGTCCCTCTGTAGCTCTGTCTCTCTTCTTCCTATAATGACACCAGTCATATTGAATTGGGGCCTACGCTAATCCAATATGACCTCAC